>OZ023218.1:32695325-33160898 GCA_963995525.1 Escarpia spicata
TTTACAGAAACCCATGCTTCGATTTACTGACAAATGCCACTCACATTCCATGCCAGCTGCATTCAGGCTCCGTAACAAAAACTATGACTGTGGAAACTATTAGGAAACACAATACGAAAGACAGAAAAACGATAAACAGGTATGTAAAATAACAGAGATAGTCTAAGTTGAGCAATCTGCAAAGCAGACTTCCTTTGATGGCATGTGGAAGCTAATAGTTCCTTATTTGATGCCTGGTGTAATAAATCAATTATGCACCAACTAGGTATGACTGGGATAAGTATAGATAAATTCACAACAGGCAGGGTTGGTATTTAGTCTTTCTAACATCAGAGAGATGTGCACAGCTGAGGTTTGCCGCTGAAGAGAATGTGGCAGGGTCTACTCTATTGCCAGGTGTAAGAACGTGCATAAATCTACCGGACAGCTCTAATGTTTGTATAGTCTGTCACGGCCAGCAAACATGTTAGTCAGACAGAAGACATGAGATATTACAAATGTAACATGACCAGAGATAAGAATAAATGCCTAACACTGAGGCCTCCATCAACAAGGGACGATGTCATAAACTGGCAGTGAAGTCCATATATCTGCTATGTTTTATTGCGCTACGCTATTAGTGCGCTGGAGCACTGAAGCTGCATTGGTGGGCCAGGCATCATTGGCTGCGTGATACCGCTATTGACACGGTGGCTGGCTTGCTAAGATGAATGCGGCAGGAATACTGGAGTCATGTAAGCATTTGACAACAACAATTATAGCTGTCAAGTGACGGAAGAAGACATGCTTCTGATTGGACAGGTAACTACAATGTATGTAGATTTCCACCTGTCACACGAAATATTACCAACTAATAGAATACTAATTGTTGCTGTAATAACATTGGTGTGATCGGTTGACTAAACTCTTTACAAGCATTTTCACATTCATATGTGATGTAGTATTTCGGCATTTTCATTTAAACAACTCATTGCAGAGCCAATGAACGTATATTATACAGTTTGTATAGATAAATATATATTATGTTGTTTGTGAGTAGGACTTTTTCTCAACCTTGTTAATTGTTCCTACTGTGTTCTAACGCAAGCTGCAATGATTTACTGTCAAAAAGACAAAACAGATGTTTTATGTGACTTCGACTGCCTTCAAGAGGCAACAGCTACTAACAATAATGATTTAATTTTAATTAACAGAATCTGTGATATTGGAAAAACCGTTATGAAACCATGGCATACATTTTACTAGAGAATACTTCTTTCCTGATATGTCTTAATAGATTACTAGAAGTAAAACGGACATAAGAAAAGAAAACAGTATTTTTTTTTATCATCGTCATCATTAGCTGGCTGGGGCTGGAGCATTGAAAATCTTCCCATAATGGTCAACAGTTCCTTTAGAAAGGAAGGTGAGCAAGTTCATCAAGGTGCTCCCATATCAGTTTAGTATATGTTTGACATTGCCTGTCTCTGTCTTTCTTGCCGTGAGTGGGTACCCTCACTACTGAAACTAGTCCTTATTAGTGCCGACAGCAGTGACCAGCTATTTCGCAACCTGTTTCAGTTTGTCTACATCCCTCTAAAGTACTCTGTCAGCTTGTTGCTCCAGTGGCCATTAGGACACTTCCTGGACATTGTCATGTTACTCGATGTTGAGTTTCCGTTCCTCAGTTGTAAAGTGTCTACATTTGTTTAAATGCTCCAACGATTTAACAGGATTAACTTGGGTTGTTACGTGTGGTAACTTGCCTAAGCCAATTACTGGGACAACATTTGGCTTTAGTGTCTGTTGGGGCTGTGTGTGTGTGCGTGCGTGCATGTGTTTCTGTGTGTGTGTGTGTGTGTGTGTGTGTGTGTGTGTGTGTGTGTGTGTGTGTGTGTGTGTGTGTGTGCGTGTGTGCATGTGTGTGTGTGTGCATGCATGCATGTGTCTGTGTGTGCGTGTGTCTGCATGCGTGCGTGTATGTGTGTTTCTGTGTGTGTGTGTGTGTGTGTGTGTGTGTGTGTGTGTGTGTGTGTGTGTGTGTGTGTGTGTGTGTGTGTGTGTGTGTGTGTGTGTGTGTGTGTGTGTGTGTGTGTGTGTGTCTGTGTGTGTCTGTGTGTGTCTGCGTGCGTGCATGTATGTGTGTTTCTGTGTGCGTGTGTGTGTGTGTGTGTGTGTGTGTCTGCGTGTGTCTGCGTGTGTCTGCGTGCGTGCGTGCGTGTATGTGTGTTTCTGTGTGTGTGTGTGCGTGTCTGCGTGTCTGCGTGCGTGCGTGTGTGCGTGCGTGCGTGCATGCGTGCGTGTGTGTGTGTGTGTCTGCGTGTGTGTGAGTGCGCGAGTGTGTGCATGCATGAGTGTGTGAGTGCGCGAGTGTGTGCATGCATGAGTGCGTATGAGTGCGTGTGTGCATGCGAGCGAGTGTGCGTGAGTGCATGGCTGTTGAACTGCATCTTTTTGGTTGTGTCTGTTAGGTTCTGTCTGTTGACACTCTTGTACGCATATGCAAGCATGGCTGCATGCATACAAACATGTCTTTGTGCATACGCACAAGCATGCACTCATAGAAAGACAATCACCTGTACAGACAAGACTGATTGTAATAGGCACGCATGCCTTCTGCATAGTAATGGACTGTCCGCGCCTTATAAACTCTACATTTATTTGTTAAATCGAGCAATCTGTTCACGCGTTAGCCTAAGTCTAGAACAACAAACGCTAAGACAGCCTGTGGCTGAATGGTAAATCTAATCACACTGCTAAAGATGGTTTACATAATATATTAACGTGCCATTTGGGAGCAATTGACTCGGCACTAAACGGACATCTGGCCACACGCAGGAAACCATAAAAGCAACTAAACTGGCGATGCTTAAGACTAACGGCGACCACTTCAAATGACCAATGACAATATAGAATGTGTGACTGGATTACACAGACATCGATGGCCACGGTGTTCTGCTGCCATCTCCCGCCATTGCGCGCAGAAGCAACGCAAAGAGGATATAGTTGCGGTCTGAACCCGTTTTTGTGGTAAGTCGCTCAGACACCATCGTATGCAGAATGTTGTAAGTGCCAGTGGGTATACTGGTCTAGATTTTACAGTAGTAATGAAATTGCATTAATTGTAATGAGTATGAGTTACAATAAGTTTGATTTGATTTGATTCATAGCTTTCACTATGTCTATGTCGATATCTAGCAGCACTTGGAAACTAAGGTGAGGTTCCATTGGATCGTGGCATCCTGCGGTAGTCGGTTCCTAAATATTTCCCATCTTTACCAGTTGTGCTACAACATGGTGTTAGCGTTGGAAGTTAATGGGTGACTAAGCTCCCCATGAAATCCAGGATAATCCAGGATAATCCACTGTGGTAGTGTGGTAGTCTTTAGCTAAGTGTCAATCTAGTCATATTGATCTATGTAATAATGCACCTACAATTGGATCATTGTGAGCAGATCTCTTCCGAAGTGCTGAGCTCCATTCGTTTCTTTCTATGTTGATCTGCTTCCTTGGACCATTGGCCTCTGATCTACCATTTGGTTACGTATTTAAAAAAACACAAAGCGAGTTATTTAGATTTATTTACTTTTTCAGTGGACAAATTGAATGCCAAGACATTTTCCAGAGGGCGCCACGGTTGTATTAGGTTCTACTTACCTGGAGGTGATTGTTTCCAAGAAATTATAATCGGCTGCATGCAATGCCGTAAATCGACAGCAAATAATAGTCAGTGGGAATAAGATTGCCTGAGTTTTACATATTCTACTGGTATTTTACCTGGACTGTTGCCAAACACCAATACCATGTTGGGCTGCTTATTTGCTCGCTGGGATCATCTATATTATAAAACAATGTGTTCTCTTTTTCCATGCGGGGAGCATAAGTTACACAATAGAGCGCTAAAATGTTGATTGCGGGGACGGTGATTCGATCCCACCTGTGGCCATTTCGAAACTTGGGACAGTTTGTTCAGCTCAAGTTGCCTGTGTCTTTTGGAAGAGACACTAAAAGCTGTTGGTCCCTTCCGTCTGGTGTCTGTGCCAGGGGAAGAAAAGTAATAAAACATATCATCCACACAAACAGCAGCCAGACCTTTAAGCTGATGGTCTGCTAAAAACGTACTTCTTGAGATAGCTCAAGAAGTTTAATGTCAGAAGTAACATTACCGTGCTGTTCTACAGGGCAGTAGTAGAGAGCACACTGGTCTTTGGGCTCCTTAATTGGTACGCTGTGCACTCAGTGAAAGACAGGAAGAAACTGGAGAGGACTGTCTTTGTGGCAGGCAAGATATACATATATATAAATCACAGGTGTCTAGCCACTAAGACCTACTTGGACAAACATGTCAGTAGGAAGTGAATTAGTACCATCCTGTCTGGTGTAAATAATTGGCAGAAAGATGTGTTGAGTTGGTACATCTAAAGACTCCACACTGTACTGCCTGCTAATGACATTAAAGAGCACCTGCTAATTAGTGTGAGACAGTACATAAGCAGGTGTCATCTGTATCTGTTGGACATGATAGGAAATAGTACACCCATTGACTGGGTTCTCCAAAAACCAAGCACAGTACACTCTTCTCATCTTAAACAACCAAGCACAGTACACTCTTCTCATCTTAAACAACCAAGCACAGTACACTCTTCTCATCTTAAACAACCAAGCACAGTACACTCTTCTCATCTTAAACAACCAAGCACAGTACACTCTTCTCATCTTAAACAACCAAGCACAGTACACTCTTCTCATCTTAAACTTGTTTCCACTGAATTTTTGATTTCCTGCATTCACCAATTATACCCCCCAGAGATTTCCGGACATTTGCCCTTGGTCATTTCCCAACCCAACTTTTTCCTCCAATGAAATGAAAAGATGGAAATTTTCACCCATAATAGGAGAAAAACAATTATTTTGAAAATAAATGCGTAATCGGTGTGTAGGTGTCTTTGGGTGAACATGATATCAGGTGAAAGGAACAACCTGATTAAAGCAATGCTTGGAACCCAAAAGTTAAACTCTCCCTGTCTGTTCCTCCGTCATTGTTTACTCCTGTAAGAAAGCCTATCCATCTTCAATCATCTAGTTCTGATTTACTTTTTGTTCCTAGAGTCAATACTAATGTTGGAACTGGGGCATTTTCTATTGTTGCTCTTTGGAGTACGCTCCCTCTTTAGCGTTAGATCAGTTGAAAATAATACACAATTTCACCCTAATTTAAAAACTTAACCTTAGCTCCCTGGCGATCCATCTGTTGATGACTTTAATACTGCTTATCGATTCTGTGATTGACTAACCCTTTTGTATTGATGCGCCTTTCAGCTTGGTTTCCGAGGATTTAGGCACAAAAGAAGTTACCTTATTATTTTTTATTTATTAATAATTATTATTTACTAGAACATGTCGAAGGCATACTGCTCATCAAATTGCGTTTCATAAGCACGAAACATTATATTTGCAAATTGACCACAGTGTCCAGGAAACCTTCAACATGTACATCAGAGTCAACACGACTGTGTGGGCACACCATGTTAACCACAAGTTCCTGGAGTGGCTCTTTGAAGCAGGGCACGGCGGGCCTGATTTCCGCAGTTAAGACTGCCAGTGGGATTCGGCGAACTTCCTGCTAAAACTATTACCACTGCTGGCTTGAGAGGATAATTCTAGGTAACGGAAAAGGCTATGTCGCCATAACCACAGAGTCGCGTCGCGGAATCGTGTTATTGGTTTAGTGCTGCGTGAGGCAGCCAAGCTACTGTAGGAGGAAGTGTTCTGTCAGGATAATGAGACTACTCAGTGAAGTGGAGCTAGACTAACAATGGGAGACAAAACACCTTTCTTGTGGTCAGTGCCTCAGTGGCCACTGCTTGATCAGGCATCGTTAAACAGTCATCTGGATAAAAGTAGACTTTTATAAAGCACAATACCCTTACCTAGGATTGTTTTAAGTGTTTTACACATCACTCCCTAGCAGATCTGTTCAGTTAAACACTATCTCGACTTTGCTGGGAAGCATGCAGCCATGCTGCAATTAATACACAAAGACTATTCATACACAAAGTTTTCCGTGTATGTGGTTGACTTTTTGTATGTGCTCTAGTGAGCCCATTGGGGTGGTTTGTAGGTCTAGATTTGTTGACTTATTTTGTATGTGCTCTAGTGAGCCCATTGGGGTGGTTTGTAGGTCTAGATTTATTGACTTATTTTGTATGTGCTCTAGTGAGCCCATTGGGGTGGTTTGTAGGTCTAGATTTATTGACTTATTTTGTATGTGCTCTAGTGAGCCCATTGGGGTGGTTTGTAGGTCTAGATTTATTGACTTATTTTGTACGTGCTCTAGTGAGCCCATTGGGGTGGTTTGTAGGTCTAGATTTATTGACTTATTTTGTATGTGCTCTAGTGAGCCCATTGGGGTGGTTTGTAGGTCTAGATTTATTGACTTATTTTGTATGTGCTCTAGTGAGCCCTTTGGGGTGGTTTGTAGGTGTAGATTTATTGACTTATTTTGTACGTGCTCTAGTGAGCCCATTGGGGTGGTTTGTAGGTCTAGATTTATTGACTTATTTTGTATGTGCTCTAGTGAGCCCATTGGGGTGGTTTGTAGGTCTAGATTTATTGACTTATTTTGTATGTGCTCTAGTGAGCCCATTGGGGTGGTTTGTAGGTCTAGATTTATTGACTTATTTTGTATGTGCTCTAGTGAGCCCATTGGGGTGGTTTGTAGGTCTAGATTTATTGACTTATTTTGTATGTGCTCTAGTGAGCCCTTTGGGGTGGTTTGTAGGTCTAGATTTATTGACTTATTTTGTACGTGCTCTAGTGAGCCCATTGGGGTGGTTTGTAGGTCTAGATTTGTTTGGAAATCTTCTGGGTTTTTTCCTTTTTTTATCCTTTTACCCTGGGCAGCACCGGGTAACTTGGCCAGTTGTTTTGTAATACAGCTAGGATGTGAGTGGTTCAGTTAACCAAACTGTCCATGAGATGATATACACATCAGACATGATTCTATTAGACCGTCCAACAGTCCGCACTAAAGCTGCAGCCACTAACCCATACCAGACATCATCTTCTAAAGACGTATCTATAAAGCTCCTCTATCAGCGCAACGATAAGAGATTATTTCCCATTAAAGTCATCTACAAGCTTGAAGCTTAACTCCGTTCCCAGCAGAAGAGACTGCCATTTTATGTCTGCAGGCTGTCTCGTGAGCAGAAATTGTGCGTTTAGTATGAAAAGTGTTCATACCTAACACAGGTTTCATGTGTCATTTATTGTCTTTTTTACAGCCGACCATGCATTAAGTTAGACCTGCTCTTTGTCAGTTGACTCGCACCAGTTACAAATGGAGTCATTCAGCCATATCACGCTTAGTCAACAAAATAATAGCTGTCACTTTTTCACGTCTCAGACAAAACAAGATTGTTTAAGAGAGAATGAGTTTGATGAAACCGGTTATGGGAGAGAAAATAACAGGAAAAAGCGATAGGTAAACAATAAAAAAGTAACAGTTTATTTGGTTATTATTACTACTAGTCTACATTCATCCGTGGAGATAGAAACCAAGGATAGAAACTATCATCATTATAGTGGTGCCATGTGGAAATATGATTATCGTTCAATTCTCTTAGGTAGGAGAATGGCCCTCGAGAAAGCAGAGCAGATACAAAATAAGTCAATAAGTCTGCAATACTTCCGTTGTGCTTTCTGAAGTATATCGCCAATTGGTAGAATAGAGGTTATGGGACCAAGGAAGTGAACAAATGCGGGAAAAAGCAACACAGGAGATACACATATATTAATATTAACATTTTATGCATGTGCTGTGTTAGTATAGTGTGTTTTGAAAGTTACAGACACATTACACATACACAGATTGATAACAATGACAAATGCTCAGTCATATTAACTGAACCAAAGTGAAAAGCAGGAAAGCTGTACAAAATGAACCAATTTTAATATGTATTTCTAACAAAAGTGTTTTATATTTCTGCTACTTTATTTCTTGACACAAAATCTATATTTTTAGAATTACTCATAATTTTTGTTATGTTTTCCTGCCAAAATTTGTTACTTTTTCTGTTACTTTTTCTCTGATTACCACTGCAAGCCCACCAAACTGCTTAACAAACACAACATCAAACTTGTGGATCCTTACAACTTTCAGTGAACCAGTTTGCTGTGCTTTATCACCGAGAGGCACAGAATAAAATGTATTAATTATTTTCTAAGCAGCTGTTAGCCCAATCAAATTATAAATTCTATACAAATATTATCTCAATTTACATTGATATCTACAGAAGTTATGTAACTCAGGAGTTATAAATAGAACTGTGCTAAAGTTCACATAATTCATATTAGTTATGGTTTAAATGACATAATTTCTGAACTGGTAATTTGTAATCGCAAATAATATACAAGAAATAGTTAAATAAATATGTAAAATTACTATATAAAATTACCATTTTACAATATAGAATGCTTTTGTCCAACTAGTCCACTTGAATCCTTTAATACTATCTGTACAATTGCATATACATTTATGAAGTCATTGTCAATGTTATATACCCATTTTCTAAAACCATAAATATTCTTGCACATTAGCACATCAAAGGTGTTAAATGGAACATATTGTCTGGTTATTCCACCACCAACATTCTGGTGTAGGATTCCTACCTAAATGCAAGATGTTGATTAAACTTGCAAACATTAATGTTATTTTCTATTCTTGGACAGGACTGTTGCATAACTCCTCACATACTGACAATGCGGAACACCACCATTGGGCCACGTGGCCATTATAATCTTGCACAAGATCAGTAATATCTCAGTAGGAATGCAGGTTTAAGGGCCGCTGTGGCGGGAAAGTGCCAACATCGGTAGAAATGGCTGCCGACCGGTGTGAAAATGAGTAATACGCCAGGGAGAGACGTCACATTCCAAACATGCTACATACATTCGCAAACATTTCTGAACTATAAACCGGCAGGATCCTTGTGCACGTAAACACGAAAAAGGCAAACGCACAACCGGCGGAGAGCAACAGCTGAAGGAATTACTTCATCAACACGTATCTAGGTACTTTTATTCCGGGCTAACTATCACAAGAACGCCTGACTAAAGGAGTTTCTTATTTAACACCATATCAAGTCATTAGGACTGCTCAAGCACTTTTACACTGTCTGCAACAAAATGATTGGTGAACGTGCTTCTAGACAAAGCTGTGAGTGCAAGCCTTCTCTAACAGTGGATATCATTAAGTAAAGGCACAGTAAATTCATATATAGCATGGTATCCAATCCTTAGGATTACTCAAAGCATCTTACACTCTCCCTGGCAGACCTCTACATTTAAACACCTCGACTTCCCTGGGAAGCATTCAGCTATGCTGCAATTACTGCACAAAGACTACTGGTTCACATATATCCACCACCGTCTACAGCCATGTGCCCATGTATACGCCTGCATGAACTAAAGGAATGTGAAGTGAACTAAATCGCCTAACTTCAAAACGGCAGCATGACGGTTTGAACTGGGGATTTTCTCGATTGTTCTGACCACTAAAGTAAATTAAAAAGGTCAGTTCTTATACAGCGCAGTATCCAGTCCTCACAACTGCTCAAAGCGCTTTACACTCTACTCCCTGGCAGACCTGTTCAATCGAACACCATCTCGACTTCTCTGGGAAGCATTCAGCCATGCTGAAGACTACTCGTACACAAATATCCACCATTGCCTATAGCCAGGTACTCATTCACACAGCTGAGTGGACTGGAGCAACAAAGAGTGAATGAACTTGCCCAAAGTTCGTCACTGCAGCCAGGTTCTCTCGACTGAAAGTCCAAAGCTCTAGCCACTACACCCCTTTGCTCAAGCTACACACACTACATGCCATATCAACCAGTTATGGACGACATTCCTGCGGCCACTCGTTCTCACTCTTGCACTCAGTGTACTGCCGATCTTAATGTCCACTACAGCTGTTGACCAGTGCTAGTTTACTACGGCTTCCTGTTTGTTCCCAACATAAAGATGAGTCCGATCAATCAAACAGCCGCATTAACACCGCACAAATCATTGCTTTGATAATGCAACAGCAGCTGAAGGTAATGTCCGCCGCATCAGTATTCCGCACTCTTTCGATGTGCTTTTATTGAGTTATTTTCCATGGATACTTTTGGCCAATAAAAGAAACATTTCTATTCAAACTGAATTTGTTCCATTTACCACTTCAGTGAAAGTCTGTTGAGATTGATTGTGTCCAAGTTAATTCTCGGTGATCCCATTTTAGTACAAGTTAACAAAATGCGATACTTAAAAATTATGTAATGCTAATATACAGGGCACAGTGGGCTTTGGCTTGTGTGCTGGACTGTCAATTGACATGACAGTTCATTTGTTCTCGAGTTTGTTTGCCGTCATTCAGAAACTTTGGCAATTCTGTTCACCCCAATTTGCAAGCATGTATTTCATCAGACTTAAGAGAAACCAAAATTGGTTAGTTCCGTCTATCTGGTGTCTACGCCAATATAAGTAAAAGATCCCACACAGGGGGTACATTGTAGCAGACTCACAGAGTAGTGGTCTCTAATCTCTAACCCACTGGTTATTGCTTCCTGTGGTCAGAGTTGCTTCGCAATCAGAGCATGAGAGGCACCAAGCAAGCAGTGTACATGACAGTCATCACCGACTCCTTACTGGGGTCTATGGAAATACATGGATACTACATAAAATACAACAAAATCTGTAAGACACACACCAGTAACAAGGTAGATATGATAGATATTTATAATAGATAACGTCACAAGTTATACACTTTGATAAACCAAGCCACATGGTTTTATTTACCAATGGACTTTTTAGGACATCTGCCACTTCCGTAGTTGGTATTATCTGCTGTCGTGCATGCATCAAATAATAAATTCTGATAAATAAAAAAAACCATGGAGGCACCATCTGGAAAATGACTGACCAATTAATTTGTCTACTAAAATGCAAATATCTCTAAATAACAACCTTTATTTTTTAATACTTGTTTGTATTTGTAATACAATTTTTTTATTACTTTTTAATTGATAGATCAGGCCAATGGTTAAACAATGCAAACGAACATAAAAAGAAGCCAGTGGGCCTTGGCACATGGAAGAAGATGCACACGCAGTGCGTCCAAGTTAGTGTAATATTATACAGATTGATGATTAACACTTTTTTAACCAGTCAGCCAAATTAAATTGTTGTTTTATAATTGCATATTACTATATATATATATCTATGTAAATCTATTGCAAAAATAAATTAATAAAAAGCCGTTTTCAAACCCTAGATATTCATTGTTTATGTGTGGATAATAACATTATTCATCATGAAAACTTAAAAGCCTATCATCAGATATTACTTGTTTGAAAGCAGCTCCAATGATATATGATATAACCAATGTAACATTTGCCGCTCCAGTGAAACCAACACGATACCAATGACTGCACAGAAAGTAACATCTTTCAAGACACATCACGCAGTTTCTTGCCCTGTCATTTCAAATTAACAAGGTATCCATACGTAACATTTTGATTTCAGCTCAAATTCTACACAAAATAAAAATGTATTGATTTAAAATACACTTTTCACGATCATGATTTGACCTAATTACTGCAATTTATAAAGTGGGTAATCTATATAATAATACGACAATGTTGGTGCATTGAACATGTATCCCCTCCCAAGTGCTGAGGTCTACATGCATCTTTCTATGTTTATTCGCTCCCTTGGACCACTGGGCTCTGATTTACCAATTGGCG
Source organism: Escarpia spicata (assembly GCA_963995525.1). Classification (NCBI taxonomy): domain Eukaryota; kingdom Metazoa; phylum Annelida; class Polychaeta; order Sabellida; family Siboglinidae; genus Escarpia; species Escarpia spicata. Next base: position 32,707,094 of record OZ023218.1, read on the forward strand.
ACGTATTTCAAAAAAATTAAAGGTAGCTATTTAGAATTATTTACTTTTTTAATAGATGAGTTAAGTTGAGAATCATTTGTTAGATTGTGCCATTGTGCCAATACATTTGATTTACTTGGACAATATCATCAACTACACGCAATGCTGTAATTGGTGACGGCAGAAATTTAAAAATGGTCAGCGGGAATGGGTTTAGGATCAAAATACTATAACGGTGATAACTGCCGCCCCTGGTTTATATTTTTATCAGCACACAACCACTGTGTTGAAATTGTACAAGTCCACAACAAAAGATATCTTAGGCAAAAGACAACAAGATAGAACATACAGATGATGCTGGTATGAGACGACGGACTCCCCTACATACCAAGGTTTCTCTCTACCAATATGGCGACCATGGAAATTCTAGACCTGTCTTTATTTTGTTGACCAGGTTGCAGCTGTCTTAATAAGTTACTGTCTGCCCAGCCAGCGGGGTGAGAATGTTGGTGTTAGCCACGGTAAACGATAGGTTTCCTGCGCTGGTTGCGAGAGGTGCATTTGGTTTATGTATCTTTGGTGTACCACAGATTTAAGGTATTTTTTTTGATGTTGGGTAGATATGATACTTTAAAGTGAGTGAGTGAGTGAAATTGGTATTCTTGTCTTGCAATCTGCGTGTAACGCTGATCAGTGTTTGCACATCAAATAACAATTACAATTTAAAATGTCCATAAATCAGTTGAGAAATGTTCAACAATGGTCTTCTGAACTGCGAGGTCACATGGTTTGTTGAGGATCTGTACTACGCGTAGGGCGTGTAGGCTACCAAACACCTCCACGCACTACTTTAGTGTTTTGGAGTTATTTCTGCACAAGTGAGACATGCATTAGGGAGAATTTGATGGTCTAAGATGAAGGAAACTAACTGCCTCTCATGTGGCTTAATGACACCATCACCTAGTTGATGATGTCAATACCTCATTGATGATGCCACCACCACCTCATTCATGACACCATCACCATGTCGATGACACCATCACCTGGCCTGGTTGATGACACCATCATCTGGTTGATGACACCATCATCTGGTTGATGAAACCATCAGTAGGTTAATGACACCATCATCTGGTTGATGTCACCATCACCAAGTTAATGACACCATCACCTCATTGATGACATATTGTCTGATGGATATAACCATCCCCTGGCTGATGACACCACCACCAACTGGTTGACGACACGATCATCTCATTGATGACATCATCACCTGATTGATAACACCATCACATGGTTGATGACATCATCACCTTACTGATGGCACCATCACCTCATTGATGACACCTTCATCTGATGGATATAACCATCCCTTGGCTGATGACACCACCATATCACCTCGTTGATGACACAATCACCTAGTTGATGACACCATTACCATTTTGATGACACCATCACCTGGTTGATGACACAAACACAAGCTTGTGCAGAAATCATTACATCTAGGAAAACCCTCTGGTCATATACATAATATACATATATAAATATGTCCTGTCTTGCCCTTTGATATGTGAAAGCAGCAAGATGCAACGACTGCATGGTTAGACTTCGACGCAATCCCACAGTCTTATCGTAGACAGGAAATTATGGTAAATGGCCAAGAGTGGAGGGGCCTAACCGCGTTACTCAGACCGCCATTTCTTCTGATTTGCAGTAAAGCTGTATCGATATTATTAATCAAAGTTGCATTATTTCCGGTGAGAGATCATACACCACCTCTTTCAAGTGAACTTGGATGAACCGGCACATGCGATCAGGCATGAGACCTACATGCATATGTACATGCATAACACAGCAGCTACTTGTATTGTACAAGAGGCAAACTAACTGGCTTACATCACCCTGCTCTGCTGGGGAGATGTTTACAGTCAGTAGCTGGGTACTGGATAATGAATCATCACACTTTTATTCATACCAACACAAAAAACTAAATAAACAACATTGAAACATATAAATTATGCCAAGACATACAAATACTGAACTGTAAAATATACAGTGACTATTAATAAACAGTCAACAAAATAGTACATTTAGGAACAAAAAAGGTTTTCTGTACTGACGGGAGACTCCTATTAACCTAACTGGTCACAAATTAAAAATGGTCGATATTCCTTATGTAACTGTTGACATTTTATACAAAAAAGAAAAAACTAATAATTTTTGGCAATCACACTCACCATCTATCTAGATATTAGTACGCTAACTCTGGAGATGGAATATGTGCATCACGTCCCAGGTGCTGAGATTCACCCCATATTTGTATGTTCATTCACTTCATTGGACCAATCGCCTCAGATCTACTACTTGACGATGTATTAACACAACAGAAAGGCAGTTATTCAAAGATATTTACCCACATGTTTGCTATACTCCATATCTGAGAAATATGGAAGCAGACAGTTAGCGGTTTGCAACTGCCCAAAGAGGGCACAACAGTTATGGCTTTACGTTCGGTTCATCTGCCTTCATTCGTGATGCATTATGATACTACAGTGTATCTTGTTCTTCAATACATGATCCCTAGCTATTTTTAAATATTCTCCAAAACCAATATATCTGCCTTTAATATGAATATCTGTCCAACACTCAGTGGACGATATAACTATGGGCCCGGGACAGTTTCTACAGAAATGTGTCATTATCACAGCATCAACATCCGCAGTGGCCCATTCTGTTATTTTTTTTCTTTTCATCCACGCCAATTCACAAATCTATCACAATTTCACTTTCAACATACAAAAGCAATTTCTACATTTAACACTATTTTCCGAAGTCACTTGCTAACATCAAAGGGAGCCCGCCCATTCCTCTACCGGGAATTAGCCAGCACAGTAATGTGTAACTGGAAGTCTGCTGTGCTGAACATGGGAAATCATAAAAAAATCAAAGAAAATTGTGGATAACTCAGCCTGCCTTGGCATTATTGCTAATACAACATGTTTTGAAACTGGACGTGTGAACATGCTTACTAAACACAATTTGGTGGGCAGTATACCTTCAATATATTTATTATAGTCTTAAGAACATTATAATTATTGATTAATACTGAAAAACTAGGAACAGACTGCCTCCTTTTAAAATACGCACAGAAACATGGTTGCAAATGAACGATGGAATAAACTGTTTTAGTTTCTCTGGTAGTTTGCAATGCATCGTCAAAACTATCCATAATCAAAGTAAGCAAACATAAGTGGAGCCTGAAGATTTATAGGATTTTCAATCCATGTACAAATAGGTTGTTTAGTCTTCAGATGAGTACAATCTAATGATGATTCATATACACTGTTTACTGCTAAATTATATGTACAACTACTACTACGTACATATTACGCGTACTACGTACATATTACGCGTACTACGTACATATTACGTGTACTACGTACATATTACGCGTACTACGTACATATTACGCGTACTACGTACACATTACGCGTACTACGTACACATTACGCGTACTACGTACATATTACGCGTACTACGTACATATTACGTGTACTACGTACACATTACGCGTACTACGTACATATTACGCGTACTACGTACATATTACGCGTACTACGTACACATTACGCGTACTACGTACATATTACGTGTACTACGTACACATTACGTGTACTACGTACATATTACGTGTACTACGTACATATTACGTGTACTACGTACATATTACGTGATACCAACCTTGATTAATGACTTCAATGAATGACCCATTGAGAGAAAAACACATAAAGAATGTCATTAAAATGGCTGTATAAACCAGAAGATGTAATTTGTAGCTGACTAATGTGGGTTAACGACACGACAAAGACGAGCGACAGCATACACAAGGTCGGCATGTTTTTGCGTCTTGGCCGATTTTACAACAAGATTCTGTTACAGACTACAATCTCATCTTCTATATACAGCCATTTTAATGATGTCCTTTATGTGAGTTTAGGTTTTAATCGGTCATTCTCTGAAATAATTAAACAAGATTGACATCATGTAATGTGGACGTATCATCCTTAGTTCTCTGTTAAGGTATTCTAATTTTTCTTGCCTACAGTATAATAGAATGTACTTAATCCAGAACCCTTGCATTATGTGTATATAATATAAACATGATCGTCCAAAGTTTCTTTTTGCACCATATATATGACAGCTATCGGCTGTCACTCGTTATACAATAGAACAATCCAGGCATGTTACCATTTCAAGACCATGGCCTCAATCGTAGACACGCTGTTGGTCACATGGTCTGTCCAAGTTATCCAAACGATTATTCGCAGATGGCGCAGGTGGTCCTGTGACAGTCTCTCGATGTGTCGTCTGTACACCATGTATGTCTTGAAGCTATACAGAACCTTGTACAAGACTGTGACGTTGCATTTAGTCATGACCTTTTATGATGCGTCTGTTCAACAATCGCTTGCATAGATGTCAATAAATGACAGAGGCCGAATAGATGCGAGCAAATTCTTTGTCGAACTTGCAGTTGTTTGCGATAGTGCTACACATATCCTTGAAGATGCTAGCGGATGTAATGAATACAGAACGAAATTAATCAAGTACCTTTCTCCTTACCTAAGGATAGCAACTCTTGCCTTTTGTTGTACATTATCTGCCAATGTTCAATTGCGTGATCAATTTTGTATGTAATTTCTACTCTCAGATTTAGTTATGTTTGCCACAGCTTGCCTATCCACCCTGGCTAACTTCTAATCACCCCAACGCTGTCTTACCCTCGCCCTTGTTCATTGTCATCAAACTTAATTAACTGTTCATGTGGCTGTTTTGTTGCAGGTAATTACTACTAACAGGTGCATTCATCAAGTGCAATCAACGATTCAACAACAAAATTTCATGAAGAGCAAGAATACTGAATAACAAGGACGTATTGAAAAACAGAACAACTGGCTCGGTAACAAGAAATCAATGACTGAGCACAGCAAAATGTGTATCAACACACCCTGCAGGCATGAATGGACGACCTGGGGTAAACAGATACATGGATATCATCTACTGCCATCGATGGAATGACAAAACGTGGCAAGAACAATGACCACGCTGATAAAAACTCTTCTATAAAATGTGTACTGATGCCACAAGAAGCCACACTGGTGATGTCTGACCGGTGAATTGTGACTTCTGTAATTTTATTAATGTGGAAAGACAGAGGCTAAACATGGCGACAAAACAGCAGGTCATGATTGTCATCATGACAATTGTTCGCATGACAATGGTCCGCGCTGATGACACACCTACACTGAGCAACCTGACAAACAGTTCGCAAGAAGATGCGTCATCAATTGCGCCATGTGGGATGTTTTTCTTCATCATATATGGTCCTATTTACGGCTTGGTGTGTGCGTTTGGTCTCATAGGCAATTCCCTCTCGTTCGCAGTTCTACACAAATATACGTGCGGGAACGTTGGCACGTATCTTCTCAAAGCTCTGGCTCTCATGGACAACTTGTTCCTTGCAACGGCGGCCGTTGTACAGATGTACCTAGCCATGGCCATGTACTTTAACCTGCGTGAGCAGCTTGACGCCATCTACCCTGCGTTCCAGACATTTGCGTGGCCGCTGGCCCACATAATCCAGATGTGTACGGTCTGGATGATGGTTTTAGTCGCCGGGAATCGATACTTCGCTGTCTGTCGCCCACTAGACGCGCCGCGACTCTGCACGAAACACAACGTGCAGCTGGAAATCATGATCATGGCAAGCGCTGTGTGCGTCTACAACATCCCGCGTTTCTTTGAGTACCGCTATGTCACACACAACGCGACGATCACGGATGAACACAACATCACATCGTGGGAGGAACAAACGGAGAACGTCGGGTTAACATCCATACATCTATACAACATCCTCTACGAGAATGTCTCCTATTGTCTCTTCGTCTTTCTCCTTCCCCTCCTCATCCTCATCTTCTTCAACCTTCACCTCATGCACGATCTGAAGGTGGCGCAACGCAGCCGCAAGGCGATGACGTCACGGTCGAGTAACGACGAGAACAACATCACGCTCGTCATGATCATCATCATCATCGTGTTCACCGTGTGCCAGACGCCGGCGACCATCAACCAGATTCTCTACTACATCAACATCGAAGACGCGCACATCACCAAATGCACGCCCTACAAGCAGTATTACCACATCAGCAACCTGCTCATCACGATGAACTCGTCCCTCAACTTTGTCATCTACTGTCTGTTCCGACGCCAGTTCCAGCACCAGCTGTGTATGCTGTTTGGGCGTCGCTGCAGTCGCTCGCTGCCGGCGTGGAACTACTCTCAGACCGAGAGTCTCTCACTGCAGGTGCGAGGTGGCTACAAACAGGAGTCAGTGAGAAGCGCAACGTTCTCGCGCATGGACAACGCAAACGACTGCTGCCCGGGCCACATGCACAGAAGTGGAAACAACCATTGCAACTATGTATAGTTGCAACCAGTGGTAGCAGTGCAACCAACCATGGCAACTTTGTACAGCTACAACCAATTGATGCAACTTTGTATGGTTGCAACCAACCATTGCAACTTTGTTGTTGCAACCAGTGGCAACCAACCATTGCCACGTATAACTGCAATCAACCATTGGAACTTTGTATAGCTGCAACAAGTGGTACTAGTGCAACCAACAGTTGCAACTTTGTATGTATGCAACCAGTGGTGGTTGCGCAACCAACTCTACAATCAACCATTGTAACTTTGTATAGCTGCTACAACCAGTGGTACTATTGCAACCAACAAATGCAACTTTGTACAGTTGCAACGAGTCGTAATAAAATAAAACCAACCATTGTCACTTTATATAGCTGCAACCAGTGGCAATAACCAGAATGAACCATTGCCATTTTGTATAATTGTAACCTATGATAGTATCCGAACCAACTATTGCAACTCTGCATAGCTGCAAACATGGTCCACTGAACGTATTTCTGGAGACTTTATCAGAGCGGTGTCATAATGTTTTGTATTGATGATTCGACCATTGTTAAATGCTTCTAGTCACCATTGGATCTGCAACCACAAAACTGAAACTGTGCAACCACAAACTTGAAAGAGTGCAACCACAAAGCAATGATTTGACAGGTTTCTATGTAATGCTACTGGTACTGCGTGTTTTGTGTATATATGCATTTATAGTTGTCATATCACTGTCATAGCAATGAAATGGTTTGGAAAAAGGACAAACTGTGCAATTAGCCCAGAAAATATATGTTATGCAAGGCATACAAGTACTACTGGAAAGTAAAAAGATGAAAACAAATTAAAAAGTATCTGAAACATGACAATGGAAATTGATGGTTTTCCATTATGCATAATGATCATGAAAGTAAAACTACATTCACAATGGGAAACTCGCCTGTATTAATGGATGTCATAATCATTAATTTAAATATCAAGTGAGTACGTGCGAACATTATAGAGCCACTATTACCAGAGGGAATGGGATGCAATGACTATTCGACTATCTGAACCCAGTTGTCTCACTGACATTGCCACAAGTAATACAAAGATTGCCGGCTGATTCCTGATAGTTTTATTCCAAGTTCTGTGACGCTTCCTGCTGTGTTTGGAGGACGCCTCGAACCTGCTATCGAATGTGGCTACATCCTACAGCCTTAGGTCTGACAGAGGACATCCAGCCTACAACACTGATACGCAATGCGTCTTTCCAACTATCGACTTTCTCTCTTCATATGGCATTGCTACACTATTACCTTTTCTCTTCCTGTCAGATAGCTATCTCTTTCTCTTGCGGCATATTCATTTGCATGAACAGATGAACCTCACTTTAAAGTCACCTTGGTCATACGGCCACCTTGCAATGAAGATCACCCTTAGAGTCCGAAAAATTACTTCAAAAGTATTTCTGTAGCGTTAGAATACAGGAAATTAGTCTTGTTGATGTGGTCACCTTGCTATTGAGGTCACTCTGGCCCAGTCCCGAGGCTGACCTTAATAATGAGGTTCCACTCTGTATATTATCATATATGTATATATACCAAGTTTTGTAAGTCTTGAATAGAGGAATAAATCATACCCAGAAGAGGTTAAACTGTGGAATCTATGAACATTTATGTACAACATTGATGAAGAACATTGATATATAACATTGATGTAGAACATTGATGTACAACATTGATGAAGAACATTGATGTATAACATTGCTGTATAACATTGGTGCGTAACATTGATGTACAACATTGCTGTATAACATTGGTGTATAACACTGGTACATAACACTGATGTATAACAGTGATGTATAACATTGATGTATAACATGCTTGCACATTTAACGTATTTACCAAACTGTTCCTCTATAGGTACAAACTTAAAAAATCCTGACCCAAACAACGCAATATGTCCACAAGACTGGCAATATACCCTTCAAGTCCAGTATTAAATTAACAAACAACTCAAGGTAAATATCCTAAATAAAATGTGTGTTTATATTTTATCTGTTGACAAATCGAATAATTTTTAAAGGAAAAGTTATGGGAAAAGGAATTAATTTTAAATGTCCACATGTTTCAATGTCACAGTTCAAAAATATAAATGTCAACATAATTAAATTGTATTTATATATAAAGTGTACCGTGTTTTATTTGGCTTACAATTCTAACATTTACAAATAACAAAGTGGAGCTACTGTACTCTTAAGTTTGGACATCAACTATCTTGTTAATTGACTTTGTTGTATGGACAAAATCTATGATATAGTAAAGTTTCAACTTGATCTGAACAGTGAACTTAGGTGTCATTCAAAATTTTCGACAGTTATCTAACTTTACTGAGCATAAGAAAAAGGGTCAATGTCAGCGAATTAATTACAAAAAACGTTGGTCGCATATGAACTCCACAGCCGTAACGAATGAAAATCAATGTTTTTAACATTATATTGATAGTTGTTATTATAATTATATGCCCTTTGTATGCACCATGTTACATACTTATATTACATACACATCAATTTCAATCTGGAAATCTTTACATTACAAAAAATATCTATATTGTAAAGTACTAATTCAGGTGGTAGGGTGGGGTCTGACAATTAGTACGTTCTGTATGAAAAGGTAAATGTCAACAACTGTGAACAACCCTTTACAAGTCTATGGATTGATTGCCTTAAATCTGCCTGGCTGAAGAATAGAGTGTGTTATGAGTGAAGCCTACTACTGAGACTGCACTGATAAGGTAAACATCAGGCAACATAATAATTACCGATAAAACCTGCACTGTCTTCACCATTACCACTGAATCAGCATGCAACTCATATCACGAGTAATCTGAATTTATTACATGTTCCCTACGTAATCTATATTAAATATTGCAACAAACACAGGCAGTGTAACGCTGCCACATCACAGCGTGATGCCCCTGTAGAACCACAGTGCCCAGAGCAATCACCAGGCACAGAGGAAGGAAGACTGGTCTGGCAACTCCTTATCTTTGCTGCCTCATCATCAATTTAGTTATCTCACAAATATACATACTGTGATTAATTGACACCTGTCCAGGTTACAGCAGCAGGGAATAAACAAACAGGGCTAAATCAAACAGGAGCAATCTTAACCTGCAAAGGTAGTCAGTAGGGCTGGAAGGATTCACTAAGCCTAGATCCAATATGTATTGCGATACATATATCACTATGCAATGAATATCACGAGACGTAACTATACAGTTTTAAAGAAACAGTTTATTGGCACCGCGTAATACACAGCTCTGTATAAGTTTGACTGAGAACGCAATGTTTCATAAAGATTGTAATAACTATGATTGATATGAAAACAAATCAAAACCACAAAAATGTCGCTTTCGTAGGAATCCTCCCGACAAAATTCTGGAACTTATTTTGGTTCAACCATGTTGTATTACCTTCATACCTCTACAGACTCTATACCTCGTCATGTGAGATGTCACGCTAATTAACCAAGACAGTTTTTAGAATAATATGTATAGAGTTAAATAGTATGTCAACAGATGATACCTATCTGGTTGAAATGAAGTACGGCTGCACATACACTGCAGTAGGCTATAATACATCGCCACTGCTTGAATGTAGATTACTTATGATGAAATTACTCGGGTAAATTGCACCACAAACATGAGCAGAGCAGAAACATGTGTTCCTGGTTTTAGTATGTGGATGAAAACAATCTCAGATTACAACCAAGACTACATATAATATTACATCCGGGCAGTTTCTAGTAGGTACAGGAGTAGGCATCAGAAGACGCAGCTTCTAATATGTCATATCTCCCATTTACAATGATAACATATCCATTTTCTGTTATATAGTGATGTTAAAATATTAAAAAAGGTAAAGAACATTTCTCATAAAGAACAATATTAAAACATATTGAACTTTTCTACACTTCACCGGAATACCAACTTTACTTATCCAAGAAGCATTCAGCCATGCTGCAAATATTTCATAATGACTGCTCATTCATTTATAACAACCAAAGTGTACAGCAATGTACGCTGCATCCACCTACACAGCTGATTGAACATGAGTGAACAAAACTGACTTCAAAATGCCAGCAAAAGGGGAATTGAACATTAAACCTGTTGGTTGAGAGACCAGCAAAAGGGGAACTGAACATTAAACCTGTTGGTTGAGAGACCAGCAAAAGGGGAACTGAACATTAAACCTGTTGGTTGAGAGACTGACATTCTAAACACCAAGCAACTACACTACACTGTAAGTAAATATATAGTAATGAAGCCGATATTTTTAGCAAATTGCACGGGCCAACATAAATTGCCCGTTAATATCGTTTCCTTGACTAAATCTGGCAATTCATTTATTGTAAAAAAGTTCTTACATTGCACAGTATCCAGTCCTTAGTACAGTTCACTCTTCACTCCCGGGCAGACCTATTTATTTGAACACCATCTCGACTTCTCTGAGGAGAATTCAGCCATGCATCAATGACTGCACAACAACTATTCACACATGCATGCATACATGCACATACACATGCACACACGCACACACGCACACACGCACACACGCACACACACACACGCACCACTGTCTATAGTCAAGTACTCGTTCATACAGCTAAATAAACTCATTCCTGAAGCAACGTAGACTGAACAAAATTGCTACAGCTTCAAAACAGCAGCAAATGATTAAAAACGATATTCTATCACTAGGCTACAGCACCTCACGTCTCCCACTGACACCACTAATGTAGTCATGTTGTGTTGATCCTGACCTGTTTAGATAAGCCCACAAAGCTCAAACCCAACTGACTGGCTGGATACTGTAGACAGAGGTCAAAATAGGGTCAGATAAATCACAAGTTAGGATGGTCACATAACAATTAATGACTTGCAACCAAAACATCATAACTAAACGAAAGTAGTAAAGGATGTAGGAGTGAGTCCAGGGACATGCCAGTCGATATACAGAGGATATGAGAGTTTATTCCGTCATACATGAGGCATTGTTTCTGTCTGACCGACAGTAGGCAAAGGTCTTTATTTAGTTCCTCTCAGTCCATCATAATTCAATCTGTCAAGCACAGTCGAATGTATAAAAAGTATCGAATGCCTGTGATGGATCCAAATCAATATCAAGAGGTTTCTCATAATTTTTCATGTGCAATCAATCATGCTTCGTTTAGGCATTCGCACACTTTGGCTGCCAAGCACACTGGCTGGATTAGCTGTGTGCGGATTTATGAAACATCCTATTGTCACCATTTCTACAATTATTAGCAATAAATATGTCAAGTATTATGTTTTATTTAATTTTACTGATCTCTCGTTTAATTGCTTTAAAACAATCTGACAGGATCTTAAACAATGTAGTTCATAACTTCGTATATAAAAGCAATCTCCGAGATCGTTCATTGGCTAATGTCTGATGTTTAAAGTTTTGATTCATGTAAAATAAACCAGTTTATGCACTTGAGTAAATCATATCAGTGTCAATCGGACACCAAAACAATTTACAGAAACAGAAACATAACAAACAGAATATTGAAGCAATGTATCGCAATTGTTCCGACACAAAAACATGCAGATTATTGAAATATCGCTGAACGAATGAACAATGGAGACCTGACCGCACTGACTAGCATACAGGTGTATTAAAACATCTGTTGCTACGTCTGTTTACTTTCTGGTCCACCTCCGGAAATGAGAGTGATGCAAACACCGCAAATACAATGACAGTAAAAAGTGCACTTGCTCCAACAGTGACTAACACTAAAAATGTAGCGTTGTGGGTCAATCAAGAGGCACACAAATAAAGGATGACATCTTGTTGTGTCCGATGATGTTAGAAATGTATACTTCTGATTGCACTATTTGTAGATTATGTAAATACCCCACGGGTATATAAGCTGTTTTGTCTTGCTTTATGTAAATATACTGGAAACAATTGGTGGTTTACAACATGTCATATACGCACAAGACACATTGTGTTATTTATGTGAATATCTGACTGGTTGCAATCATAGCATTTTAAAATGTCTTTTGAATCTGTTAACAGAATAATAGGACTATCGAACACAATAATTTTTTATTTCAGTATTTGCCAAAGTATTTATCGTAATCATATCTTGCAAAACCATAACAAAACGATATTAATTATATAAATTAAAATTATATAAAAATTACATTATCATATACACCATCTTAACCTTTCAAGTATAAATACTCTGTATTTGTTGAAGTATTTACCATAATAACATCTTGCAGAACCATCATGTAAACATATTAATTATATTTACGCTAGACACACACCTGTCAACTATAACAGCGACTACTGAGACAATCAGTGCTAGATGGTAGGTGTGTGGCGTGCATCCAGTTGCCACCTATTAAATGATCTTCTATGTGCCATGTCTGTCACGGACATTGGCGATGATGGCCCTCCAAACTGCTTCGTTGTTTGAATTCTGTAGCAGTTCTGTCACGCTCCTTCTAAGTTCAAACGATATCATTTGACAGTCTATCACTTTTAGTCTTCGTTGTTCTCTACATTTCCCCCCTCAATCTTTCCTTTTGTAAACAGATGTTCTAACTTTCTCTTTCTCATTACATGATCTATGATTCCTGTGGGTTGTTTTGTAATTTTCTTGGCTCTCCATTAATTTAATTTTCTGTCAACAAGATTTATTAAGATTTAACAAGATTTCCGTCCAGAGCTGTAAGCTCCAGACGGCATGCGGACAAAGAAGCCTTTGGCTTATAGAATCGAGCAATTTTCCACCTATGTATAACCCGCCCTCGCCAGATAGCTGTCAATTTTATTTTTGAACATATTCACACTGCTAGCATTAACACAATCATCAGATAATTTGTTCGAGTCATTTACTGTCCTCTGAGAGAATGAGTACTTTCTCATATCCAACCTACACTGTTCCTTAACTAGTGCCGCATTGTGCCCTCTGGTTATACTGCCATCTTTCAGTTTGAAGAAAATATTTCTATCAATATCCACATAACCACTCAATATCTTACAAACTTCTATTTGGTCTCCTCTTAGTCTCCTAGTCTCTAATGTTGTCAACCCACATTCTAATGGGTGTCTTTCATAACCAAGATCTTTCAGTTCAGGAATCAGCTTAGTTGCTCTTCGTTAAATTCTTTCTAGCTTATCTATGTCCTTCTTACGGTATGGCCTCCATGTTTGTATACAATATTCCAAATATGGCCTAACTATTGCTTTGTACAGTGGTACAATTAGCTGTTTCTCCTTATATGTGATATTTCTCCTAATTAGTCCTAGTATTTGGTTACCCTTTGAAGCAGCAATTCCACATTGCTCCGACACTGTCATGTCAGTACCAACTGTTACTCCTAAGTCCTTGTCTTTTACAGTTTTACCTAATGTAGTATCCCCCGTTATGTATTCTTTGTTCACATTTCCATGTCCTATGTGGATGCATTTACACTTCCAAAAATTGAATAACATTTTCCATTTCTCCAACCATTTGACCAACTTGGCTAGATCATCCTGTAAAGTGTGTTTATCTGCATCTGTTTTAACTGTTCTGAATACTTGTATCGTTTGCGAATTTCAGTACGTTTCTTGACACATCATCATCCAAATCATTTATATATATATCAAGAATAATATATGTCCCAACACCGACCCCTGTGGCACTCCACTCAAAACTGGTTTCCAGTTTGAAATCTCCCCCTCTATTATTACTCTCTGTCTTCTGTCTGTCAACCATGTTTGTATCCAACTGATCACACCATCCCCTATACCATGGGCTTTTAGTTTAAGTAACAATCTTTTATGTGGCACTTTATCAAATGCTTTCTGAAAATCTAAGTAGACAACATCCACTGGTGATCCATCATCTACCACTTTGTAATTTCTTCTAAAAACATAAGAAATTGGTTAGACAAGACCTCACTTTTAGGAACCCATGTTGAGATTCATTTACTAATTTGTTATTTATTTTACAAAGAATTCCACCAGGTGGTCTCTAATAAGCGTTTCTAATAATTTGCAAAAAACTGATGTTAAGCTCACTGGTCTGTAATTCTGTCTTGCTCCTAGATCCCTTTTTAAATAATGGTGTAATGTTTGCTTCTTTCCATTCTAGTGGAATGAATCCTTCTTTAAGTGACAAGTTAAAGAATATAACAAGTGGTGTACTGATTTGGTTTACAATTTCCTTAAGCAGTTTTGGTGATATCCTGTCAACTCCAAGTGATTTGCTTTCTTTCATCTTCTTAATTTTCTTTGATATAATTTCAGGAATAACAAACAACTGCTCTAACTGATTTGATTCATCCCCTCAAATTTATAAACTGGTAATGGCAGTGAACTTATATCTTTTGTGGTAAACACTGAGCTGAAATACTCGTTCAAGGCCTCTGCCATTTGAAACCCATCAGATATTACGTTTCCTGTACTGTTTTCTAGTGGTCTCACCGTATCACGAACCTTCTGTTTACTCCTTACATAAGCGTAGAAATCTTGCTATCATTTTTATATCATTCACCAATTTTTTTTCAAAAGTTCATTTGGATTTTTCAGTTTCGATTGTAGCTAATTTAAGGGCCTCTTTGTAGTTGTTATAGTATTCTATATGTCCAGTGTTTCTGCACACATAATTTGTTTGTCAGCAATCTTTCGTATAGCTTCTTTTGATAGGTGTTTCTTCCTAGATCCTTCCTTTTTTAGGGGAACAAACCTTTCAATAATGCCCTCAATCTCATCTTTCAAAATGGGCCAACATTCTGTTGCTGTCTTGTCCTTCATTAAGTTAGTCCAATCTATGTGTGCTAAATATTTTCTCATCTGTTTATGTTTGCCTTTGTTAAAGTTTCTCCTCCATCGCTTTTTACTATTATTCCCCGATTGTACTTTTATACCAAAATGGATCTGGTTATGATCACGAACATTCATGTATTTTAACATTACCAACTAATGCTTTTTGAGAAGAGAACACTAAATCCAACACATTCCCACCTGGTTGGTTCCAAAACATGTTGGGTAAAGAAACAGTCCTGTATAGAAGTAGAAACTGTTGGTCATCACCTCCAGCACTCTAGTGATTTCCACTGAATATGTCCGTGATTAAAATCACCCATTATAATACATTCCCCTTTACGTATCTCCTTTCTAACACTGTGCAGTCCACGGCACTCAGCATTCCTTTCAAGAACCACATTTCAGTGGCTTCTATGTTTTTTGTGATCTTTTAGTTATTGCCCATGAATACAATAATACAATACAATACAATACAATAATACTTTATTGTTTCATAAAGGGAAATTTGTGTGAGACGTCCATAAAACCAAGTAAATACATAATTAAAACCTGTGTCTAAAATAGAGTAGTGATAAACCTAATCACATAATTGTGGTTGTCGCATCACGTATAATATACATAATGTATTTGCACGTAGTAAATAAATATAAATAAATGTCAACATCATCAACAGTACTAAATAATGTGCGCACACTCACACACATACACCCTGACATCAACAGTATAGCTACAACTACATGCACACATACACCCTGACATCAACAGTATAGCCACAACTACATGCACACATACACCCTGACATCAACAGTATAGCCACAACTACATGCACACATACACCCTGACATCAACAGTATAGCTACAACTACATGCACACATACACCCTGACATCAACAGTATAGCTACAACTACATGCACACATACACCCTGACATCAACAGTACAGCCACAACTACATGCACACATACACCCTGACATCAACAGTATAGCCACAACTACATGCACACATACACCCTGACATCAACAGTATAGCTACAACTACATGCACACATACACCCTGACATCAACAGTATAGCTACAACTACATGCACACATACACCCTGACATCAACAGTACAGCCACAACTACATGCACACATACACCCTGACATCAACAGTACAGCCACAACTACATGCACACATACACCCTGACATCAACAGTACAGCCACAACTACATGCACACATACACCCTGACATCAACAGTATAGCTACAACTACATGCACACATACACCCTGACATCAACAGTACAGCCACAACTACATGCACACATACACCCTGACATCAACAGTATAGCCACAACTACATGCACACATACACCCTGACATCAACAGTATAGCTACAACTACATGCACACATACACCCTGACATCAACAGTATAGCTACAAGTACATGCACACATACACCCTGACATCAACAGTATAGCCACAACTACATGCACACATACACCCTGACATCAACAGTATAGCTACAACTACATGCACACATACACCCTGACATCAACAGTATAGCTACAACTACATGCACACATACACCCTGACATCAACAGTATAGCCACAACTACATGCACACATACACCCTGACATCAACAGTATAGCCACAACTACATGCACACATACACCTGACATCAACAGTATAGCTACAACTACATGCACACATACACCCTGACATCAACAGTATAGCCACAATTACATGCACACATACACCCTGACATCAACAGTATAACTACAACTACATGCACACATACACCTGACATCAACAGTATAGCCACAACTACATGCACACATACACCCTGACATCAACAGTATAGCCACAACTACATGCACACATACACCCTGACATCAACAGTATAGCCACAACTACATGCACACATACACCCTGACATCAACAGTATAGCCACAATTACATGCACACATACACCCTGACATCAACAGTATAGCCACAACTACATGCACACATACACCTGACATCAACAGTATAGCTACAACTACATGCACACATACACCCTGACATCAACAGTATAGCCACAATTACATGCACACATACACCCTGACATCAACAGTATAACTACAACTACATGCACACATACACCTGACATCAACAGTATAGCTACAACTACATGCACACATACACCCTGACATCAACAGTATAGCCACAACTACATGCACACATACACCCTGACATCAACAGTGTAACTACAACTACATGCACACATACACCTGACATCAACAGTATAGCTACAACTACATGCACACATACACCCTGACATCAACAGTATAGCTACAACTACATGCACACATACACCCTGACATCAACAGTATAGCCACAATTACATGCACACATACACCCTGACATCAACAGTATAACTACAACTACATGCACACATACACCTGACATCAACAGTATAGCCACAACTACATGCACACATACACCCTGACATCAACAGTATAGCCACAACTACATGCACACATACACCCTGACATCAACAGTATAACCACAACTACATGCACACATACACCCTGACATCAACAGTATAGCCACAATTACATGCACACATACACCCTGACATCAACAGTATAGCCACAACTACATGCACACATACACCTGACATCAACAGTATAGCTACAACTACATGCACACATACACCCTGACATCAACAGTATAGCCACAATTACATGCACACATACACCCTGACATCAACAGTATAACTACAACTACATGCACACATACACCTGACATCAACAGTATAGCTACAACTACATGCACACATACACCCTGACATCAACAGTATAGCCACAACTACATGCACACATACACCCTGACATCAACAGTATAACTACAACTACATGCACACATACACCTGACATCAACAGTATAGCTACAACTACATGCACACATACACCCTGACATCAACAGTATAGCTACAACTACATGTACACATACACCCTGACATCAACAGTATAGCCACAACTACATGCACACATACACCCTGACATCAACAGTATAGCCACAACTACATGCACACATACACCTGACATCAACAGTATAGCTACAACTACATGCACACATACACCCTGACATCAACAGTATAGCTACAACTACATGCACACATACACCCTGACATCAACAGTATAGCTACAACTACATGCACACATACACCCTGACATCAACAGTATAGCTACAACTACATGCACACATACACCCTGACATCAACAGTATAGCCACAACTACATGCATACATACACCCTGACATCAACAGTATAGCTACAACTACATGCACACATACACCCTGACATCAACAGTATAGCCACAACTACATGCACACATACACCCTGACATCAACAGTATAGCCACAACTACATGCACACATACACCCTGACATCAACAGTATAGCTACAACTACATGCACACATACACCTGACATCAACAGTATAGCCACAACTACATGCATACATACACCCTGACATCAACAGTATAACTACAACTACATGCATACATACACCCTGACATCAACAGTATAGCTACAACTACATGCACACATACACCTGACATCAACAGTATAGCCACAACTACATGCATACATACACCCTGACATGAACAGTATAACTACAACTACATGCACACATACACCCTGACATCAACAGTATAGCCACAACTACATGCACACATACACCCTGACATCAACAGTATAGCCACAACTACATGCACACATACACCCTGACATCAACAGTATAGCTACAACTACATGCACACATACACCTGACATCAACAGTATAGCCACAACTACATGCATACATACACCCTGACATCAACAGTATAACTACAACTACATGCATACATACACCCTGACATCAACAGTATAGCTACAACTACATGCACACATACACCTGACATCAACAGTATAGCCACAACTACATGCATACATACACCCTGACATGAACAGTATAACTACAACTACATGCATACATACACCCTGACATGAACAGTATAACTACAACTACATGCACACAAAAACGTTTGGCCCAGAAGAGGCGTCAGAGAGATGTATCATTTAAAAGCCGAACAGACGTAGAAATAAATGACAACCGCTTCCTATTTGTTTTGCATGTGACCGTTCTAAACCATCTGGACGAGGTTGGAAGGACGTATTTCTCATACAACATGTCTGTGTTGTCGGCTAGAATGCGACTGGCTTTCCGCAAAACCTGTTTTTTATACAGAGCAGTGAGAGTGGCTTGTTTCATGCCGGTCAGTTTACTGCTGATGTTTGCAATACTGAATAATAGTTGGCAGTATTTTGGAGATATATCCCATCAGCTAGCCTTGTCTACCAACTATAATGGTTGAGTCGGCGTTAGTCAGTAGGAGTATGTATTCACAGCAGTAACAAGATTTAACAAAATATATCAACATTGCTGTCCAAAGCACCACTCTCTAAATGGCAAGGGGGCATCTACTATCAGATATCTGTCAATACTGTTTTTAAACATATTGACACTGCAAGCATTTACACAATTAGTAGGTAATTGGTAGCATTATCCTCTATAAGAATTAATATGTTCTTATATGATAATATCCATTATCAAATATAAACTTTTCTTTCTCTAATCCTTCTTCCTGCTTCAAGGTCTTTGGTTCAGCCAACCACATTTAACCAAAATCTACCTATTTGTAGTTTTATTCAACTTTTATTACAACTGTTAAGGAAACATGCTATCATTATTATTTCTCTAAGTTCTGGAATCAGCTCAGCTGTTCTACTTTATATTCAGCCACTCTGTGTCTTTTTAATATCGCATCTTTGTATTCTGTCTAGCTTATCTCTGTCTCTTTTTCATATGACCTGGTGCTATGATTGCTTGGAATCTTCAAAATGACGCCTAACTATTGCTTTATACAAGGGTGTACATACAATTCTGGCTGTTTCTCCACATATGTGACATCTTATTTATATCATTAGACTTCAGCTGGATTGCTTAAAATACTAATTTCCTCAGCTATTCAAGCAACACATTTGATGCTTCTAAACTATCCGGTAGAGGGCACCACTTGAATACACACAACACGCAACACTAATTAACAAGCAACAGAACAAGCAACAGAACAAGCAACAGAACTCTTCTCAATAAATTGTAGAAAATGTGTCAATGGCAACATTTATTTACCAGGATTTCACTTACCAATATTTTGTAGAGGGGGAGGCAGATTACGCAAGACATCCCAAAATGATTATGTACATACCTGAAAAATAAAAAAAATTAATTATCATGAAATTGTAATTTCCAAAAAGTTACTTTTCTCATTCAAAGGGAAGTGTAAGAATGATTCCACAGCAGCAGTAAGAATACTACAATAGTATTCGACTAGTTTTCAGAATCATACAAAATACAATCAGTCACAGTATATAGAATTTCTTATTAAGCATCCTATTAGCTTTTCAACTTAATAATTATTTTCAATTGATCAAAAGATGATAATAAAATTACCTAGGTATTTGCCAGGTGTTTGTAAGATTGATAACATTCATTGAGAACATTAACAAATATAGTCACACAGTCACATTGCCTGTTTGGTGCCAATAACAAGTGGTACCACCTATTGGATTGATTAGAATTCATGTGTTATAAAGTATACTATGATCACAAGATGGAATTTTGTATTAAGCATCCATCCTATTAGCATTTCAACTGAATAATTATTTTCAATAATGTTAATAAGATAATGAATAAAATAATCTAGGTATTTGCCTGGTGTTTGTAAGATTAATAGGATTCGTTGAATAGATTAACAAATAACAGTCACATGGATAGAGCCAATAAGTGGCGCCACCATCTGGATTGATTAGAATTCACGTTATAAAGTACAGTATGATCACAAGATGGTGCCACCAACAAGAAAATGTCTATTAATACTTTTATCACTGTAAGACCACATTAAGGATTCGAAAGAGTGCCCTTGAAAATACCGTTTTGGTGTGATGTGTGAATTATATTCTGTGAATACTGGATGTACTACTGCATTAGATCTTTCACGAGGTAGCAATAAATATACGCTAGTCGCTCGTGTATTAACACAGTGGCTATTTTGCAGCACGCACCAATATTTCAAAATCCGTCACCAGATTGGCGCGAAATTGAGGGTGTCAGGTTTGAATGGATTTTCTGAAAAATGAGGTATGAGAATTTCACGTGTTTTCCACAGCACTTGTGTCAATGGAGGTTAAATATACTGTGAAATTTTCAAGAAAATCGTAAAACAAATTTTGCAGGAAATAAAGGAAATGTTATAATGGCCGCCTATGACTATGTAAAATTTAAATGTGATCTTACCCCTATTTAGAAATATGGCCCGTTTTATCACGAAAACCGCCAAAATGTGATTTGAGCGATGGGTGATGGTTTTTTGGCTGCATTTGGAAGCTGATGTAGACCAGAATACTGTGCAGCTATTGCATACTGTTAGTGTTACGTCTAAAAGAGATTTTAAAAGTCATCAGTAAGCCAGTTATTAGGTAATATGCATGGAAAATAAAGTGATAATTTAGGTGGTGTGAAGGTTAAAAACTACATCCCAAGCATGTTCTATGACACCGTGTACCACGAAAGCTTGTGTAAATAATGCATGTGTCAGGGCGTGGAGTTTCTTTTAAATCTGCATCATATGCGACAATATTGACATATTTCCAGTAAGATGAATTTCGCCTCAATTATAGCATTTATAGTTTTGTAAGTGACATCTATAATTGCGTGCTTCTTAACTCCAATACTAACGTGAGTGTTTCTCCTGTTCCAACTTGTCCTTCCTAATTATATGGCACTTGCATATATCATACTTGGATCGCACAATAAGCAATAATGGGCAAGCAGGCAACATTTTGATTCCACCCCCCCCCCCCCCAACGCAGCCCTAATTTTAGTGAAAAGTTGGCCACCATAGGATGCAGGTTGTCCACACATTTCTACCAATCAGGCATCTAGCACCTGTTTTTTTACAGTAACATCCATACACTAACTGAGACAACAAGAACAATTGAGAATTGGCATAAATATACCCCGAATGTGACTGAGAATGTTATAGCAGTGTATGACACCAAATATACAGCGAACGCAATGATCAAAATTTTAGCCATAAAAATTAAAACTGGTCACCTAACAGAAGTGCCATATGTTGATATTGTGTACATGGACTGGCATGCTATCATTGTTGCCAGTCATGCACTTTTCAGTTGTATTACAACCAAATTATACCAAAGTTTGTACAAGGCAAGGCAGCTTAAGCTAATCGTAGGCGTACGTCAACTAGTCTGATAAGTAGCTGTTTTTATCAGAGGTATTTTGTACGTTATATGACTTACATCCGTATATTTAATATCGGAAATGTTTTTTAGTACCCTTGTAAAAATTTGGTGATGTTTGAATAAAACATGATTAGGACAATGAATTCATTGATGTACTTGTAGAGATACTGGGTGCTTGTCAAACATTTGTTTCTTTCTGTAATTAACTATTTTGCCAGTAGTATCTCTTGTTTCCAATAATGTGTGTACATCAGCGAAATATACAGTGGCTGAGTAATTGACGTGTGGCGATGTTTGGACACTCTGTATCAAGCAGAGATCTGCGCCTGTGTAAAAGTATGGTTATTTTAAGGGGGATTAGGATGACAATTTATGTAACGCAAGATATACGTTCTACTGGGCATCCCATTTTTTGTTTCATAATGTACTATGTATATAAATATAAATTTATACCCAGCATTTTAGCCCGTTATCTACAATATAATTGTAGTTACCATCAAAAGACGCCTCTGTGCCTTTCAATATTGTGAATATTGTTGAAATGCCTGGCTTGTGTTCTTGATACCTACTGAGTGACACACAGTTCATGATTGCATCATATTATTTAGCACAGTTTGTGGGCATTACGTTATACCAAAATTCGTGAAGATGTGCAATTTGCATGTCCAATAAAATGCTGCTTAAAATAATGATTTTGTGTATTTTTTACCAAAATTTACAACATTTTATGAAAAATGACAAACAAAATATTTTGTAAGTATTTTATATATTTTACTCCCATATCGGTAAGACACTGTGTTGGCCTGTATGTTTTGCTCAGTACCATTCGTGGCAGGCAAACGTTGTATGTGGTATAAGGTACCGAATAAGCATGTTTAAACCAACTCAAGGCGCTGTTTAGCTTGGAGGTGTGCACAGTTTGATGACGCATATTTTAATTGTTATTGAGACTGTAAATTTCCCTTTGTGGTTAATCTAGTTGTATGTATAGCTTGATATAAATCTAACTTTCATGAAGATTTGTAAGATTCAAGAAATACATTTAAAATGTAGGGGTAAGACCACATTAAGGATTCGTCCACCATTACCCACCAAAAGAGTGCCCTTGAAAATTGCTATTTTGCAGCACGCACCAATATTTCAAAATCCGTCACCAGATTAGGGCGAAATTGAGGGGTGTCAGGTTTGGGTGGATTTTTCTGAAAAATGAGGTATGATAATTTTACGAGTTTTCCACAGCACTTGTGTCAATAGAGGTTAAATATGCTGTGAAATATTCAAGAAAATCGTAAGACAATTTTTTGCAGGAAATGAAAGAAACGTTATAATGGCCGCCTACGTAAAATTTTAATGTGATCTTACCCCATCCATTCACATGGCCGTAAGAAACATTTCTCAAAGCCAAATAAGCCACAACCACAGATTTCAATCAAGGAAATCGTAATAGTCAGCATTTAGTCTTGGAGTACTCATTACAAATGTAATCATTCCTCACATAACACTTGTGAGGTAATTATGAAAAAACACTGGTCAGGAAACACTTGGAAAACTGACATGTAGTGACACTGACGTTTGATCACTCACAAAATATATATAGGGATAGATATTTCCGCATAATTTGTTTAAAAACATATAAAGAATATGGAATTTGGTATTCTCAGAAAGGTAATTCTGGTAATACAAGCAATATCTAATAAAGTAATTGCTATACAAATAATATTAATTATTGACAATATTTACAGATTATTATAATTATATTATCACCAAAGCATAATGTATAATTGCTCTGTGATATCATGCTTATGTCATTGATTTTTCTATGCCTGTTTGTTCCTCTGATAAGGTGCAATCTCTCTCCTCTCTGGGGGCGGCTGCCGATTCCAGGCACAAGGAAACACAAGATTTTTACAAGATTGCCACCCAGAGAATCAATCCCAGACTAGACAAAAAAACTGTTGGCTTATCAGGAATCCAACTATGTGTATCCCATCATTTTGAAATATTTGTTAATTTTCTATTTAATGAAATAAACGCTGCTAGCACACACGATCTGCAGGTAATGTTTTATTCGTTTACAGTTGTAGACGTGAGATTTAATACTTTCTGATGACTGATATATAATCTGCCCTGTTCCTTCATTCATTCTACTTCATGTTTTCCAGTCCTTCTATTTTTCTTAATTTACTAAGAAAAAAATACTTTATCAATATTGTTAATAACCTATCAATATCTTTGATTTTGTCAGTGGAAATGAATACTTGTTTTATATACGTTGAATTTGAAGAAGAGAATTACTGCTTTTAAGCAGTTCATTATTATAAGAAAAAAAACGTTTTCAGAAATTTGACACTGTACACACTTGAAAAATTTGTGTTTTCTGAAAACAAAGTGTATGGTACACATAAACTGCCTATAGAAAGAGGATGTCTGCTGTTTACTAATTTTACAATCCATTGTGCGCTTATTGCCAATTTTACAGTCCATGTGCACTTATTGCAAATTTTACAGTCCAACGTGTGCATAATACAGTCCATAGGACAATGGTAATACTTCACACTCCATTGTTCATACAATCTGCCCCCCCCCCACACACACACACATGCACGCAGCCTCCAGAAGGCACTGGGCTTTATTCGCTGTCTTGGGCGTGAGTACGTGTCGCAGCCTCCACACGGCATGCCTCCTGCGAACTGTCTTTCACCTGCTGGTGAGGCTTCTCCAGGCGACACTTATCTGCTTTCTTGTCTGCCTTCCGAGTCGCATGTACACGTCCCTGACGTGCTCCACCACCTCCTTCGACAGCAGAGTGCCGACCTTGTTACTCTTCTCCCGTTGCCCAGGATTTCCTTATATGCCATGCAGTATGTCTCCAGAGTAGACCCCATGCCAAGGCAGGTGTCTGCGACACTAATGGTGAGGGAACAGCCCCCACAGAGCATGCACGCAAGGCCCTTCAAGAGGGCAGGCAACCTTCAACAGCGCACAAGCAGTATTGCCAGCACGTGGGCACTGCACTGCCTTCATCAGGAAAGCGCGTCACCCCCATCGCTTCCAGAACTTTGGCATAGCCAAACAGTAGCAGATGTCTGAAGGGACATACATGGTACCTGCCAGCAAACAGATAATGACAATTTATTTCATATATAAATTATTATTATATAGTCAGCAATATGAACAATAAAACTGATGTCCATGTACATGCGTATACACGTACACACGCTCTAACAAATACATGCACATACACACACACACACACACACACACACACACACACACACACACACACACACACACACACACACACACACACACACACACACACACACACACACACACAACACACACACACACCAAAGGTAAACATGGTCCTGCCCTGGACGACACCCCTGGAAGTACTGTCATTGTTGTGACTAATTAGGTCATCATCCAACTGCATCAATAGCATTAGCTAAACTTCCGTTATACAATAAAACTATACACATATAGCAATACTATTTCCCATATAAGTGTACATGTAAATGCATGGAATCTGAGGAACTGAACTTACTTTTGCGATTCACTGTCACTGCTGGCACCGCGCCAGTGGACAGTGTGGTTGAAGATAAAGTGCCCGATTTGACGGCAGATTCCTCCCGCAAGCTCTTCGCAGCGTGCGATCTCTGCAGAATCTCAAACGTACACTTCATTGCGGCAATGCGCCCACATTTCTGCGTATGATTTACCGACGACATGATGTCGTTTTATAAGAATAAAACAACTTGAAACGTGGGAGAAAAATATCGAAGGTAAACACGGCTGGCCCAAACGAACAGACCTAGCCCCAGATATGAGCTGGTCAACCAATCAGTGCGACGGAACCCAGAGGGAACCCCACCACGTGTTACGATCTAGCCAATGCTCGAGCTTTATGACAATTTCTTTGTCTCCACATGGACAGATGGGGGCTCATTAATGGTCGGGATTACTCGGCCACATTCGGGATTATTTTTGAACGGTTACTACCTTGATGCTCTGCAAAAACAGGGCTTTTCACCGATACCCGCATGTTGGAATTACTTAATGCGCTGGCATGTAGACGATGTCTGAACTTGCATCAAATATCGATTATTAACGGTTCATTTGATATAAACAAAGACTTTGAAATAATAGACATCACACAAAAGACATGTTTTATGACAGAAATAAATTTATTTCGGTTGTACAACTCACATAAATGGCAAGTTGAATATTTTTTCTAAATGGAAATGCCCACAACAACAAAAAATTATTTCAATGTCAAAATCAAATAAAAATTCTATATTTTCTGACCCACCTGTCGCCTTAATTGCAAATTTAGCAGTCAATATACTTTCAACATATTTATTTTTGTATAGTGTACACAGATTAAGAGCTACAGCCCTGTGTATAAAAATGTGGCCTCGGTTTGACATTAGAGTTTACATTTACGAAAACATGCTTCTGTTTTGCTCGTCCTTTTACCAACTGCTGAATCACATTTGTAATTTTTTTTAAGTCAACATGAAAGATGCTCTTATCAGTTCTCAAGAAAGCAAATCAGATTTTGTCTTCATTCTCAAGGGATCTTACTGACGTCACCAATACACGCATGGAC
This sequence comes from Escarpia spicata, assembly GCA_963995525.1. NCBI lineage: Eukaryota > Metazoa > Annelida > Polychaeta > Sabellida > Siboglinidae > Escarpia > Escarpia spicata. The sequence continues at coordinate 32,734,316 of OZ023218.1, forward strand.
TGATAATCGCTCACCATCTGTCTCTCAATCCACAATGTAGTAGTCTTCCAATATTCCCAATGATTTCGTCATAAATTAATTACTAGTGTACGCAATTCTTGAAAGAGATACCACATCAAGGCTGCCAACACTGCATTCTTCTTATATATAGACTAGATGGGCAGGACATGTGCAAAGAACAAGTGAGGAGAGACAGACAAAAAGAGCTTTGAAACTAGAAAGGATGGTGGAAAAAAGACCAAATACAAAATGGAAATACAGCGTAGAGCAAGGTCTTCTGAAAGGGGCATTTACAAATTACCAATAATGGATGGCCATCGCAGATAACGGAGAAAGATGGAGAGAAGGAGTAAAGAAGGAAGACTGGACTGAGTGATGTGGACTCTACCCTGCAATGGTGCAACAAGAAGGAGAAAGAAAATACACTAATATCGGTCCAAAAACTGTCCCTTCAAAACTGACTTCCTAAATCTATTATTATACTATAATTATATTATCTTCTGTATGTCCATCATTCATCCATGATCTAGCCACAATCTCTCCGGCTGATTACATCATTTCACATTGCAGGACCTTTGTGAAAACTCATGGGAAATTAGACACTACCATGTACTGGTATCTTCATCTACCCACCTAATGATGTATCCCTAAAAATGTAAGAGTGTATCCAAACATGACCTAGAATGAACTAATGACGCATCCCTTCCATCAGTGACATAACTACATTGGCTTCTTTGAAAGCCAGTAGTTTCTAGCAAATGTACTGACCAGGCAGCTTAACACAAACACAAGTCTGACTCTTCATTATTTCAAGTGTCACGATGACACCAACGTGTCCACACAAAGACTTGTGCCAGGAAACAGTAATAACTAATAAATGTAACCCATCAAAGGTCACGTATCGCGAGTTCCAGCAGCAGTCCACAGGCCAGCCTCCGAGGTGAACAAGGATTCATGAATTAGATTTGTCTAAGTACTCTATCTTCAGTGTTAGTGACAACTAAGTGGGTTCGCCCCCTGTGATTAGGGAGGAGATTCAATTAATGAAGCCACACCATTGACTTGCGAGTGATGGCTCTCACTCTGTCTTTCAGCTGAAACCTTGCAATGTCTGTAGTGACAATTTGTTATTTTTGGAATTACACTAGTGCCAAGCCTAGACAATACATAATACTTGTGGGGTTATGGGGCAATGCATTAATACAATAAGACCATTGAAGTAAACAGTAATCCTGGTATTTCCATTGCCTTTGATACTGAAAGCTTATCAGCAGTAATCCTTATGAGACATGACAGTTTCCTGAGAAGTGGACATTGTTCTTAGAAGTGAAAAGTGTCTTGAGAAGGACATTGTCATGAGAAGTAGACACTGCCCTGAGAAGTGGACATTGCCCTGAGAACCGGAACAGTGTCTTGATAAGTGAAGAGTGCATTGATAAGTGGACATTGTCTTGAGAAGTGGACATTGTCCTGAGAGGTGGACATTGTCCTGAGAAGTGGAGAGTGTCTTGTTAAGTGGATAGTATTCATGAGAAATGGACATTGTCCTGAGAAGTAGACAGTGCCCTGAGAAGTGGACAGTGTCATGAGAAGTGGACATTGTTCTGAGAAGTTGACATTGTCCTGAGAAATGGACGTTGTTTTGCAAAGTGGTCATTGTCCTGAGAAGTGGACAATGTCTTGAGCATTGAACAATGTCCAGAGAATTGGATAGTGTCCTGAGAAGTGGACCCGCTTGGATACCGTTCTGACCCGTCATAATTATCCCACTGACAAGTACTACTGGAGTACTGTGAGTACTGTCGCTATGTGTTATGCAGGATTTCCACACCTCAAATGGATATAAATTCCTGTTTATTGTGTCACATAGAAAGATCAAAGGAAAGTTTTTAGTTAACATAGAATCCAGTCTATAGGACTACTCAAAGCACTTTACACTTCACTCCCTGGCAGACCTGTTTAATCGAGCACCATCGCAACTTCTCTGGGAAGCATTCAGCTTTGTGGAAATTACTGCAAGAATGCTATTCGTTCACATGAACTATCTATCATTCTACACCAAGTACTCAATTACATAGCTGAGTAAATTGTAGTAAGGGTGAATGAGTAAAATTGCCCAAGCTTCACATATGTTGTAAAAAGTCGACAACACAGCTTACACAATTTGTATTACTACAAAATAAACGTGTGTGTGTGTGTACACAGGCGCATACATACATGGCTGTGTATGTGTTTGGCACTGCGTGCATAGGTGTGTGTGTGTGTGTGCTTATGTGTATGTGGGGGGGTGTGTGCAAGTGGGGGGCGTTTGTGTGTATGCATGGGGTGTGTGCATGTGGGGGTGTGTGTGCATATGTGGGGTGCGTGTGTGCATGTGGGGTGCGTGTGTGTATGTGGGGGGTGTGTGTGCATGCGTGTGTGTAAGAGGAGAATTTTAAACCTGTTTTGTTGCATTTATTTGTGCATTTTCACAACCATTAATTGGTTGTGTCCCTATTATCTAAGACTGATTCACAAGGATTTTGGCTGGATCAACGAAGTATTTGGATTGTTAAATCAAACCATTCAAATCATCTATATTGTTCACAGTTTCCCCCATGCTGTGTATCGAACAATTGATGCTCCCGAGCGTCTGCCTAAGTTCCATATTAACTGTAATCACGTTTGGCCATGTGGTCGTTAATAAACACGTTTTAAATACATCACATTTGGCGACGAGGATAAAAGTCCGCAAGTGTGTACTGCGCGAGTGTCAGTGGTCATCACTGAACGCACAAGGTCAGCAAACATGTCTCGGCACGGACGTTTACCAGAGCTTGCAGGAATAGACTGGCTGTCTTCTTATCAGGACAGACTAGGATTTAATTTTGAAGCAAATGGCATTGCCGACGACTCCACAGGCAAGCGCAGAGCAATCTTATTAACATCACTGAGAGAAAAAAACACCCGCTCATAATCGCCAGAAACCATGTTTCGCAAAACAGAAAGCAGAAAAGGGAAAAAGAAACCGCACTCATCAGCTGACAGCACCTAGACAGAACTGTGTTCCATCTAAACAGTCTGGAGAGACATACATGACAGGACCACGTCCAGATGCGATCATTACCCACATACAAGTAGATGGGAAGACTGCTGATGGAAGAGGATACAGATGCCAAACTCTCGGTCATCAGCGAAGAAACGCTGCGCAGATGTTGGCAAAACTCTACATGGCCTAACATGGAGCCACAATGGACACACTTCGGACGTATACAGGACAATGTGTGAAAATCACTGGTGTCATCAACGTCATGGTAGAAGCGAAAAATGGCGACCAACATCAGCCTCCGCTCGTGGTTGTTCATGGCAACGGTCCAAGCTTAGTTGGCAGGAACTGGCTGAGTAAACTCCAACTGGACTAGGGTGTGGTTCATCAGTTGAATATGTCAAACTCAACACGGAAGCAGAATCCTCAACTGCAGGCTGTTTTGGACAAGTACACCGTCATGTTTACAGACTCTCACCAGGCAGTCAAAGCAGACGCTGCCAGGATCTACGTCAACGACGACGCCGTTCCCAAGTATTACAAGTCGTGGCCGCTGCCTTATGTAAGACATGGTGGACAAGGAACTTGTTGGAGTCCTGGCTGAATATATCGTAGAGCCTGTTCAGTACTCGGACTGGGTCGTACCGCTTGTCCCGGTAATGAAAGCAGACAAAAGCGTACGTTTCTGTGGGGACTACAAGCTCACAGTGAATTAGGTAGCAACATTGGATAGGTATCCAATTCCCCAAATATAGATCTATACAGCTGGGGAAAGGGAGCACGTACACAAAGCTCGACATGCATCACACATACGAACAAATTGAGCTACACCCAGACAGTCGCAAATATGTCACGATCAACACGCCGCGAAGACTCTTCACATACAAGCGGCTGCTGTACGGTGTGTCATCAGCACCAGGGATTTTTCAATGGATCATGGACTCTGTTAAAGGGAATGCCCAACACAATGGTGTACCTCGATGACATCTTGGTGACTGGATCAATGGAAGATGAACACTTTCAGACACTTGAGCAAGTGCTTGAACGCCTCGTTCAAGCCAAACGCCTAGTTCAAGCCGGTTTCCGACTGAAAGTATCAAAATGCAATTTCTTGAGTGACGAAGCAAAATACAGATGCGAAGGAATCCACTCTTCTGGTACGACTCTCTCATCAATCCGCAATGCACCAGGGCCAACCAGCATCACCGAGTTACAATCCTACCATGGGATGATAAACCATTACGGTCGTTACTTGCCCAACTTAGTGACAATCCTGGTGCCCATGCATCAGTTGCTCAGGAAGAACACAAAGTGGTACTGGAGGAAGGCACAACAAGAGACTTTTGACAGGACGAAAGAGATGCTGAGCTCGCCACAAGTCGTAATGCATTTCGACTCCTCCAAGTCATTGATCCTGACATGTTATGCCTCTCCATATGGCACTGGATCTGTCCTTGCTCACGTCATGGAAGACGGTGTAGAGAAACCCATTGGGTACCACTCCAGAAGTCTCTCACAGGCCGAGAAAAACTACGCCCAGATTGATAAAGAGGGGTTGGCCATCATCGATGGACTGAAGAAGTTTCATCAGTATTTGAGGGGTCACAACTATCGTCACGGACAACAAGCCCCTTCTTGGGTTGTTCAGAGAAACGAATGCTGTTACGCAGATGCTATCTCTGTGTATGCAGCACTGGACCCTGACACTGGCTGCCTACGAATACCAGATAGTCCACACGCCGGGCCAAAGTATCCCCCAAGGAGATGCTCTTAACTGCCTCCCGGTAGATGGCGCTTCGAGACATGTACCTGTGCCAGCTGATACGATACTGACAATGCAGTATTTGGACATGTCCCCAGTCACTGCAAGTGACATATGCCACGAAACAACATATGACCCTGTGCTGTAACAAGTCTTCATCAGGACAAGGGAAGGATTTTCGAATCACAACGACAACGAACATCTGAAGCCCTACATCCAAAGAAGAGATGAACTCAGCATCCATGATGGTTGTCTCATGTGGGGTACATGAGTGATCATTCCAAGAAATGCACAATGCACACTCTGGGATCGTGCGCATAAAAGCCATAAGTCGCAGTCTGATGTGGTGGCCATGTATCGATCAGGACATCAGGAGAAAACGATCAAAACCTGCGACATCTGCATGCATTGCTGATCCAGACCTACGGAGGCTCTCCTACAACCATGGTCGTTCCCCTTCTCGATTATGAAGGTCGATTCATGGGCAGAATGATGCTGGTGGTGATCGACGCCCATTTGAAGTGGATAAACGCTTACCTTACATCAGGCTCCACGTCAACCACGACCATCAATAAACTGCGACAGTCATTCAGCACTCATGGCATCCCGGGTGTCATCATCAGTGACAACGCCACTGGGTTCGTTAGTGAAGAGTTTTGAGAGTTCTGCCGATACAATGGCATCAAGCACATTACAAGGGCATCCCATCTATCATGCTTCGAATACCGGATTACTCAACAATCAACGACGGGCATAGCCCCCTCTGAACTGTTGATGAATAGACAGCTGAAGATCCAACTTTATCTAATTAAGCGATACGTCGGTAGGAGACTCATTGCCATACAGACCAAACAGAAGGCGACACACAACCGACACGCCAAGGTTCATACCTTCAAAACCAGTGATCTTGTGTACGTTCTATGGGACCATGGCAACGCTGCAAGCTGGGTACCTGGCACAATCGAACAACAAACGGGACCAGTATCGTACACTGTCCGTCTCGAAGGTGGGGCCATCGTCCATCGCCATCGAGTTCGGGCCTGAGTCTCATGAATAGCCTGATGCCACTCAACCGCTTGTATCGAGTCAGGGAAATGACATTGCGCCTGTTGCAGCTGTAGCAAAGCCTAGACGTTCGACACGATGCAGGAAGCCGCCTGAACGTCTGGACTTATAACTGTTAAATTAGCATCAGGCTGGCTACCTATCTTGGACCTTTGGGTGTTATTACCGTAATGGGTGTACATCTAACTAAAGTGGGGAGGAATGCTGTGTATCGAGCAATTGATGCTCCCAAGAGTCTGCCTCAGTTCCGTTTTAACTGTAATTACGTTTGGCCATGTGGTCGTTAATAAACATGTTTAAAATACATCACACCCCAAAAAAAACAGCCAGATTATCACCGATAACGGATTATCAAAGAATGGATATAGAGTAGACTGAGCTACCAAGAGGTATTCAGGTTATAGACTAGCTTAGCAGAGTTACATTGAACGCGACATTGCTCGACAAAGTGAAAGATGCATTTCTTTAACGAGTAAGCCAGGAGAGGTAGCAATTGATAGACTTGTCGTGCAATGAGACAGGTTCGCTACTTATCCATAGACGCACCACCGCGTCAACTCCTGAAACCATGTCTAAGATTGCTTTCATATTGCCACACACCGGCGCCGGTTAACTGCAGTACCTCAAAGCTTTCACGTTCGGCTCAATAAAAGAGCAGCATTAAACGAATCACTGCCGGACTAAAAATGCAATAAATCTGACCATAATGCGTTTGTTGCCACGGCAATTATATAACAGATTCTGTTGACTGTCCGCAAGCAAAGAATGAAATATGGGAGGAAAATATCGGTTGGAACCATGCCTCGTATCGCAGGGAAAATAAATTGCTCCAGTGGCACCACCTAGTGAGTGGAACTGTTATTAATGTACATCGCCGCTATTGTAGATTGTCAGACCTGTCACATCAGATAGATCATACTAAACTGTCCATTTTGTTGTTCTTATATGTATCGTGATTGTATAAAAAGCATCAATTATATTAGCTGTCACAAGCGAAAAAATAGGGCGGTTTTGTCAATCGGGTATAAAATTCATCTGACGAAGGTTATTTGCTTAGCAGTACTGTAATGACTCTTAAGTATCCACACACCGAAAACAATTAAAATTTCAGCTGTCTGAAAACGCAGGTACAGGGAAATAATTCACAGAAAAACTGTCTGCATATTTACGAACACAAACAAATCCTGCCGTTGAGTCTCACCGGACAACCCAACTATTAATAGGACTCTATAACACCATCGATGAGAAGTTTTGGAGGTGTCCAGATCATTAATAGTTGGTATCCGATTACAAAGAAACAAAAAGAGGAGGAACAAAACCAATGTTTGGACGTGTCCAACATAGAGCACACAAATAAAGAAATTTTGTAGATTTTTAGGGATCATCTCAAAAGGTTGCTGTCCGAAATTACTTTCATCTGGCCTCAGCCCCCATCCCTCCTCAGATGAAAGTTTGTGAACATCAACATGACGATATCAATATATTAATAGTATCAATCCGAAGCATAAAATATTGATGTCCGATGTCAGATGAAACTGCCTCTGGCCCCCCTCGCCCAAACAAAAGTAATTTTGTTTGATATCGGACAGTGACATTTTGAGATGTGTTTAGTATCAGTTTAAATCACCACTGAACCTCCAAATAAATTGCGGAGGATTTGCAATAACATGCACACTATAATGAATGGATGTGTGTTATCACAAAGACCACACCACCTACTTGGAGGTTCATTGGTGGTTTAAACCAATACTAAACACTGTTTTTATTCGCGAACTCCTGAGACCACCCCTTCAGCAGAGATAACTCATCCATCAGGTAGTCCTGTTCTCTACCAAGCATGATTAGGTTGGTTTATTTCAATCACTTTCAATCATGCTAATGTAAAGTGCACCTCCCAACAATGCTCACGGATCTAACATTTGAGTGAGTTGTCGTTGTCACAAGCAATGCCATCTATATGCTTATTACTTTCTCGCATGCAAACATGACGCAAATACATGCATTCTTATTAACAATTCCCAAGTTGTAGTAGCGTAGATACCCAATAAATACAATTTAAACAAAATTATAGTAGGCGATATGTCCTCGCAACACAGGTTGGCAGGATGTCCATTGGTGAAACAGTTTCAAGATTAAGAAGCTTGAGTTATGTATCTTTCGAATGACATTTTGTTAATTTTAAACAACATTTTGTTACTCTAATTTATTTCTGTTTCACAAATTCTATGCAAATGATGTTTAATGAAATTTGGTTAATTTTGCTGACACAGTAACACCCACAATCCTGTTTATTTTTATTGTTGAGAAATGCAACTTAGAAGATCCTCATTTCAGACTTTCACCAGTTGTCACTTAAACTGTATTTTATACACAACACATGCTCCTAACAAATTCAGCATGGCACAATTAATGTCTCACTGCTAATCACCCGGCCTACACAAGATGAGACTCAATAAACAACTACAGTTAATTAACACTGACTGATTGCAGAGTTCCTGTTTGACTCATTAAGATTCCCTTCATGTCTCCTTCCATCAGGTGTCTTCCTCTCTGCACCCAGCTACCCCACACTCCCTTTCCTTTCCAGGGCAAGTGTCAATGAAATGTCCACAACAGGAAAGGAAAAGTAAAGAAAAACCAGGGATGAATTACTAGAAAATGGAAACATAAATAAATTGACACAATTGCTTTGCAAAGATAAATATCACAATGAGCTGTTGAATTTGAAGAAGTTGTTGCATGACTCGTCTACTTTATACAGTATGATATCCAGTCCATATTAGGAAATAAATGACTAAAACTTGTTTTGTTAACTACAATTACACTTTTTAAAATACAATTACTAATATTTAGTTATGAAATATATTCATTATGTAACATAATGTACTGTCCATATCTGTTAATGTTTGAGTATCTCCCCTAATGTAAGGGGTGGAGGAATTTCTTTTTATACATTTCAACACTGTAACTTCACCCTACACAAAGTAGAAAGCATTCAGCCATGCTGCGATTACTGTGCAATACTATACACTATCGGGCTCCATCATGTTGAATAACAACATGGTCGCCACCATCGCTGTCCTGACCTGTGAGAGCAACGCCAGTTGTCATGTCCATCAACATATCAAGTAAAAGTTACAGGAAAAGTCACAACTTGAAATTTAGAGCTTAGAATACAATCTAAGTGGATATATTAAATACTTTTGGGTGAATCACTGCTTTAATAATCAAAATTAAATATAAGACAAATTCAGTACACAACTTTGATAGAAAGTCACTTACAATTCTCATTTGTGCTCGAATGTCAATGAAAGTGTGTATGTCCAAATTCCTCTAGAATGTTCATTATAATCATACATCGAATCTTGTTGTGCTCATTTATCAGCAAGACTACGCAGGATTGTGGCAGTTTCTTCACAATATACATCTCACTCATCGAGCCTTATTTTGCAGAATTATCCAAAAAAAATGTGCAAAACATTCAGTACAATCTCCGAAAAAAATATCAACCATTTTTATTTTCTGTGACTTTTTCCCTACCCAAAGCTGTCACTTTATTTCCACCCACAGGTCTCTCCCTTTCCATTTCCAATCAGGGGCAGTGCTAATGACACCAGTCTACTGGATGAATCTCTTTCACCTGTCTCCCCTGAGTCAACTCTATTTTTAATGTAGCCCATAACAAATGAAGGCCATAAAGTGAACTGACTGAGAGGTCACAGCAAGATGTCACCAGAGATTAGTGTCAGTTATCAGCACCCTAAGTGTAGGAGCTGCTGGTGGACATTTCTGCATTTTCTGGAAGTCGTTAAAGACTTATCAATAATTTTAAATAGTATAGTTTCATTTTCTTTGTGATGGACATTATTTGTAATTTTTTATTTTAGTATTATTTGTCTTACCAATGTTTATTTTAATGTGTGTTTATATATATATATATAAACACACATTAAAATAAACACTGGTAAAACAAATAATAAAGTATAATAAAGTGTATGTATATAATACTATATATATGTATATATATATATATATATACATATATATATATATGTATATATATATATATATATATACATATATATAGTATTATATATATATATATATGTATACATATATATAGTGTTATATATATATATATATACTTATTTATATAATAATACTATATATATATATATACATAGTATTATATGTATATATATATATATATATATAGTATTATATACATACACTTTATTATACTTTATTATTTGTCTTACCAATGTTTATTTTAATGTGTGTTTATATATATATATAAACACACATTAAAATAAACATTGGTAAGACAAATAATACTAAAATATTAACACAAAGAAAATTAATAAAACTATTTAAAATTATTGATAAGTCTTTAACATAACATACTATATATATATATATATATATATATAGTATTACATACATACACTTTATTGTACATTGCAACAATCCACTCAGCAGGATTTAACGATAAACAAAAACGACATTATTGTAATTCTGTTGCTTACTAGTCATTATACTGAACACCTTAATATTGCAGATATATTTATTATACCAACAATAAATGAAGACTTTCGAGAAAAACCCACTTATGTGTTTCATCCTCAGAGTTCAAATAGAAACTCGTAAACAATGCTGGAATATATTAAGATTCTGAAATCAAAGAGAACAGTAGCAAAGCCTAAGATGTTTATTGCGGATTTATTGTACGCAATGTGATTTAAAGGGACATTTTATGTCCTTGAAAAGTGAACTAAACAGAAAAGACACACAAAATAGAATCACGATTACGATCAGTTCAATCTTACACGGTTATCAACATGCAGTTTCAAAGACCTCAAACGTTATTTTTAGTAAACCCAACAAAAGACAGATTATTTTGACAGTCGAATTGTCAACCTTCTGAACCGTTTCTTAAACCAATCTGTCAAAAATTGTTTGGGTGTGCCAATGCAAATGAAGCTAAAGATCATTCAAGGGGTGTGGGTGCAGCCCACTTGGATCCCCCTTCCACCACTCTCACCCTTCACAAATACCCCACTGACACAGATACAACTGGAGTACTGTCATTTGAAGTCACTCACTTTAAATACTACGTGTCACACTGGATTTCCATACGGCAACCTGGCTATAATTTCCCGTTTATCATGTCACATAAAGATCAAAGGTATATTTTTATACAGCGTGGTATCCAGTCAAAAAGACGGCCCAAATTTTGTTTCACTTTGCATACCTGGTGGACTTCTTTAATCGAACACCATCTGGACTTCTCTGGGAAGCATTCAGCCACGTTGCAATTACTGTTTGAAGACTATTCGGTCACATACCAACTGCCACTAGTTGTCTTTGTACAGTTTCAACCATTTATCCATTAATATCAAATTTATCCAAACACTTTGGTTCACATGGATTTTGGCTGCAGCTAACGAAGCATGTTGATGATAAGCAAATATATATATATCCCCCAAACAAAACCATTCAGATTTCCAAAGATGACGATTATCAAAGAATTGGTAGATAACACGAGTAGACGTTTCGAGGAACCAAGCATGGGTAGCAACTTAGCATATTCCACGAGTATCTTACTATTGCTAAGTACAATTATTTCCATGACTTCGGGTCCATATATTCCACTTCTCTTTCTACAATTCCCATTATAGCATTCACCTTAGTACGAAGCCCTGCACTCTGTCATTATCCCAGTACTCACAACTTTTATGAACCGCCATGACAGCTACTTTTATGAACGTACTATGATCATTTTTATTAACTTACAGTGATCACTACTTTTATTTGCCTACTATGTTTACATTTTAGTAGCGCAAATAAGGACATTTACAACTGCCATATTGTAGGTGGTAACAGACTACACAATATATGTTATATTAGTATCGGTATATTCGATAAAATTAAACTACGAAAGCACAAAACGATTAACATTAAACTCTGAACTTATGAAGAAAACCGTATCAGCTAGGGTAGGGCGATCCAAAATAACACTTGACTCGTATTGATCAGTCCTGTAAAGAACACACCTTTAAGCCATCCATTAACCGAGTTTTGAATACCGGTTTTTCACATCAATATGTTTTCGCTAACAGACAGCAAAAAACTTCACTCAGGTGGTGAAAACAAGCGAACAATACATGCAATGAAGTTGATTACTGCAATTTGTGTAATTTACAACCACTAAATGAGCCAAACCTTTAAAGAGGCACCATCACTTCAAGTTCTGTTTCCGTTGCCATGGCAATAGTCCTTGAGATTGTGACCTTTAAGTCAGGGACCACGCACATTCACAGACAGAACCAACATGGAGATTTAATGGATAGCACCAAAGATGTTTACAATGTAAACAAAAAATGTAGAAAATAACATTTTAAATTAGGGAAAAAGTCCCGGAAAAAATTACAGGAAATCAAGTCACACGACTTGTTAAAAAGCTGTTAAAGTCTAGAGTCCTGTGTATTTTTATTCTATTAGTTTAAGCAGAAATACTAAACAGGATCAACACTATAACTGACACAATGTCTCAATTGTGCAGTTATCAGTGAAAATGCAAGAAAGTGGCAGCATTTCCTAACCCTGATTCTTATCCTTTTAAAGTTATCAAATCTTATTGTGCTCAATTATCAATGAAGGCTTGAATAAGAACAATAGTGTGACTTTTATCTAACGAAAACTGTGATTTAATCTAACGAAAACTTTTTGTGTGACTTTCACGTGACTTCATTTCTGTCGAGTCATAACATAAATGGGCCAAGAAGCCCTGAAGTCCTTTGGACTATATTGTGAGTTTGTAATTATTAATGAAATGGTTTTTGGTGAATCACAGTTACAGATCATTAAGGGTTCAGGGTTTCCCCTGGGTAAAATGATGGGCAAGGTGGTAGGGGTGGGCTACATGAGCACCGCAGGTTCGAAGCATTGCTAGGGGGTTCCGGGGACATGGTCCCCCAAAGGTTTTTTAAAAACTAGCTTAAAAATGGTGCATTCTGAGTTATGTTTGAACCTTTACTCTTGAATATAGAGGTGACGATATAAAACAACAAGACACTACTTGTAAATGTAGTAATCATGATTGATAAAAGTCAGTAATCATGATTGTTTCATCGTGTTGAAGTGTGGTTTCCACTTGCCCTAACCGTAGGCCTTATAACCACGCTGACAGAGTCAGTAAAATAGTAACAGGTAAGTTCTTATATAGCGCAGTATCCAGTCCAAAGGACTGCTCAAAGTGCTTTACACTTTACTCCCTGGCAGACCTGTTCAGCTGAACACCATCTCGGCTTCTCTGGGAAGCATCCAGTGGTGTCATCTGAAGATGTTTTCATCATCATCTTTAAATTATTATAATATTATGGTGGTTTATGTTCCAAAGATCATATTTTATTTTGTTCCTGGCATGCTATGCAATTAATTAAACAGTAATTTCTGGAATGCCACAAAAGTATGTTTCTGTTAATCGCAAGAACGTTTCTCAAATTGTGTCCTTTTTTATAAAACAGTATAAGTTGTTTAGTATATCCAATTTCTGTGCAAACATATCATTGTCTAGCCCAAGTTATTGATAACCCGTAATAATGCACGGTTTTGGGCAATAGGCATCTTTTATGAGATGTGAACTTCGGTGGTTTATATTCGTAAGTACTTCACTCAAATCAACTTTCCCAAAAGTTTATCAGAATATGTATTACATATTTAGCACAAAGACACCTTACATTACGAATCACCTTCCTTATTTTGCTTAAAAAAATGGCATAGAACATTAATTGAATAGACTTGTGGGCACTTGTGTCGAATCTGGGCCCACCTCGGTTTCGTCGTTATAACTTGAGTCTTGCCTAACATTGATACCTTAGTGAGATACTTCCATCATTCAACATTATCCTAGGATTATTTACCATTAAGAATATTGCATCTTATCCCATTCGAGGCATAAATTGCACCCCGGTTTGTATCAACATATGCTGCTATATTGCTAATTTAATGCGCACTGTGCGATAATGCGGCGCAGACTCGCACAAACCGGGTTGCTATTTAGGCTTCAAAAGGGTCCGGATTCGACACAAGTGCCGACTAGTGACGTAGTGCCATCAGCCTGCACAGGTTTTACTCCCACCACCGTCATGAACTAGAAATTCAACATCAGCTGCACCAGCATTCTTACTGAATGTTGGCACGTACTATGATAGTAAAACTGAGTACAAAAGACATCTTAGTTCAGCTACCATTTTCTTTGATTCTTTCTCCGAGTTCCACATGTCTTCCAAATGCAGTTACCGTTTGAGCGCCATGTTACATGAACTTCAAGATTTCTAGTATGTCGAAACTCCACAAGGTGTCACCCTTTCGTGAAGATTTTATATATATTAGTTAATGTGTTACTAAAAATACTGTAGAATTATATCCCAATACTCTGCTATTCAGGCCAATTTTCAGTGGTTGTAGAAATTTTGCAGGAGAGTTGGTGAGCTGCAATCTTGCATGTAGCAGTTAAAGGTTGTTTGAGACTATGTGCACACATTTTCTGTTCTCATTTTGCCCCTACCACCCTCCCCAAGAATGGAAAGAAGATATGAACTATGATAAAACTTTATTTGTTCACAAGATACATATACATAGCATGCATTTTGACTTTAAAACAGTTGCAATTAATTACATAATACTGATTGGAGTGAAGTAATAGCTGCAACATGTATAGTAAAACATGTGAATACTATTCCTTATAATTTTGGCTAAACTTTTTGAGTATACCTAAGTTATTTTATTTTAATCCTAGATCTATTGCTGTTTTAAAGTTTCTCAAGTTCTGCCAAAGCAGTAGGGATTCCCATTACACATTACCCCTGGTATTTACAGCCCACATGGAGGCTTTCTGTTTGAGACTGGGACAATGGAAGGCTGTGAGCTGAGGCTAGTCCAATAGTGAATACACAGGCTTACAACATAATCTCTGACACCAGGTCGCTCCACTAAGCCACCTCAGTGGCCAGAGATATAAGGCAAAGTCCACTATCCAGTTATAAATAGAGATCAGTGGCATAGGCTACAGTAGGAGGCTTACAGCAGTAGGGAAATTGTAGGAAAATTTTGCATTTTGGGGGGTCCTGAGGTGTCCTTAGAATGATTAAATCAAAATGCAAAATCAGAGAAAAAGTTACTGAAGTTTATGAAAAAATTGACAAAATGTGAAAATTTACCAGTTTTGGGGCCCTTAGAATGATTCAATCAAATACAAATTACAACAGTTCAGTCTTATACTGACTGAGATATGCTTATACATACATACAGTGATACATACAAAACAACAGACACCCACACTCTGTTTTGTAATGTTGATGTGGTCCTGTTTTGTAATGTTGATGTGGTCCTGTTTTGTAGTGTTGATGTGGTCCTGTTTTGTAATATTGATGTGGTCCTGTTTTGTAATACTGATTTGGCCGTTTTATAATACTGGTGTGATCCTGTTTTGTACTACTGGTGTGATTCTGTTTTGTAATACTGGTGTGATCCTGTTTTGTAATATTGATGTGGTCCTGTTTTGTAATATTGGTGTGGTCCTGTTTTGTAATATTGATGTGGTCTTGTTTTGTAATATTTATTTGGTCCTGTTTTATAATACTGATGTGATCCTGTTTTGTACTACTGGTGTGATCCTGTTTTGTACTACTGGTGTGATCTTGTTTTGTAATACTGGTGTGATCCTGTTTTGTAATATTGGTGTGGTCCTGTTTTGTAATATTGATGTGGTCCTGTTTTATAATCCTGATCTGGTCCTGTTTTGTAATATTGATGTGGTCCTGTTTTATAATATTGATGTATACTGATGTGATCCTGTTTTATAATATTGATGTGGTCATGTTTTATAATACTGATATGGTCCTGTTTTATAATATTGATGTGGTCCTGTTTTATAATATTGATGTATACTGATGTGATCCTGTTTTATAATATTGATGTGGTCCTGTTTTATAATACTGATGTGGTCTTGTTTTATAATATTGATGTGGTACTGTTTTATAATATTGATGTGGTCCTGCTTGAGAAACACTAATGTGATAATAGATGATCAAAACATTTAACAAAAAAACAGTCACCCATGACTGAACACACTGTCCAGGTCAAGTCACACACAAATGAACATAAAACATGAACACAGAAAAGGGATACACTACAACTGAGAATCCCAGTTTAAATAGCTTCATTGCATTTACCAGGAAGCCACAGAGCCAATTTGTGTGCAAAGTCTAATGTTACCAATGCGACCACATATCGCCGTGAAAACTAAACAAAAAGCAACATCGACGACAATCACTCTAGTTTATGAACCTGTTCACGGCAGCTAGTAACAGTTTTATCAACAAAACAAGATTTCTACATTATCAATATGACCAAGGTGCCACTGGGAGATGGGGAAGTGAGAAGGACTTCGTCTTAACAGCAGAAGTACCATGTTTTATTGCCAGCCACCTGATAGCAGCATCACAGTCCCACACAAACTCTACTAGTTATTACAAGAACTTCACACTTGCGACATCACTTCAATTTCCTCTATACAATAGGCAGTTTTTACTTTTGGGAGAAAGGCGGCCGTATCCAATTTATAGGTTTAATAGAAAAACTGTGATTAAAGTATGTATTTTGTCCATGACGAAAGATCAATTACAGATAAATACTTTTGATGGTAGGCCGATTCCTGAATAATACGTTTGATGGTAGGCAGATTCCTGTATAATAATTCTGAGGGTAGGCAGATTACCAAATAATACTTTTGATGGAAGGCAGATACCCAAATAATACTTTTGATGGTAAGCAGATTCCCAAATAATACGTTTGATGGAAGGCAGACTCCTAAATAATACTTTTAATGAAAGGCAGATACCCAAATAATACTTTTGATGGAAGGCAGATACCCAAATAATACTTTTGATGTTAGGCAGATTACTGTTTAATAATAATTTTGATTGTAGGCAGATTGCTAAATACTACTTTTGATGATAGGCAGATTCCCGAATAACAATTTTGATGGTAGGCAGATTCCCAAATAATAAGCACATCCATCCATTTGTTGACGACTTTCGCCTAGCACACGAGTACGAGAATGCTTAATCCTTTGGTTTTGGTGCGCCACTGAGCTCGGACTGTCTGATTATATTGGCGTGTTAGAAGTGATTTATTATTATTATTATAATAGTTTTGATGGTATGCAGATCGATGAATAATACTTCTGATGGTAGGCCGATTCCAGATAAGACCTAAGAGATTAATAGTTTTATGTAGGTAGCCTGAAAGATGGCTTGGTGGAGTTTTACACTATCGCAGTCATCACTGTAGGTGTGTTGGACGAATGTATGTGTACTCGGTGTTGTGTAGGAAGTACAGAAACCAGCCAGTGACCACTGAAAATCTTGACCAAATGAGAGATGACAGGTGCCAACTGGTCAAGTAAACCCTAAATACTGACCAGGAGCGGCTGTGAGTGGACCAGGTCAAGACTGATTAATGGGAATCAAGAATGTGATAATTGGCAGGTGAAACGAGCAACATATGTGCCTGATATACCACTGCAGTTTGTGTGATGGTCTCCCGGCAGGTCTTGGAAGGAAGCCACTCGTAGACATCACATCAATAACTACCAACACGGCACAGGACCTCATATCAGTGACACTGCTCGTCACATTGGAAGAATTCTTTAAAACAAACTTTCTTCATAATACAAAGTTATGAATCCAATTGGATCCACAAAAAATGCGACCAACCATGAATGGAGACAAGGGGAATCAGACCCAACCATGAATGGAGACAAGGGGAATCAGACCCAACCATGAATGGAGACAAGGGGAATCAGAACCAACCATGAATGGAGACAAGGGGAATCAGAACCAACCATGAATGGAGACAAGGGGAATCAGACCCAACCAAGAATGGAGACAAGGGGAATCAGAACCAACCATGAATGGAGACAAGGGGAATCAGAACCAACCATGAATGGAGACAAGGGGAATCAGACCCAACCATGAATGGAGACAAGGGGAATCAGACCCAACCATGAATGGAGACAAGGGGAATCAGAACCAACCACGAATGGAAACAAGGGGAATCAGAACCAACCATGAATGGAGACAAGGGGAATCAGAACCAACCATGAATGGAGACAAGGGGAATCAGAACCAGCCATGAATGGAGACAAGGGGAATCAGAATCAACCATGAATGAAGACAAAGTGAATCAGAACCAACCATGAATGGAGACAAGGGGAACCAGAATCAACCATGAATGGAGACAAGGGGAATCAGAACCAACCATGAATGGAGACAAGGGGAACCAGAACCATCCATGAATGGAGACAAGGGGTATCAGAACCAGCCATGAATGGAGACAAGGGGAATCAGAACCAACCATGAATGGAGACAAGGGGAACCAGAACCAACCATGAATAGAGACAAGGGGAATCAGAACCAACCATGAATGGAGACAAGGGGAATCAGAACCAACCATGAATGGAGACAAGGGGAACCAGAACCAACCATGAATGGAGACAAGGGGAATCAGAACCAACCATGAATGGAGACAAGGGGGGAATCAGAACCAACCATGAATGGAGACAAGGGGAATCAGAACCAACCATGAATGGAGACAAGGGGAATCAGAACCAACCATGAATGGAGACAAGGGGAATCAGAACCAACCATGAATGGAGACAAGGGGAACCAGAACCAACCATGAATGGAGACAAGGGGAATCAGAACCAACCATGAATGGAGACAAGGGGGGAATCAGAACCAACCATGAATGGAGACAAGGGGAATCAGAACCAACCATGAATGGAGACAAGGGGAATCAGAACCAACCATGAATGGAGACAAGGGGAATCAGAACCAACCATGAATGGAGACAAGGGGAATCAGAACCAGCCATGAATGGAGACAAGGGGGGAATCAGAACCAGCCATGAATGGAGACAAGGGGGGAATCAGAACCAACCATGAATGGAGACAAGGGGAATCAGAACCAGCCATGAATGGAGACAAGGGGGGAATCAGAACCAGCCATGAATGGAGACAAGGGGGGAATCAGAACCAACCATGAATGGAGACAAGGGGAATCAGAACCAACCATGAATGGAGACAAGGGGAATCAGAACCAACCATGAATGGAGACAAGGGGAATCAGAACCAGCCATGAATGGAGACAAGGGGGGAATCAGAACCAGCCATGAATGGAGACAAGGGGGGAATCAGAACCAACCATGAATGGAGACAAGGGGAATCAGAACCAACCATGAATGGAGACAAGGGGAATCAGATCTAACCATGAATGGTACAACCTGTTTGCCACACCATCTGCCACGCAGAGGAAGAAACCATTTTGACAGACAGTATCCAGTAACACAACATGAGGATGACTAGAAATTGTAAAGTTTGACAGAGAGGATCAAGTAAGACAACATGAGGATGACCAAATTGTAAAGTTTGACAGAGAATATCAAGTAACACAACATGAGGATGACTGAATTGTAAAGTTTGACAGACAGTATCCAGTAACACAACATGAGGATGACTAGAAATTGTAAAGTTTGACAGACAGTATCCAGTAACACAACATGAGGATGACTAGAAATTGTAAAGTTTGACAGACAGTATCCAGTAACACAACATGAGGATGACTAGAAATTGTAAAGTTTGACAGACAGTATCCAGTAACACAACATGAGGATGACTAGAAATTGTAAAGTTTGACAGAGAGGATCAAGTAAGACAACTTGAGAATGACTGTAAATTGAAAACTTTGACAGATGCTATAATCCTATATGTACATTTTATGTTTTCCACCAGAGTTGAAAATTTGGACAGAGAGGACCAAATAAGATGACAAGAAAATTATTATTGTAAACTTTGACTGATAGGATCAAGTAAATAAAAAAGTGGATGCCTATAAATTGTAAACTGATTATTATCTTGATGAGGGACCTGTGAACGTCATCATCAAAGCATTAGACCACAGAGGATTTAAAGTGGAAATGCAACTTGGAATAAATATGTCTTAAATTTTTGTGTGGAGGGTAGCTTTAGTTTCAGATGACTGTATAGTGATAGGGAGTTCATTCGAGAGTTAGCAGCCAGCTACAGACAAAGCACACTAGTCCAGGTAAGCTTAGGAACAACGGGCTATTGAGAGTTAGATGAATTAAGTTGGCAGTTTTTAAATGAAACTGAAGCAGCATCAAAAAAACAATTTCTGTCTTCGCATCTAGTTGATTGGAAGTCACGGCACGTCAACAACCCCACAGAACAATTTCATTACGAAACTACTATAAATTGATTTCTGTCACTTCATTGCACTAAACGTTCTACACTTAATAGCTGCTTTTTTGGCATGAATATGCCTGTTAATGTCTGTAATATGAATGACACCACATAAACCTGTCGTGGTACAGTTGTATTCGCACCTATAAATAGAGGGTTGTGTATTGATGGCAAACTTTCTGAGGCGTACGGTCGACTGGAGACAGAACGAGAGGAGAACAGCACCCACGCAACAATCGCAAGTCAAGTGGCAATTATCCCTGTAATACGCCACCAAAGACGAACTCATGCGGACGCCATCAGAGCTCGTGTAAAAATACACGGGAAACGCAGATGTTTACGGACATTACCACTTTCACTTAAAAAACCACTTAGGTAAGCCACACGTTTTTACCTGAAAATCACAGACTAATGTATTATATAAACTATTATACCCCACTTCAGGTGTTTTTAAGCCACAGAAATGGCGCATGTCGTGAAGAAACAGGGAGAAAAAGTACCTAGCTTTAACAAGATTTAACACTTCAAGTGTTTTGAAGCCACAGAAATAGCGCATGTCATGAACAAACAGGGAGAAAAAGTACCTAGATTTAACAAGCTTGCCATCCAGAAAATTAACTCTAGATGGCAGGTGGACAAGGAAGCCTTTTAGCTTATCGAGTCCAATACTTTTTATCTACGTGTATCCCGCCCTTTTAAGGTGTGTGTCGATTTTATTTTTAAACATATTCACACAACTAGCAACAACACAATCAGGAGATCTGTTCCATTCATTTACAGTCCTTTGTGAGAATGAGAACTTTCTTATATCTAATCTACACTGCTCCTTTACTAATGTAATTTCATGTCCTCTAGTCCTTCTATCTTTCTTAACTGAAAAAAAATATTTCTATGAATATTTTCATAACCATTCAATATTTTAAACACTTCTATCTGATCTCCTCTCAATCTCCTGGTCTCTAGTGTTGTTAAACCACATTCTTTTAGGCGTATTGTACTCTTTCTAACGTATCTATGTCCTTCCTGCGATGGTATTGAACCTCTGGTCTATTGGCTTCTTTCATTAGACATCATTTTATTCCCTCAACAAGAAATAGTTTTCATGTTGAAGTAATTAATAATAATAAAAAGGATTTTGTTACATGAATACAAATTACAATTCTGCAAGCACCAACACAAGTCATGAATAGTTATGAAAAAAGGCCAATGAATGAAGTTTATTATTAAAGAGATTAAGTTAAAGAGAGAGAAATGTGGGCTCTACATCCCAAGGCCAGGCCTGTGACTGAGCCCATACTAGTCTCCTGTACCTCTGGATGACAGAGCCCACATTTCGGCATATACAACATTAGCAGTATTGTTATAGATATATAAAACAACAGCATTACTACTGTAATCACAGTAGACCTTATGCACTGTACCGTACTAACCAAGCACACCATTCATTCACACTAACTATAATCCCAACTACCTGCTGAAGAGTTACACTATATCAAGATTTAGCCTAAACCTATAAGTGGGGCCATTACGCCACTGGTCACCGAAACAGACCACAGCCGGTCTACTTAATGTTTTGACACCTGGTTGCGCGAATAACATGTGTTAGTTTTATATTCGAACTGTTAGCATACATGGTATAACCAGAAATATAATAACATGTAATTATTTGCATCAAAAAAGGTGCATATCCAATCTAACTTAATGGAGCGGTCTGCCATAGGCGGCGCTATATGAATAACTGGTCTACGTATGTAGACTAGGAATAGATGTTTGATGCTTGTGCGTGCGTGCATGTGTGCATACATGCACGCACGTGTGTGTAACAGAACAGGGTTAAGTGATTCAAACCGTATAACATGTCCTTGAACTCAACCATAACCGGGTTATTACTGGGGGTCTGGGTAAAACGATAATCAATAGGCCAATGACTTTCAATTAGCACTATTTCCCTCACTGCCAATGTTCACATGACTGCATGTCAAAGATCAGTGAAACACAGCGAATTGAATGATATTGTTATAACATAGGCTACGTGCATGGCAATCGATATCGGATTCCGTTACATTCATTAGGAAAGAAAACAATTACCTCGCACGATTCTGAGAAGAATGTGTACATTTTTTTCAAAACAGGGTATATGTTTATTGTTTATTCTACAATGCACCAATACAGATTGTGCAGGGTAACAACCGGATAATCAGTGCTACATTAGATGTCGTAAATTGTTGGGTTATCTTGAAAACTTAAGATTAGGAAATCTAATATGTGACATTAGTATGATAGTGTTCCCTCTTACACCTCCGTTTCCTGTTTTTGTATATACGCAATGCGAGATGGAATAATCTGCAGCTGCAAACCCCTCGATTTGTTCCTTTAACATATCTTTACCATTTTCAGTTGCAGCTGCTCTCGATAACTGGCCCTAAAGGCAAAATAACTCACGAAGGTCTACAATTAAGATATTTTTTTTACTGATGTTTGCTCCGTCACAGGTAATCTGCAGTCTATTTCTTAGTGTGTCGCATCATTTTGTTATAATTATTAAGTATTTCATTTGCAGCAAAATCAACATGTTATGTTAAGTTAAATCAGCTTACAAGAATAATTTACTTCTTATGTAATTCATGTGATTAAATAAAAGTATTTGTGCCAAATATGCAGTTGTTATAATAGTATATGTATGTTTCTTGTTATAAATCATGGTTCTGTGACATGATTTAGTATGTTATATAATTTAATAACATACCTTTCATACACACACACTACTTTTACACAAACTTACTATAAAACTAAAATTAAAATAAAAAGGTTATAATAATCTGTTATTTGTTTATGTTACTTTCTATCTTGTTACTTTTTGTCTATTACTTTTGCACGTACCTTACTTTCCTACAACTGATTCGGATACAAATATATTTATATAAAACATCAAGCAATACATACAAATACGTCGTAAAAATCAACAAATGGAACATGTTAGTTTTGGTTTAGCTCTAAGACATCAACAACAACCTTGGCCTTGCCCTGTCCAAGATGCAGGCCTGAAGACTTTGTACCAGCAGCTCTGACACGGACTAGTCCTTGATGTGACACAACATCTGGGCTTGGCTCAGGTACGACTGACTTCTGACATAGTTAGCAAACGCAGCTATACATCACCCAGGCTCCCACAGACAGACAAGGCAGGGCCAGGCTGTCAATGACACAGACCTCTGAAGATGCTTAGGATGTCTCACAGTCAACGAACTCATAAGTATACATGGACACACAAGCTGCCAGTGTTGACAGCAGCAACAATAATATGTACAGATAGTATTACAGAAACTGCTGTGTGGCAGCAGGCAGAACCAAACTCTGCATGCCGAACATGTATAGCTGGAGACTGGATGGATGGATATATTTACATTGTCACTCACACTGAATGAATGTAGGAAATAAAGTTACAGGAAAAATTCACAAAACATCACAGAAAAAAATCATGTTCAAATTTAGAGTTGTTTGTATTTAAAGTGTAAGTGAAAATACCAAATAAAGTTGAGTGAATATTAATTTTAATAATCAAAATTAACTTAAAATATAACAACAAAATCATTGCATAAGTTTCATATAAAATCACATATAACTGTCACTTGTGTTCAAGTTTAAATTTACAGTTCTTTGTATTTAGAAAATGAGAGGAAGTGTTAAATATAAAATTTTGTTGCGTTCAATTATCAGTAAGAATATGCAAGATTGTGGCAGATTGTCTTATTTAAAAAAATCACTTTCATCATTGTAATCACCTGTAAACTTTATTTTGTTATGTTATCGGTTAATAACTGCAAAACTTTGTATTTAGTTTTTGCATTTCATAGACTTCGTATAAAATGATGTAGTGACTATTTCCTGTGACTTATTTTCCTAGCCAAATATTTCGGTGACTTTTTCCTGTGACTTTATTTCTGCCCACTCAGTGGGCCTGGCTAACACAGCTTGAACTTTACTTGCCACTCAAAGCACACGCCCCAGACAGTATGCGCAAAAGGAAGCCTTTGGCTTATCAACCATCTAATTTGTTTGTCTTACTGAACCCCGCCCTTCTGATGTATTTCTCAAATCAGTTTTTAAATATAGTCACACCGCTAGTGTTTATATCCAATGATAATCTGTTCCATTGATTTACACTACTCCATGAGAATGAATACATGTTATGCATTTTTCAGATATATGCCTAGGAACCTTAGGTCATCTGTGTTACGAAGTCACTTGCTACGCAGTAACGCTGTATCATACAATAACAATGAAGGCAATACTCAACGGAGTGCTACTAGTTTAAATGGCTACTTTATTTCAGAAAAAAAGACTGCCTGTTTACTCCAGTACATCAGCCTATAAAGCCGAGTGCAGTGCAATGCAGCCTGTGTAGTGTCTACTAGAGTTAGTTAGGACATTGTCTTTTAGCAAACACTCCATTGTGTGACAAACACACTACACTACTTAACAATCTGTTTCACAACAACTTGCTGTTCCTAAAACCAAGCATAACATTGGCAAACATGCTTTCTATGTAGCTGCCCCCAAAATCTGGAATCAACTCCCTATCCTGAAACTATAGCTACCTTTCATAAAAAACTTATCTGAAATTGCATTCCCACCCTAGCCTTCAGCGGTCCCTTGCTCTAATGACGACTCTTGCTTGTCCCTGTTAACAATTTTGCCCAATGATTCTTGTATGTTGCGCCTCTGAGCTCAGATTCCTGGGGATATACACGCAATAAAAGTGTATTATTATTATTATTATATAATTATTCAGTCTACACTGTTCCTTCACTAATGTTACTTTGTGTCCTCTTGAACTTTCACAAAAATGAGAAAAAATACTTACCGTATTCGTTCTATTAAGCATACATGTCGTCATTTTTCAGCAGTGTCTGACATTGATCTTTGACTAAAATTGATCATCGGATCCATAATTAATTTCCTGTCAACTAGTGACAACCTGAGAAAGTTGCACCTGCATCTCTAGCATTTGCAGCATTCCTTTGACCACAAAATCACCACCATGTGGATGTATAAATCACTTCAAATCAACTTGTCATCTGGCTGAAGTAAATGTGAATGGTTTCGCCACCTGATGGGCTACATTTGAACCAGTGCCACCAGGTTGTGCCACCGTTTTGCTGTTTTCACAGAAACAGCTGCTTAAAGTTGTTCTTAAGTGCCCTGTGCATTTAATAGAACGAAACCGGCATATCAATATTTTCATAAAATCATTCAATGTATTAAAAACCTCTTTCAGATTAGACCTCCTCTTAATCTCCTTGTGTCTATGGTTGTCAACCTACTTACTTTTAGACATTTTTTGTTACTAAGGAGTAATTTTAGTTACTTTGTAGATAGTGATTTTAAACACCATACACAATTCCTTGTTCACCAATGTGTAATTTTCTTTAAGGGACGAGCAGTCAGTGTGAATGTTTCTTACATAACCAATTTTTCAATTACTTACTGAGTAAAGAGTAACTGGAATATATTACAAAAACTGTATGTCATATTGGACCTGAACCATCAATCATCAGTGCAATTACGGGTGTTTAAGAGGGCGTGCTGGCGACAGTGTATGCTCAACAGCATACAAAAGTTCACAATGAACAGTAGCACAAGGCAAACTAAAAATAGCCCCTTCAACAATTCAATGAGGGCTACTTTTGGGAGACTTCTAAAGAACCCCGGCAAACAAAAATATTGACCCAAAATGAGGATATGGCAAGTACGATAAACAAGAAAATGATGTACATACATATTGTGGGGGTGTATATATATATATATATATACATATATGTATATATATATATATACAATGTATATATATATATATACAATGTATATATATATATATATATATATATATATGTATATATATACAATGTATATATATATATACACACACAGGTAGTTTGGTGCATGGTGTGTTAGTTGATAATACCAATAACATCACCCAGGCATAAATACATATGCATTATAAACAAATTCTTTAAAAAATTATCTATCAAACTAACCACAATGTGTCAGCGAATCATCCACGGCTTTCACAACAACAGGATGAGATCTACAAATCTGCAGGGTTAGTGGATGAAACGGAAGTAATGGGAAAACAGAAGAACAAAATTGTTGCAATATATGACACAATCAATTTGGTAGCCTGTGTCGTGCATGGATGTGTATGCATGCATATGTGACTACATGCGTACACGTGTATGCGTTCTTGCATGTGTGTGTGTGGTGTACGTGCACGCATGACTGTCAACTCAGAAACTGTACCAAATACACCAAAGAATTACTAATTGCGGCAAAACAATTGCTTCGGCGAGGAAATTGTGCAGTGGTGTACACCAACTAGCTAGCACGGTTGTATGGCTGTAAGCGGATACCATCAGCAATTACAGCATGCCATTCTCCTAGCCAGGGGAACCAACGACAGTTGTCTGGACCCCACAACTGTCTGGACTCCACGTCACCAACAGGCAACAGTTGGGTTACCGATAATACAGCCACTTTCATCATCTGAACCATAATGGGACGCCGACAAACACAGCCATCTAGTATCTACACATACATGCACACAGTCACACAGTCACACGCACAGACACTATCACTTAGTTTGGACTGTTAATAGCGGCTGACATACAAGATTGCTAAAATAATGCTGTCTACTGTCTAGCGGGTTTAATAATCATTACCACAAGTGAACGTATGTGCACGGGAATTAACGGACGCATAAGCAGACTAAGTGGATGGTTAATAAGCAGTGTCAGCCCCATGATGCAGTCATCCATGGGGCTGTCACTCATGCTGGCAGTGGGCGGGGCTTACACGGAGTACGTTCACCTGAGCTGCTGACTATGGCATTAATGAGGAGAAACTCGGGCAAGAAGGATGTACAACTCTTGAGTTTGACCACACGGCGCCAATGTCAAGTGAATTAGTACAGTTTCACTAACAAATGTGTCCCACGCACTAAGTGGGCAATACTGGTTGTGAAGAACACTCACTGGATGAGAGAACTGGTGTGTACAGGATACTCACTGGATGAGAGAACTGGTGTGTACAGGATACTCACTGGATGAGAGACAACCTATGGGACATTGAGTTGGTCATACTGCGGCACTGCCAGAGGTGAGTGGATGGGTTTGTGGGATACTGGGGAAAGTAGATATGGATGTCTATGACTAAAGTCTAAGTGAAATGAAATTTTAAATGTCTTTGAAACTTTGTATACATAAACTTAATACTGTTGTCAAGTAATATGCCAAATATGAAGCCTGTTCATTGCAAACTCATGTTAGTAAGCCCACTCAAATGTGGTCATTTGTATGTCACAAAGCAACCAGCCCATCAGATGTTGCTGACGTCACCACAGGCAATGCTGTTGGGCACGCCCTCTCCTTTAGCACGGCGAGCGGCTGTGCGGCGTGTTGTTTCAGATTGTACAAAAAATTGCAACTGCAAAATTTAATATATTTCGATATCACCATAAAGATAATAATCTTATTTACAAGTTTGTAGCTGGGAGTACACAGGAATTGTGTTGACTTTTTGAGTTATTGCCATTTGAACATTGCGAATGCTCAACCTTGCATCCACATTATATCCGCTAAGCATTCACGATGTTCAAACGGCAAATAAATAAAAAATTAAATCTTGGGTAGATACGATTATTATCTTAACTGTGATATAAAACGTATTAAATCCCATCGCAAGTGTGAATATTTGAAATGTTCAAACGACAATAACTCAAAAAGTATACACAATTCCTGCGTGCATCCAGCGACACATTTATAGGTAAAATTATTATCTTTACGGTGAAATAAAATTATGTAAAATTCCGCAAATGCAATTTTAGGTATGGCCTGAAAGACCAACCCACATAGATGCATGCCATGCTAAATCCTAGCATTGCTACCTGCGGTGACGTCACCTTGACCGCTAGGTGTCGCAACAAACTGTGCAGAAAAGCATGACCAAAAGGGGCCTTGTACAGGGTGACAGAGGGGGTTAAAAATTTAGTTGAATATCAGCACACTATTTTTTAGAGTATATTTCATTCAGATTGGGAATAAAAAAGGTTCATTTCGCTTAGTCTTTAAAAGAAAATAGATCAGATCTGAGATAGGGGGCCAAGGTGAGGAGACAAGAAACTAAGCCATACCACAGGGAGAGAGGTGTGGATCAACTGGGTGGGTGGGTGGCTGGAAGGAAAGGGTGTGAAGGGTGATGGGGAAGGATGAGTAGATGGATGGATGACTTGATGGACAGATGGGTGGATGGGTGGATGGGTGGATGAGTGGATGGGTGGATGTGTGGGTGAATGGATAGGTGGATGGATTGTTGGGTGGGCATTGGGTAGAAGGATGAGACTGTAAAGATGATTGGATGGATGGATGGATGGGTGGGTGGGTGGATGGGTGGGTGTATGGATGCATGGATTGATGGATGGATGCATGGATTGATGCATGGATGAATGGATGTATGGATTGATGCATGGATTGATTGATTGATGGATTGATGGATGGATGGATGGATGGATGGATGGATGGATGGATGGATGGATGGGTGAATGGGTGGATGGGTGGGTGGGTGTAAGGATGCGTGGATTGATGGATGGGTGCATGGATGGATGGATGGATGGATGGGTGTATGGATGGATGTATGGATGGATGGGTGGATGGGCGGATGAATGGATGGATGGAGCAGTAGGTAGGTGGATGGATTGCTGGATGGTAGGTGGACAGATGGTTGGTGGATGGGTACATGACATGGATTGTTTAGTGGGTAGAAGGAAGAGTGGAGGATGGGTGGATGTGTACATGGATGGGTGGATGTGTACATGGATGGGTGGATGTGTACATGGATGGGTGGATGTCTACATGGATGGGTGGATGTCTACACGGATGGGTGAGTGACTGCATAGAAGGGTTGTTGAATGGGTAGAATGAGTGACTGGTGGACTGCCAGGCTGGATAAATGGGATTGACATACAAACATGTTGGTGGGCTGGTTGGTGGGTGGCCCAAACAACAGAAGATGTTCAAACAAACAGACAATGGCATTAGACAATGACCTTGGGTGGCTACCCAAAGCCCGCTGTTTACTTGCTTGTAAAAACAAGAGAAGACTGTGAACGTTGGCATTCATTCATCAACTCAAGTGTTTAGATGTCATACACACAGCACAGCGTTCTCTTCTAGCATAGCCATGCCTCTTATGCATAAACACAGACACATTCTTTCATCTGGTTGCTCATCAGTGTCAAGATGGCATCCGTTCATCAGTTCCTGTGCTTCATGCAGCAATCACTACGGGATTGTAGTATAGGCAGGCTCTTAGGCTTAGCCACAAACTCTTTTTTGCCAGTCTTGGAGTAACCAAAAGTATGCCTTTTAATACTCGAAGAGCATCCGAGGAAGCCATTCACGTCAATCACAGCTATTACTGACCAGTCATCCGCCAGTCTTGAAGACAGGCAAGGCAGACTGGTCGCTAGCTAAGCCCCAGAGTAAAGGAAAGTGTAGCACAATTACGAGATCTCAGCAGTTAAAATCATAAAAATTAAAAGTAGTACGTATCTATGGGTGAGTGGTGGGTTGGTCATCACCACGTATCGGGAGGAGGGGGGAAATTATTTGATACAGTGGCGCCACCTATTTAATGGAACAGATATTAATGCACATTGATGCTATTGTTGATATCAGAACTGGGCAGTGTTGTGGGTGATGTCTTGACATCCGTGTCATGTCAGTTAAATCCGCCGGCTATTGGCTGTCGGTTTGGGAGCCGTTTGGGATCAATCACAAAGTTGTACACGTCCCAGACCACTTAATGGTATGTAACAATATCTGATCAAGAGGCTAAAGTAACATATGTTGACATCTAGAAAATAAACGCTCAAAGCAAACCACAGGTCTTTTATTTCGTTGGTAATTCTGTCAAACAAGCTGGTAATTTCTTATACTGATGGATAAAACGTGAATGTTATCTTTTATGATGTTGTTGACTCTTCTGGAATAGCACAATGAGCGGAAGTAATGAAATTGATTTTAATTTAACACCTGGTTAATCCTCTTCTCAGACAAATGCAATGAAACAACCAGAAAAAGACACGTGACGCTAGAGCATAGCCTAACAAAACATAGCACTGAAAATCAGCTGAAGCGGAAAGGATCATAGGAACAGGAAATATTTGTTTGTCCTAAAGATATAATACAATAATGCAGAAAACATGCAATATATTACATTCAAGTTGGCAAGAAGAGAAAAACAAAGTGGTAAATATATATTGTATGATTAGAAAGTAAAACTCCTACTAAGACAAAATTTAGTCAGTCATAGGAGCCACCCTGTCAATTAATGTATTCAATTATTTAACTTAAGAAGAAAATCCATAGTAAAATTAGCACATCATTACTACAAGAAAAATGAATATACAAGTGTTAAATATAAACGACTGTACATGTGTATATGTATACATATTTATACAATGTATATATGTATGTATATGTATACATATATATATATATAATCGATTGTACATATATATACATATGTATATATATAAAATGTGTATATATATATATATATATATATATACATATATATATATATATACATATATATATGTGTGTACAATCGTATTTTACATTATATGATTTATATCCAAGGAGACACTGATACTTAGTCAATCATGTTTGTATATATATATAACAGTTTTGGATTGAACAAGGCTGTGTCACACACGTTTCCCTTGCATCCCTGCATGACCTTAACCTATCATTAAGAACATGTGTGAACGCATGTGCAGAACAAAGTTTTCATGTTCTCAACATCAGATTAGTGACGAGCAGCTGTGCTTAGGAAGCCTTTTATACCTCCAGATTACAACAGATCAAGACTGATCATTTACTGCCCACGTAGGTGGATGAAATGATGTAAACACACACAAAGCCCCTGTCAAACATCACTTCATCAACACGGAAACAGTCTATTTTTGCTACAAATGAGTCTCTGTGAATGCAGTGGAGTGGCATTTGAATCATCAGCCAACCTTTGAAAATATTCTAATTATGACAACATGATATTTCAGAACATTCCAACTGACAATACTGACAGGTAAATGTTGTAGTTTTATAATGCGTGTAGAAATTTTAGTACTAATAATAAAATAATAACAATAATGTGTCCATCGACCAGATGCAAAGACAGCCTCAGCTGGTGTATTATACCCAAAAGTTTGACAAGAAACATTATTGTATGATCCTACATCCTACCCATAAATAAACATGTCAACTCAGTTTTCAAAACAGTACTATAGTGTATATAAATATAGTTCAGAATCATTATTCCAGCTTAACGGAGCATTCAGGATCCACAAAGTTCCTTCTGCAGTGTCATAACAATGATCTGAAAAGCTCCATCGATCCAGAATCATATTATTTTCAAAATGAATACACTTGTATCCGCACGTGATAGCAACTGACGCAAGGACTGACATGCTGACATTTACTTCAGTTATTAAATTTGATGTCAGTTTATTAGGTTTAAGCATCATCATTAACCTATGACATTAACGGAAGCGGACAACGTAACCACGAAATTAAAATCTCTCGCTTTTTATATATATATATATATATTTCATTTCTGATGTAGCAGACACAGGCTGCCGTGAAACTGTTTCTGACACAGCCTGAATGAAGTGAATTACTATTATGACACAAGTGATGTTTTCACAAGAATTTATCAACTGTGGTCACATTTTCAATAAAATGCAAATGTGGCTGTCTATCTGATCTGCGAAATTACACAAACAAAATGTTGACATTATGAATATGTTCATTTCAGATATTTTTTTTAATAAGTTAAAAATATAAATAGTAAATTTAAGTTAGAAAAATACATTATGAAACTTTTAAGAAATAATAAAATGGATATACAGTGTACTTAGATCCAGATTTTAATGTGAGTAGCCTCATCTACTTTCCCCCCGACCCCTTGGGGGCCACCTACATTAACTGATCTGTTCTCCCCTTTCCACAAGTCGTCTCCACCGATCTGCCATTCTCTCACATTCTCAGTTGTTCACCCCAACCCTTCGAGATTTCTGTTAACACTATTTCTCTCTTTTAATTTTGGTCTTCATCTTCTCCTTCTACTTCCCTCTTCTGTTTCCCATCCTCTCTTTGCCAGTCTCTCCTCACTCATTCTCTCTACAAGTCCTGCCCATCTCAGTCGGCTCCCAATACTTTAATGTTCAGACATTTCTTCATGCCAATCTCACCTCTCTGTAGAGCTTCCTTCTGCCATCTCATGTCACTCTATATATTCTTCTGACCCAGTTGTTTTCTGCTACCTAGTACCTGTAGCTTCTCCGCCGGTCTCCCTGTCAGTGACAGTATTCCCAACCCATACACAGGCTGGTACCCCACAGGCTTCCAAATATTACCCCTTCATTTCTTCAACTTTCTCTACCCCATATTGCATACCCCTTAAATTAAATGAACCAAAATAGCACCACAATACCAAAGTTCTTATTTGTCATTGGGTTAAAATGGAAGAAGATAATTTATATACTTAATATGCGGCATGTTGAGAAAGACTGAGAAAGTGGGTCAGTGTGCAAGCTGTGAACCATAACAAGGAGTCACACCCTGCCTATGTCATAACAAAGTGCAACCTAATATAGCATGTCAACAACAAAAGAACAATAAAAAGAAGGAAACGGAGCCAAAGTATGATAAAAAGCATAAACCATTAACAACGATATAGCATAATACAGCAAGTCAACCACAGCGGTGCTTAATAAGGCAAGATTACTACGACAGAACACAATATGTAAAATACAGTAAAGCATAATACAAGTACTCTGTGATAGAGCACAAGGCAAGAGTGAAATAATGCATGTCAAAATGTGACCAGGGGCATGACCAAAATGAGAACTACTCAAATCAATCATAGGTATGAATACACAATAGTTATGAGTCAAGCACACCAATAAATATAGGAACATATGATAACTGCCCTACATTCTCAACAGCTTGCTTACCCCACCCCACTGCCACGAGTTACTTTATAACAAATTATTATTCAGTCAGTTCAGTCTCAAATTAGAGTTTGCCTTTAGTTACCAATTTCATGATTGCATTATTTGTCTATCTCCACCTTGTCTTTCTTGTTTCATCCATTCTCCCATTAAAATAAAGATATAATCCCCTCCCCGAGGTTTAACTGGACTGTTTCAGCTAACAACGCAACTGTAAGCTCATCTGTCTGTCTAGCTGATCAGCAAAAGCACACAAACAAGATGTTGACATAAAGATATGCAAATATGTTTATTTCAGATACAGCCCATAAATGCACACATACCAATAGGTATAACAAATTACATAAGTTTTAAAAAGTAAATAACTTACACATATAAATGGGATAAAAATTTAAGAGCAAAAAAATTAGTTACAAAAATTAAAAGAAGCGAGTAAATTATATATGTAAAAAAGGATATAAAAATCCCATTTTACAATATAAAGTGCTTTTGCCCAACTATCCCACGTAATTCTGAAACACTGTTTTTCTCTGTTTTACAGCTTCGCCATGATAACCAGCTGCCAGAGTGCATCACCATAGAAGGCTACCTTCTGTAGGTCATACAGAAACTAGCCAGTGACCAGTGAAACCTGATACCACAGGTGCAGCAAGTATACAAGACTGGTCAAGTAAACCCTAAATACTGACTGTGAGTGGACCAGGTCAAGAGTGATTGATGGGAATAAAGAATGTGATAATTGGCAGGTGAAACGACCAACATATGTGCCTCAAGTGCTGCGGCCTGTGATGGACTCCCGGCCTGTCTTGGAAGGTGGATGCTCGTAGACATTGTGTGTGAATAGCCACCAACATGGAGCCGGAATATTCTGGAAACTGTCAACTCTGACAGAGACTTCGAATAAGACACGAAAGTAAACTCTGAGACAGAGGTTCAAATAAGACAACTGTCAATTCTGACATAGACATTAAAACAAGAAGACTGTAAGACGTTCAAATAAGACGACTGTAAACTCTGACAGAGACGTTCAAATAAGACGACTGTAAACTCTGACAGAGATGTTCAAATAAGACAATTGTAAACTCTGACAGAGATGTTCAAATAAGATGACTGTAAACTTTGACAGAGAAGTTTAAATAAGACGACTGTAAAGTCTGACAGAGAAGTTTAAATAAGACAATTGCAAACTTTGACAGACAGATTCAAACAAGATGATTGTAAACTCTGTAGACTCAGGAAGCTCAAACTGCGACGTGGATGGCTAATGTGGTTGTGACTGATGAAGCAATGGACGACGGTGGACTGAAGATGGTTGTTATGAACATGACTAACACAACAACAACACCGACAACAACCTCCGACTGCAACCTGTTCCCATTCATCATCTATGTCTGCGTCTTCTGGCCGATGTGTGTGTTTGGCCTCTGTGGGAACACCATCTCCTTCCTGGTCCTACAATGGGAGAAACAGAACCACGCGGCCACCTTCCTCCTACAGACCATGGCCGTTGCTGACAACATCTTCCTACTCGCGAGCGGCTCCTCCCTCACCATCTCCACCATCCTTCCCATGATGCATCTGGATAACAGCCCGGTGGTGGCATATTTGCAAGTGTACGTCTGGCCTCTGGTCTACATCACCCAGATGTGGACTGTCTGGATCACCGTTCTCATTGCGCTGAACCGCTACATCGCTATCTGTCGCCCGTTCCAGACGCAACTCCTCTGTACGCTTAGCAGGGTTCGCCTCCAGGTGGCGCTAACAGCCGGCGCGACGATCGTCTATAACATCCCACGATTCCTTGAGCATCATATCATGCACATCACCAGAGCTGATGTCATGACAAACACAACGCAGATTTTACTGAAGGCAAACGAGACACTAATGAAACAGAATCGGCACTATAACATCGTCTACGAGAATTTCCTCTACTGTCTATTTGTCTTCCTTGGCCCGCTTATAGTGCTGGTCTTCCTGAACATCAGCTTGGCACGGGAACTGTATGCGATCCGCCAACGCTTACTGCAACGGCATCTCCCCCAGGGCTCGGACAGCGAGGAACATAACCTCACTCTCGTGATGATGGTCATCGTCCTTGTCTTCATAATTTGCCAGACTCCTGCATTCGTCAACCAGCTCCTGTACTACTATCTGCAGTACATGTGTGGTCAGCCGTACTTCTTCTACTTCCACATAAGCAACCTGCTTGTACAGGCGAACTCCTGCTTCAACTTTGTCATCTACTGTGCCTTCAGGAAGCAGTTCCGAGCGCGTCTGCACGCGTTCTGTCTGTGTTGCAGACACCCGACTCTGGCACACGTTGAGAGACGGCCGTACAACGGGCACCAGACTGTGTCTGTGTACTCTGATAGCAACTCGAAGATACATACGCGTATGTGTATGTGTGACGATCACCCCCAACTATAGGGTATGTGCATACGTGCAGTATGGGGTGCATGGTCCAATGTTGATCCCAGTGGCATACAATGTGGGCACGGAGAGTGAATGAGAGTTGGACAGAAACACTGAATGCAAAGTGTTTATGAAAACAGGAAAGTCATGTGAAACACATGACAAGACAGCACAATGGATTCTACTGTCTGTTCACATACATGATCTTGTCTACATGAAGATCATATGAAACAGAACTTGACAGTGCTATGGATTCTACAGTTTGTTAACATGCTTCTACAGGAATGCAGGCACACGAAACTCACACAAGGTGATACATTTCCTTGTTGACACAACTAATGATACCTACATGATTCGGCTTTGCGTTATGTGATCACTGGTTTTACACCTCAGCATATATTTAATGTAAAACTGTTTCGTATTCACACTTTAAAGAGTTAAGTAGTAACTCAGAATGGCGTCATGGGGTAACTTGTACAGCTGGCATTAAGGACTAACTCATATGTATGAGTAAATTATTATTGTAAATGACTAACAGTGTGGTTTGCAGATACAGGCTCTGTACACATTGTCATCATGTACCAATATATATAATAAATTATATATACTTTACTGTATTGTTTAATATTCGCATAACATACATTACAACACTTTCAATATCATAAACATGAAAGAAGTGTAATAAGCCTGTAACTAAATGTCAAAAACAACAAAATATACATAACAAAAGTTGCCTGATTCAATCAAGGAAGGTTTGCTGGTCACACAGAATAGTTTAGCCAACCAATAGTTCATTTCTTCACAAAAGCAACACATTTGATACAAGGTAGAATCACTCAATATCATACTTCTGAGTGCAAAATGTTTAAATGCAGTGCTAGCATGAATCACATTAGCATGGTTATAAATATTAATGAGGCAGTAATATTAATGCCAAAATATGCTACATAACATTATACTATAAAGTTAATGTTTTGCATGCAGTAAAACCAGCTGCGGTAGATGACTATGCTGTCACGACCTCAAGCAGCGTCGTCTATCGCTCACAAGAGGAGCTGAGAGCTGTATTTTTGTCCTTGATTCCTTTATGTCTATTCACCTTTAAGAAAAACTACATCTTGCATGCATCCGTGTCATCAACCTTCAGGCTTCAATAGCATTTTGCCAAATCATATAACTGTGGTTGTGAGAAAATCAACATGGCAAATGGTCTCCATTAATTGATTCCCAAACCGACTGGATTCAGTCACTAAAGTTAACACTGACTCATAGACTTTTTCCTCCTTGACTATTTTTCAGGGTGCGAATTTTTTTTCAAAAAATGGGCCAAGAGGCCCTGATGTCCTTTGGATTATATTGTGAGTTTGTAATTATTAATTAAATGTTTTTTGGTGAATCATAGTTACAGATCATTAAGAGTTATGATGGAAGTAAAGTGTTGACATGTTTAGTAGCTCTCTAGACTATATGCATGTCAGTGAAGATACACCTGGAAATAAAGTATTCGAGTAGACCGTTTCATGAATATTGTATATATTAGTTAATATGTTATTAAAAAATACTGTCGGATTTTATCCCGATAGTCTGCTATTTAGGCCGATTTCCAGTGGTTGTAGAAACCTTGCAGGAGAGTTGGTGAGCTGCAATCTTGCATGTAGCACAGTAAAGGCATTCAATCATGTTAACCATCTTACGTTATTTAAGAAACTTGAGAGAAGAAAGGTCCCCGGCTGTATTATCAGACTGTTAGTCTTTTGGTATATATATCAGAAAATGTTTGTAAAGTGGGGAAATGTTATATCATAGTTTTACTGTAAGTAACGGTGTTCGTCAAGGTGGAGTCTTGTCTCCCCATACTTATTTAATATCTACATGGATGACCTTAGTCTGTTGCTAAATCGCTGTAGAATCGGTTCAAAAGTGAACTATCTGATGTACTGGATGATGTAGTAGTAATATCATTGTCCAAGAAAGGGCTTCATGGGTTGATAAAAACTTGTTGTGAACAAGGAACTACGCATGACATTATATATAATTGGAGAAAAAATCAGTGTGATGTATTGTGCTCCCACAAAGGTCAAACATCTGTTACCTTTGATGTTTTCTATTTAGGGCCGCATCGTTCAAAGACAGAATGTTGTGAAATATCTAGGTCACATTATTAATGAAGACATGTCTGAAGATAATGATATCAGTAGACAGATTGTATGTAAGAGGAAACATTTCATGTAGACAATTTAAACATTGTAGCATCAATGTAAAGCTACTGGGTATTTGTTTTTAAGACTTATTGTGCATGCCTGTACACCGCCCAGTTATGGAGTACCAACAGGGTTAAGACCATGAACAACTTAACTGTAGCCTACAACAATTCACTGAGAATCCTTTTAGGGATCCCAAGATATTCTAGAGAGAGTGAAATGTTTGCGTATACAAACTTGCCAAGTTGTCAATGTGTTATAAGAAGGAGTATATATATATATATACAATTATGAAACGGATGAAAAAGATTAACTATTATATTGTTCACAGTGTTGTAAATAGTGACGTGATCTATTCATTTTGCTGCAGAAAAAATGGATGAAACAATTATTTTGTCTACGATAATATTCTTTATGTTATGATACTTATTATTCATTTGTGTTGAGTAGCTTTGTGTCTTTTGTTTTCTCTTTCTCGTGTTGGTGTTATTACATGTATGACTATGAAACTTTCCTTATATTAAGGACTGTGTCTGATATAAACTTATCCTATCTTATCTTAAAACATTGTTTAAGAAAATGCACATGCATTATCTGTTCTAATTTTGTCCCTACCACCCTCCCCCAGAATGGGAAGAAGAAAGAGATGAACTATGATAAAACTTAATTTGTTAACCAGGTACATATGCATAACATGCATTTTGACTTAAAAACAGTAGTAATGACAATTAAAAACAGCAGTAACGACATAATACTGATACAACTGGAGTGACTGAATAGCTGCAAGTGCAACATGTATAGTAAAACATCTGAATAATATTCCTTAGAATTTTTGGCTAAATATGCTTTAACATTTTCGAGTATACCTAAGTTATTTTATTTTAATCTTAGGTCATATCTTTATATTGCATTGATAATTATGTCTGCTGCTGTTTTAAAGTTCCTCAGGTTCTACCAGTGCAGTAGGGATTCCCATTACACATTAGTTACAGCCCACTGTGTGACACTGGGAAGATACAGCTTAAAACCTACATGCAACTGTCCAGTTTAACAGTGGTCTAGTGGGTTAATGTTGTCTGTTGACACAAGCATCTGCCATGGACCAATTACAGGTTAGTCACAGTTTCCATCAAACAATAGCAGGCAGAGAACCTAGGCTCCACAGTGGGGTGGGGTGGGTTGGGTGTAATACACAATCAATTGGCACTCTGCCAACCTAGTCCAGGCAGAAACAAACAAAATTTGAACATTTAGCTTTTTGGGAGGCCCTGAGAATGATTCAATCAAATACAAATGTCTTGTTTACAGTGACACTACTGTAAGAGATGTCTATGCAAAATTTGAGAAAAGTTACTGAACAGTTTTGAAATAACAGAAAAGACAACCTCTGTTCCATGCAGTTCCATGTATGACAGTGTCTAGCCAGCCAGTTATAAATAGAGCTGCAGGGCGCTTCTGCTGCAGTACACAATTTAGTTATCAAATTTAACATTTTAGGGGACCTTTGAATGATTCAATCAAATACAAATTTCTTGTGCATAGTGACACTACCACATGAAATGTATATGCAAAATTAGAGAAAAAGTTAATGAACAGTTTATGAGATAAGGCACCTAATGGCGGACGCAGAGTGGTGGCATTAGTCCATTAGTCGACTCGAAGGACTAAAAAAGGAGTAAGGTTTCTCAATAAAGTTTGAAGTAGAAAGCAGAAATAAAAAGTAGGAGGTCCATCGGTTTGAGTGGCATGTCGTAACACAAGCTATTGAAATACGGGTGTATATTAAGTGCTAACATGCTATTCCGTCATCCCCACGATAAAACGTTTCAAGAACAAAAATGTAAACTAGTGCATGTTTGCAAATTTTACATTGTTCACACTAAGAAACAGAGAATGAAACCAAAGATTTTGGAAACAATTTTTTTAATTAAATTATCTGTGAAGAAATAGTGAACATGGCATTAAATAAGATGCCAACTGTTTCACCTTTTTGATTACATGTATTATTATAGTTGATAGTTTTTTTGAGTATTTATCGTGGAAAAGTTTAGCACGAAATATGGAACTTCTTTAGGTGAGCAGACAGCTCAAACATCTGACAGACATCCCAGTGAGATGACAGCCAACCCTTAATGAAAACACTAGGGGGTAACATCTAAAAATCACTTGTGATTTATTCATACCACCATTCATATAGTTATGGCAGTAATTGGAGTGGTTCTCTTAGGGGTAGTCTCAAAGTTTGCAAAGTAAAAAGAAAAGAAAGTTTTATATACCGCAGTATCCAGTCCTTATGTCTGCTCAAAGTACTTTATACTTTGCTCCCTGGCAGACCTGTTCAGTTGTACACCATCTTTACTACCCTGGGAAGCATTCAGCCATGCTGCAATTAATGTGTGAAGACTATTCATACACGAGTGTCCACTACTGTCAGGTGCTCATTCATACAGCTGAGTGAACTGGAGCAACGTAGAGTGAACAAACTTGCCCAAGGTTTGAATTGGCACCACAGGATTCGAACCCGGGTTCTCTCGATTGAGAGTCCAAAGCACTCATCACTCCAAAGTACTGCCTAAAACCAGCACCAACCCATAATTGTGTTTTTTGGGAGTTTGCAAACCAGAGTTAGAGTGTTACAGTGAAACACACAACCATAAATAGTGAAGTGCAATTTTAAATACATTTACTGCATTAGTTTCTGCTAGATTAACTGAAAATTCTCAACACAACTAGACAATTTGTAAGCCGATTTTGAACGTTCGCTGTATTTCTCTCAATGGAATACACGTGTATGCTGGGTTAGTCTCGCTTAACCGACTCTCGCCTGGCTGCGTGTCTTCGCCAGAACGATAGTCTGGCTCTGAATGGCCCTTCTGAATGATATCCACTAGATGGCAACACTGGTATACTCATGAATTCTCGCCTGGCTGCGTGACTTCGCCAGGAAGATAGTCTGGCTCAGAATCACGTTTTGAATGCTCACTGCCAGTTAGCACGTCTATTCCCTAGGACGTTTATTTTATGTATGTTTTCGATAACGAAATGAAATTACGAAATAATGCCCGAAATAGTATTATACAAAATAAAAAATTAATCTTAAACTAAATTAACACAAACAAAAGTTTTGAGTACTTTACGGGATTCGAACTGAGGACCCTAAAATGGCTACTCGACCCACTACCGACTTAGCCACCAAGATCAGTTTTGATTGTACTTTGGCAACTACATAATTATATTAATTAGCAGTCTGACCGACATTGATTGCACTTTGTTTAGTTAAATTTGTTCTTGTTTGTTATTTATATCATGCTTATTTACACTTACTTTTTTTTTTCTGCTCGAGCATAAGCAGAGAACATCAATTCGGAATCTTTGACAGCCACGAGAGATTCCATCTAGTGAATATGCACGTGATTAAAAGGCACTAAACTACGAAAAAAGTTTAATGTCGGTTTATTTGTGTGTGACATGTTTCAATATAAGTTTAATGTTGAATAGTTGTTATAGTATAGTATTATCTGATAAAAGTGTATCCTTATTAAATTTTTTATTTCATAGTTGGCCTGAGAGCCAATCATCGTCTCTAACCGAATCTGGGGTAAAGCCCCCTACCGGTACCATTGGCTGGAGCTTAATATTTCAGGCCGTAGTAAAGGGTCAAGCGAATGCTGCTACCTCACGGCGCCTGGATAATTGAGGCTAATGTTGGGTATATGCACATTTTACAAAACACTGTCATGTAACAAATTGCAGTCTTACAGCAATATGGTGAACCTTACTGAAACAGGTATTGTTTTAGTCTGCTACACAAGCTGGTACACGTGCAAAGCCTAACAATGGTTCACGGCACTGTGGTAATGACTTCCTTGTAGTCAAGACTTTGTGTCTTTCCCAAGTGAATGCTGACATAGTGTCACACGCACACATAAAACACCGGAAGAGTGGCTCCTTTATCTGCTGTAAGGCTCGCCATTTATAGACGATCTTCCAAGTACTGCAACACTTGGCACTCTACAACCTGACCACGGCTCACTGTAGAGGTGAAGATCTCATGGACTAGTGTATGTGATAGATCTACTCCATTTTAAAGACAATAAAAACAGTTCCTAATTTTTCTTTGCAAAGTAAAGGTATGTTCTTATATAGCACAGTAGCCAGTCCTTAGGACTCCTCAAAGCTTCTTACATACCTGATAAACCTGTTCATTCAAACACCATCTGGACATCTATGAGAAGCATTCAGCCACAACGTAATTAATGCATGAAGACTATTCATACAAAATATCCACCACTGTCTATAGCCAGGTACTCATTTATAAAACTGGGTGAACTGGAGCAACGTGGAATGAACAAATTTTCCAAAGGTTTGACCCAGCAGCACAGGATTCAACCACAGTATCTCCTGATTGAGTCGGATACTCTAGCCACTAACCCACAGCGCACTGGTAGTTAACTTTTTGCATAATGTTGTACGATCAGCTACCAACTGACTGTGGTTTATTTCACTGGATTAAATCATTTACTGCATTATTTTTCTCTACATTAACTGAGTTTTCCCGACATAGCAAGACAATTTGAAACACATCTTTGAACTTTGGACTGGTTCTTCCGCAATATGTCCTGTGATGGCATGAATTAATGGGAGAACTACGCTAGTGCCTATACTTATAACAAGACCCACACAGAACTAAACAGTCTGTCTGTCTCTCATGAAAGGTTAAGGAGATCCAGTTGCACTGCTCATGCCGTTAGTTTCCTGTTAACATTTTGAGCCCAGAACATGAAAGATGACACGTCTTTCAGGTTGCATAGCTTGACCTGTAGTTGCGTCTATCAAAACAGGGAAGTAGTTTACCTGCTTGTCTGAAGCATGCCTTGTTAAACTCATCTGCCAAAGGCACCTTTGTGAAGCTGAGCAATGGTAGAAGTATGCTAAAAAAAATACTAGTGTCGGATGCTTTTTTCATGTTTCCCATAAACTTCTGGCTGAAGCTGACATCTGGTTGCAGATTATTTAGTTTGTTTATTAGTGCAATGCAATCTGTTTTATCATATTTGTATTCATTGCTTACTCCTGCAAGAAAGTCTATTCGGCTTTGATCATCTGTTCCTAGTTTTTAAACTACGCTAAGAACCATTTCATTCATAACTACAACAACACGTGTACAAACATTAACTGTTATGCCTGCATGTATACACGCAATCAACCACAATGATGTCACCCACACCCAAACACCATAAAATACTGCTTACCGCACCACATTCTATGAACATACATCTTATAATAAAATAATCTATCTTGGTTTTTTCACTGACGATGTATCTTATTTTATGTTACTGCGTATGTCTTAGATAACAGACAACATGTTTTTTTCTTTCAACAGAAACTGAACTATAATTATACTATGTGTGGCTCCCAAGGAAGCGACTTCTTTACTAGTCTTAGTGGGAGTCTCC
Organism: Escarpia spicata; assembly: GCA_963995525.1. Classification (NCBI taxonomy): domain Eukaryota; kingdom Metazoa; phylum Annelida; class Polychaeta; order Sabellida; family Siboglinidae; genus Escarpia; species Escarpia spicata. Next base: position 32,777,635 of record OZ023218.1, read on the forward strand.
ATCATCCTCATTGTACACCTTTTTATATTATAATTTGTCATATTATTATTGGATGTACAGTCTGGATAAATAAATCCACTTCTGTTCTGTTCTGTTCTGTTCTGTTCTGTTCTGTTCTGTTCTGTTCTGTTCTGTTCTGTTCTGTTCTGTTCTGTTCTGTTCTGTTCTGTTCTGTTCTGTTCTGTTCTGTTCTAGTTGGTACTAGGGCTTTCTCAATTGCTGCGCTGACTCTTTGAAATTTACTCCCTATTAGTGTTGAATATACTACACATTTCCACAGGTTATTGGCAGTAGTATTACGATACTACTACCAGTAGCGGTAGTATTACGATACTACTACCAGTAGTGGTTAGCATTATGATACTACTACCAGTAGCGGTAATATTACGATACTACTACCAGTAGTGGCAGTATTACGATACTACTACCAGTAGTGATAGTATTACGATACTACTATTACAAATAGTGATAGTATTATGATGCTACTACTAGTAGTGATAGTATTACGATACTATTACCAGTAGTGATAGTATTACGATACTACTATTACCAGTAGTGATAGTATTACAATACTACTACCAGTAGTGATAGTTTTATGATACTACCACCAGTAGAAATACTATTATGATACTACCACCAGTAGTGATAGTATTATGATACTACCACCAGTAGTGATGGTATTGCGATACTACTACCAGTAGCCAATAAAGCAGTCCAAAATCATAATTTATGGGTGGCAACATCATGGAACACTGGAGGCAGCTGATTCAGAACGGTGAATCCTTGAATGACGCTGCTACAGTCAATGATGTTTAATGTTAGGTCTATAAATAAGCTCAATTACAAAATAAAATTGAAACGTTATTACTGCAGCAGCACAGGTAGCCTTACGATTTGTTTTGTCTAGTTTTGCCAACTATCGTTACGATCGATAGTTCAATGTACTATCGACGATAACTACTGATAGTTAAATTTACTATTGATAGCACACTATCATTAAATCGTCTACTGTAATGCATCGATAGTTTGATGTATTGTTACACCACGGTTCCTACTCAACCAATGGGAGACGGTCATAAATCCCACGAGTTGAATAAGAATTTGTCCTTGCCTTAGAGGCTGATCCATGAAAATCATTTTATTTGTTACATCTACAAGGAAGCTTATACGCGGCTCACATTACTCCAAGAAGCTGAACAATACTTAGTTTTTGGAGAGTCGTTAGGCGACTGCCGACATCATTTTCAAAATTATCCAGCTGCTAAGTTTCCTTTATTTTATTACTGTCACAGCTTCATTCATTTAAATGATTTAATTTAACAATATCTTGACTATACAGCGGTATCTATTATTCCACTCATTATTCAGATAAGTACAGAAACGTTTATTTCTGGGCTTTGTTACGTTGAAACTTGCTTTCGTCATATCGTTCACTCGTGTTACGCGCAAGAGCTAAAACCATTACTCAAAATTGTAACGTTATTTTTACCGCAGTGTTTATATCGTAATTTAATGTTCATTTATACATGGCACGTTTTATATGCCACATATCGTCTTTTTGTTTATCATAAAAGGATTTTAAATATTATTTCAGGTTTATTTTCTGTGTGTGATTTTTTGTATAAATACACTGTTTTCCTTGTTTGTCGTTTTGTCTAACAGGCCTTGGAGTCACAATGTAGAGACTGGAGTCAGCCCTGGTTAAAAACAACTAATTAACTCAATCATTATTAGTTCATACATAAATATATTGTGACTCCTTTCTCTGCAGCTGCATTTAGCTTTTGCAACATCTTTCTAATTCGTTATTTTCAGTGTCATTTATTAATTATATATCTTAGTAAGCCTTTTAAAGTATACATTGATTTAAGTATTTATTCCAAAAATATTTCTTTTCTTCATGGTCATCATATATTTCTTGTCTACCTGTATTTTTTAAGACAAACATTACTCCTGTGAAGATGAAATTTACCATACCTATAATCAATCTAGAATATTCGTTCAAAACTGTGCACAAATCAGCTTTGTCAAAACAAAACTTGCTTTACATATTTCCTGTCTCGGTCTATGCATGAACAAAAACTTTGTGAAAAAGTCAGATTGTAATCCATCTTTTAAACTTTCTATAATTCTCCTTCTGGCAGGTGATGTGTCAATTAATCCTGGTCCTAAAACGTCTCATAATATACGCTGTGCGACTACCAATCTTAGATCTGTTTGTTACAAATCTGCTGCCCTTTCTGATTTAATATATATATCACTCCTCCTGGCTTTTCTCTACACCAGCATCCACGCCAGTCAGGTAGGGGTGGTAGTGTCGCATTTCTGGTTTCCGATTTGTTCAAGGTAGAAATCCTTCATTCACCTGTTTACCACAGCTTCGAGGCTTTATGTATTCTTTTAAAAGGTTCATCTGTCAGCCAATTTTATTTGCATATATCGTCCTCCTGGCAACACAAATACATTTTTTGATGAATTTCAAGATTTTCTTGAAACTACATTACAATTACACGATGAATTATATATTCTAGGTGATTTCAATATCCATGTTGATTTACCTATCTTTAATACTAGGTTATTCATGGATGCATTTGAAACATTTCACTTACAACAGCATGTCACATTCTCTACTCATATCCATGGGCATTGGCTTGTTTATTACTAGGTCAAACTGCAATAACATCAAGGCGGTATTTGTTAGTGACAGATTATCCTATCATCATACTGTAATTATTGATTTGGATCTCAAAGTCGAGTCAAGACCAGCACAACAATTTATTACTTTCCGACCGATACATGACATTAATATAGACATTCTTCGTGAGGACCTTGCAAATTCCGATCTCTTGATTCAGCCAAAAACTACACAGTGTGAACCAGTAAACCAGTACTACGTTACACTAAGTAATCTTCTTGATAAACAGGCCCCCAAACAAACAAAAAAAGTAAAAGTTCATCCGCCGTCACCATGGATGTCACTAGACAGTGCAAGCAAAATGTCGCTGTCGATATCTTGAAAGTATTTGTCGAGGTACCTGTTCACCCCTTGATTGGTTCCGCTATTCTAAGCAGTTACATCTGTGCAACCACATGATGTTAAAAGCAAAATCAGACTATTATACGAATTTTATATAAAAAATGTGAAAACTCTCATCAAATGTGGAAATCCATCAATAGTGTGCTTCATCGGGAGAAACCAAAAGTATTGCCTGATACCTCTTCTTGTTTTCAAAATACTTCACGGATAAGATTGCTTACATTCGATCACATTTTGTTATTAACGACGTTGATTACAAGTTTACTTAACAGCCGATTGTTGGTAATACACTGCAATGTTTTACACCTGCAACTACAAGTGAAGTTTGCACTATCATACAAAAATGTCCTAACAAATCGTGTGGTCTTGACCCTTTTTCAACATTTCTACTGAAGAGTTGCATTGATCAACTGGTTTATTTTATTACAAATATTATAAATATGTCAATGCAGGATGGTGTTGTTCCACACGAATTCAAGCAAGCTCTTGTCAATCCTCTTAGTAAAAAACAAAGTGTGTGTTCTTAAAATACACAATGACATTCTATGCAATATGGATAATAGCAAATTGACTGCTCTCACCTTAACTAGATCTATCAGCTGCTTTTGATACAATAGATCACGACATTCTTTTACATCGCCTTCATAGACATTTCGGGATTTCTGGCATAGCTCTTCAGTGGTTTAGTTCATATTTTTCAGACCGATACCAAAACATTAATATATCTGGCTCACTGTCTTGTCCAGAACATCTTCCATTTGGTGTCCCACAGAGTTCTGTCCTTTGCCCTGTTCTGTTTTGCATATACATTACATCCCTTAGTCAAGTCATAACTAATCATAATATAAATCATCACTTGTATGCTGAAACACACAGGTGTATATATCACTTTCACCAACTGATACACACACATCTCTATCAACTTTAAATGACTGTCTCACTGACATCTTGCTGTGGATGGAAAAGCAAGTAAACTGAAGGTAAGTCCAGATAAAACTGATCTAATTATTACTGGCACAAAACAACAATGAAACGAGGTTGTTAACTACTTTCCAGTTAAATTGCTTGGTAATGATACATCACCATCAGATACTGCTCGCAATCTAGGTGTTATCTTTGACAGGGATTTCAGCTTTCACCAGAAAATTTCTCAAGTATGAAATCCTGTTTCTACCATATAAGTGATTTCCGTCAAATTCTGCATCATTTGTCTTTATTTACTGCTAAAACAATATCAGTATCTCTAACTAGCAGTCGCCTTGACTACTGCAACTCACTCCTAAACGATATTGCTAAAAAGGACTTCGCTAAACTCCAACGTGTACAGAATTGTTTAGCACGTGGGGTACTAAAAGCACCTCGTTTCTCACCATCTCTGCCCCTACTTAAACAGTTACATTGGCTTCCAATTGCATATCGAATACAATTCAAGTTAGCCACTATCACATATCGTACCCTCTCTATACAACACCCAACCAAAATGATAACCCCAGGAATCTCAAATCATCTGTTTCACAACAGCTTTTTGTTCCGAAAACTAAGCTTAATAATGGCAAACGTGCTTTTTCTGTCAACTCCCTATCGCCTTAAAATCATCTGAGACTATAAATACCTTTCGTAAAAAAATGAAGATTTATTTATTTGAAATTGCATTCCCACCCTAACCTTCGGCGGTCTCTTGCTTGTACCTGTTAACGATTTTGCCCAACGATTCTTGTATGTTGCACCTCTGAGCTCAGATTCCTGGGGATTTAGGCACTATAGAAGTTTGTCATTATTATTAGTCATTTCAAACCATGGGCTGTAGTCATCTACAGTTGGCAGCTAAGACATAAGGACGCGGATAAAAGACGTGCTTTGGCAAGAATCACAAAAACCTATCGCTGTGACAGTCTGACATTGATTGCCCTGCTGTCTGTATCACGTGTAATTTTGGTGAGATTTAACAAGCCTTGGAATTTCTTTATTGTTTGCCTCACCGTTTGGAAAGCGATAAGCGTACACCTGATGACATGCTTCACAGCGCCGCAGAATAATTGCCACTTTTGGCACAGTCACGGCAGACACACTCTATGTAATTAAAAAATCTCCTTTCATATGTTCACTGTGAAAAACCCAACTAAGAAATGCTCGAGAATGCGAATAGCTACTACCGATTGCTGGTAGTTTCTTTATGAATTTTAATTCCTACTTCACACTGAGGCGATTCATCTAAAAAAAGTTACAAAACCACGAGAATGCATCGAGTCACACAGGATTTAACACTGCTGTAGCTGGGATTGTGTGATGAACACAGACCACCGTTTCACTTCTGTTTTCAGGGTAGTGCCAGCAATTTTCACATGGCGCCACCCATTTCTAGGTTTTTTACACCACGAACAAACTATTCACAAACAGGGAAAAGAGCACATTTTGTAGGTTACAACATTTCTGGTGCATGTCTTCTTCCAAATTGGCAAAAGTCAGTTTAGGAAGGATGCCATGTGTATGGAGATAGAATCGGGCTTGTTTGGGCGATAAATGACAGGTAGCATTTTCCATTTCGTCATTTTAGATAAAAAATGTACAATTTTGAGAAAACACCACTGCTGCAGGTTTGCAACAAAAATGTTCAGGACTTTGCACAAGGTGGAATTCCTTGACTGACTTCCAGCACAGGTTTCAATAGAGCTTCACAATGCCAATCTGCAGCCACATTGTTACTACATTCCTAGCAATGGGAAATTAGCCTGAGAACACATCAACTTATTTATGGGATTGTATGCACCAATGCACAGCTGTACTTCTAAAACAGGCACCTTTTCAAGACTAGATTTATGTAGATCTACATTATTCATATATACAAAGGAGACAACTTGATAGTTTCCCGGATAAAGCCGTTTAGTAGAATTAACTGAGACGGAATCAGTCCCTATTTAGATTATTAAATTGTGACGATTACATTAATCAGTTCCTTAATAGAATCAAATTGCTGACCCAAAATGATTCTATTCAGGGGGTTCTGTGTATTAAGAAGAATGATGCAGGATATTTTTGGGGGGAACATTAAAGTGTAAATGCTAAATTTAATTTAAATAGTAATAAATCTTCATGTTGTTTTATCAAATTCATAACAGACCAAAATATGGCCATAGAGCATTAATGTAAAATGATAAATATGCAGAACTATCACATTATACAGATTTCCCAAATATACATATTTTTTTTATTTTCCAATATGGCTGACTCCTGTTCTAACAGTTTTGCTTCATATTTATAAAAAGTAGTTCCTTGTATTTATTGCATATGTGTAAACAACAAACTCACAACAGTCAAAGAGCAAATATATTTTATGCTAGGCAGGTTTCCGACAAAACGCAGCATATTTTGTTCATGTACTATGTATGTTTATTAGCCAAGCATATGGCGATGCTTGACTGATATTGCAACTCTATAGGTTGGTTATGAAACAAAACTGTGACACAGATTTATACTGAATTTTTTTCTCAAAAATTTGGATTTCAACCAAGAAAATGTGGATTGTTTGTGAAAGAACACATTGTACCTCTCATACTATCTTCTGAATATGGGCACGTTTGCCTTTTTATGTTTTTGGTAAGTTGCCTTGTTGTCTCAAATGAGCACATATGGTTGTGCAATGCAAGCACGATCCTCACAATTCGGATCTCATTGAAACTGCGACAGACACATTTTATTGAGTCGCCTAAAAGCAACATGTCAAGGAAATAAGACTGTGTAGACTTGTGGGAAATCTCGGCCTGCCCTGGTGTGCATTGTTGGTCAGTGAATCACACTTCGTATATCTTCATAACTGCCACTTGCAGGAAACCAGACACAACTACCAGATGGTTGCAAGGAAGCCGTCTGTTCGGGCACCCAGAATCATCCAAGGGTACTAAATATTAGCAAGAAGTTTGCAGAATCGGTCGAACTTTGCCCGACTTGTGGTTAGGTGTGTATGAACCATAAACTTCAAAGCTATTTGTGGATAGGGATGCGTGTCTTTATAATAGATCCAATTACAGGCAACAGCAACCGATTATTATTTGAGTGAGGTGTTTACAATTTTCAACATTTCATGGGCGTAACTTTCAAATTGCTTATTAAATTCAATCTGGCCGGCGGTGAACCTTCAACATATTTATTCCAGTATTATAGACAATTTATAAATAAACAGTAATAAATGGGGAACATACAGTGTACCTATAAAACATACTAAAATCGATATGCCAACTTGTCTAATTTGACATTATTTAAGGATCATCTCAGTATGTCAATGTCCGATATCAAACAAAATTATTTTCATCTGGCCTCAGCCCCCCATTTTTTATGATATCAATACATTAACAGTATTGGTCCTAAGTGTAAAATATTGATGTCCAGACAAAACTGCCTCTGACCCCTCTGAAGTAATTTAATCTTATATCGGACATCAATGTTCTGAGATGATCCCTTACCAGTTATAAATCTTCCAGCCGGTTGACGTGTTTTCATTCCATCCCTTACAGAAATCCAGTTCAATTCAGTAGATATCGTGTACAAAATGGGAGAAAGCCTCCAGAAGAGACTGTTGTTAATTATACACAAAAACAGTTCACACATATGGCCTGGCTCAGACATTGCACAGTGATAAGAATCACATAGAAGATCTGCAGTATTTTATCAGCCAGATAAGCAATCTGGCAGGCTTATTCTCTGGTGTAAGTCTACTCACTAATGCTATGTATTGTATTGTCCCAAATGGTATTCAGTAAGCACTAGGGCATAGTATACAGTTGACTTCCCTATTCCCTCTTAATGTTTTCTCAGATTATAAGAAATCTATATGTGATAAAAATCAAAAATTTCTTCACAGCCACTAACGTCATATTATAGATATGGTGATGAAATTTAGTCAAAATCATGTGTCTTCAAAAATACGTATGCAAAGTTGCATACATGGTGCATTTTGGTGCCCATGTAACAAGCTAGACTATGTGTGGAAGTCACAAATGAGAAGAACTCTGAAATTTACAATCTTCAGTGCCACCATCGAAAGTATATTGTTGTATGAAGCGGATACCTGGACATTTGTATAAGAACCGGAAAGAAAACTAGATTGGAGTTACACCAGAATATTAAGGAAGTGCCTAAATGTCCATTGGAGCTGGCTATTGCTGTCATAAAACCAAAGAATCATTGTCAACATTCATCTTGTGGACACCCACTCTTGGCAAGAAAAACAGAGGGAAACAGAAGAAAACATACACCAAACTGATGTACAAAAACCAAAACTTGATTATGAGGACACGGACTTTCCATCCCCGATGAACAATCGACCCATAGGGAAATGGCTCATCTATGCTCCGGCACTGGCCGACCAATGACGATGATGATGCCCATCAATATTTATCAAAATAGCCATGTTCTTCTGCACCAACATGTTACGAGAATTAAAAATGGCAAAAACGTCATTGAAATCAATGAGCCTGCTAATATGCCTGATCTAGTGCACCCAGTTCACATAAAACAGTTCTTTTTCTTCAAATTTCAAACATTCCCATTTCATACGTACCATATTATTCTTTAACACAACATGAAGGTTAACCATGTTCTGATCCCACTGTATGTCTTACACAGTATAAACTGCATCACAGTGCAATATACAGTTTTCATACATAAGGAAGCATCGAATGTCTTGTCTTTTCGTTCAAATTCCATGACTATTACACTGTTTTGGAAGCGTCAAGTACGGTGAATTGAAAATACAACATCCCCAGTTTGACTGAACAGAAATACTGGTTTTAAAACCACATGAAATATCCTACTGGTGCAATTGTGTACTGCAAGACGGTACACAGCACTACTACTGGTGCAATTGTATACTGCGAGACGGTACACAGCACTACTACTGGTGCAATTGTGTACTGCGAGACGGTACACAGCACTACTACTGGTGCAATTGCGTACTGCGAGACGGTACACAGCACTACTACTGGTGCAATTGCGTACTGCGAGACGGTACACAGCACTACTACTGGTGCAATTGTGTACTGCGAGACGGTACACAGCACTACTACTGGTGCAATTGTCTACTGCGAGACGGTACACAGCACTACTACTGGTGCAATTGTGTACTGCGAGACGGTACACAGTACTACTACTGGTGCAATTGTGTACTGCGAGATGGTACACAGCACTACTACTGGTGCAATTGTGTACTGCGAGACGGTACACAGCACTACTACTGGTGCAATTGCGTACTGCGAGACGGTACACAGCACTACTACTGGTGCAATTGTGTACTGCGAGACGGTACACAGCACTACTACTGGTGCAATTGTGTACTGCGAGACGGTACACAGCACTACTACTGGTTCAATTGTATACTGCGAGACGGTACACAGCACTACTACTGGTGCAATTGTATACTGCGAGACGGTACACAGCACTAATTTTCATTGCTCAGCTCATAACTTTAAGACATTCAACATCATTACTGGGGATTGATTACACAACACTAACTTATGATAAATTGTAATTAACTACACTGTACCCCAATTCCCAGCTTGATGTGAAGCACATGGTTAGATCAAAGCATGAGTGCTTCTGCCAGTCAGTGATTCATAGATCACAATCTCACGAGGGACAATCTTTGTGAGCAATGATATTACCAAGCCTGCTAGAGCCGTCTAAATACAGAAATGAACATTACGAAGAAAAAAAACTGTACGGATATTTCTCGGAGTTCTGATGAGTTGCTGGGCGGAGTTGAGAGGTACTTGTGCAATTTGTTTAAAATGATTGTTAGTATGTTACAGAATCCAGGGTTAGTTTACAGTCAAATACTTAATATGCAAAACACAGACACATGCACAAATGCACAGAAAAACACACACATAGAGAAACACACACACACACACATACGCATGCATGCACACACTCGGTGCTTGCCACGCACATATGCACACACAGACGGACGGACGGACGGACGGACAGATGATGGATGGACAGACACACAAACAGAGGCGAATGATGCTTATGCACAGATACAGAGACAAACACACACATACAGACATGTGCACGCACATTCACATACACACTCAGACGAACATGCACACACACACACATGCACGCACGCACGCACGCACGCACGCACGCACGCACGCACGCACGCACGCACACAATTGCTTAGCAGGAAGCCAGTGCATAAACAATACTTAACCAGCCAGATTATCCATTAACCCATCCTCTCTTTTTAACCACTTTCGTAATGAGACATTTATACTGTCACTTATGAGTGATTACCCAATTCTAGTATTTCTACATGCATCAGTCATTTCTTGCTAACATCAAAGTCGATGTGAATTTTAAATCTATTAAAAAACTCTTTGACACACAAACAAATTTGCCAATGGTACACAAAACTGATCAGTTAAAAGCTGACAACACTTGCAATAGGATGTGTTCAAACAACCTTTGAATTAATGTCATCTCAGTAGTTATTAATATTATGTCTAGTGCATAAACTCAAATCAAATGCCACAAAATATCCCTGTCCTATGTGAACTAAATGAAATATGTTAAGTTTGTGAACTACATAAACAAAGGGTGCTTAGATTGTTACCATGGAAACATACCCATCCTCCAGAAGGGAGATTTGGTACGCTAGGTGACCGTCTTCAAGGTTACCTAGGAAACCAAGCAACCAAGACTTAGGTTGATATTATTGTAAAACCTCACTTTACGGACACCTTGGTAATACAACCACCTTGCAATTAAGGTCACCCTAGGATAGTCCCAAAAATATTTATGTAAGAGTAAAATACCAGAAATGAGTCTCGCTAATAGGGTCACCTTGACAATCAGGTCACCTTTTCACAGTCCCGAGGGTAACCTTCACAGCGAAGTTCCATTGTATCTGCCAGAGGGCATCACATACACACGGATGCCAGGGACAGTTCGACAATGTATCCTTTGTACTGTTTTCTGATTTTTATAAAGAAAGGTAGAGGTAAGTTCTTATATAGCGCAGTATCCAGTCCCCAGGACTGCTCAAAGCACTTTACACTTTACGCCCTGGCAGACCTGGTCAATTGAACACCATCTCGACTTCTCTGGGAAGCATTCAGCCATGCTGCAATTAATGAACGAAGACTATTCGTACACAAATATCCACCAGATCTTGTACAAACCCTTAACCAACGCGGACTTAAAAGTGTCAGTGTGTTACGTGTCGTTCCAGGGGGGTAGACAAACCCCTCAAAGTTTGGCAACCGAGATGCGAAGTGTCTGATTACGTTAGTACAACTATGGAATTAAGTGAAAGGACATTGTTACATCTTGTCATCAAGTTTAATATTCCAGACATTCACAACCATAAAAAAGTTATTAATTACACATTAACTTCTTCTGCATCTAAATCTTCCGAAACCAAGCTCAAGGCACATCAAGACAGAAGTGTCACACTTGTATTTGCATAAATTGATTGGAAACCACAAATATTTCTTAATTGTATCCTCTTTTTACTAATAGGCCAAGTTCCGTGTGTATTCCCGAGCCAGAGCGGCCTGGTTATGAAGATCTAACCTGCCTCCGCTTATAGTAACCTTTTAATATTCGTGTCGTGTCTCGTCTTTCATAATGTATGAAGCAATTGCGACAAAAAGCAAACTATATTTTAGTCTAAACCGAGCATGGTATTCTGTTCTCCAATGAAGTGTTTTCCTATGACATGAAACAGCCATTCATAAATCACATATAGGCTCATAATTATTACGCTGGATTATGGTGACCTTGTGTATATTCTACCGAATCACTTCATATTTTTACGGTGTGCACCACGGTGGGAGAATACAGATATGAATGACATAAAAGTAGTCTACTGAATAATCATTTACTATGTTTAATTGACTAATTGCAGTAAATATTCTTTTCCCGTGGGTGGCTCTCACACTAGCAGCTTTTGAGCCTTAGTGAGAGTCTCCCGACATAGACTAACTATTGTAAAAATGTGTGTTGCATTGTGTGCTTTTGTTTGTTTATTGTCGAATAAATTGTTCCAATTCCAATAAATCTCAAAATCGATTTAAGCAGTATTAAAGTTGTCAACACATTGATGGATAGGAATCCAGGACATGACCTCACTTGGACATAACCCCACCGACTAATGAAACTTTAGGACACAACCCCACTCTAGTAATAATTCTTCAGCAGAATAAACAATATTGTTTTGTTATAATATTACGTATTTCAGATTCAACAGATTGGTCTTGTAATGTGATGATTCTGATTGCACTTTAAGTTATTGATCGCCATTCACAGGGAAACCATGAAAAGTGCTTATAGAAGTCATTTAATTGTGTAAGGATCATCTCTGCCTGGCAGGGAAGCCATTAAGACGTGGCTTCTCTTGACTGCCAGTTGTGTAACAGATGATCTCTTTAAAAGGCTCCAGAAATCTTGGTCAATAGTTATTCTCTAAAATTCTCCGACAACCATCAATACTTTTGCAAATTATCATGGAGGTTATCAAGTAACACAAAGGTTAGTTTTTTACCAGTAGGGTTTTGTCTGTTTAGTGATGGATACTACGCCAGGGAGCAAAAGGTGTTTATGAAAGGTTATAGAGGTAAGTTTTTAAATGAATGTGAAACTGTGTAATATCGTCAACTGTTCTAACACTAAGAGGGAGCAAATGTCAGAGCCGGTGCAGTAACAGAGAAAGACCTAGTTACAATACTGGTACTGATGCTAAGAACAAAAAGTAAATGTAATGTAGACGACTGAAAATGGATCGGTTTTCTTACAGGAGTAAGCATTGAATGTATCATTTGAAAGCCCCACTACTCTACTCTGTGCGTAGACTCTGATGTGACTTGCACAGTGCACATGTAATCACATTGCACTGCCTGGGATACTGTCTAGTGTCATCATTATGTTATCGCTGCTTACAAGCTCAACCCACAAATGCATTACACGGACTAGCAAAAATGTCCATTATCCGGATGGTGGTACAGAATACATACACACAAACTGTAAATTTTGACTGACAATTAAAATTTTAAATTATGTCACAAAAATCATTATAACTATTTATTCAGCACCACAAACACACCAGATTTCACAAGGTAATTTATCTGCAGATAATGCATTACATAACATTAAGAAATATTGAAGTTTACATTGAAAACAGAACGCAAATGACAAGACATGCATGCAGTATTTCAAATGCATGAACATAACGCAAGACGATAAAATATTTAAGAGTTTCTACTGTAGGTTGAGATTGTCGAGAAGCGTAAGACGAAATGTGACAAACAGTCACTCTATGCCATCGCAGGACAGCTTGTGGTTCAACCGTAAGCCAGCATCAACGCAGATTAACAGGATTACATCGGGTGTAAATTACCCCTGAAAGTGTGAGGTCTCAGGTGTTCATGAACGTGTCCAACACTGGAGTGTCAATTCAGGTGTTGTGGGAATAGGCAGTCACTAAGACCTGTCTGGTCACCATAGCACATCCAGCCACGCCACCATCACTACCTTCACATTTGCAGCCACAACACACACTACTCGGATGTGTCACCTTGAAATGGCTACATCAGGCCACAAACCACAATTAGAATCATCCGACATTAAGAGTCGGTAGGAAAATGACAACTGGGTATGACGTGTGAATTTTTCCACGCACTTTTGCATGGGACTAGTTGGTACAGTAATAGACACCATTAACAAACATAATTAATCGAGAACACGAATGCCAGTGCTATAGCAAAGCATCATTAGCTAACCGCTGGTGGTTCTACATTTGACCCTGATAAAAAATTTACGAGTCTGTAATATAGTGCAAAATTGCCATGTATGATATCCAGACCAGTTAACACAAAAAATACACAAACGTAAAACTAAGCTAAAGGAGTCAAAACATTATTTTATTTCACGGCCACAGCCTTAGCACAGCGCCTGGCTGCATCACTGCAGTTGTCAACAACCGACTCTTAGGTCTTTTTAAAAGTCGTCAAACCTGCTGACAAGTATTTCAGACTCAACTTTCTGTACATGTGTGTGTTCCTGAGAAGTGTTCTTGTTACACTGCATAATTATTTTCAATTAGTATAACTAGTTATGTATAAAATAATGCAATGTTTGCGCATACGCTAATATCCGATTCTTGCATACGAACGGCAGATCGAACTGCAAACCTTTGATTGGACCCAAAAAGTTGTGACGTAGCACTCAACAAGTTTGCGTTTAGTGCTGGTAAGGCATCTGTTGAATGTACTACTGCATTAGATCTGTCACTTGACAGCACTAAACTGATGCTAATCGCTCCTGTATCCACACACGAGCTAATTTGCAGATAGCACAATTATTAAAAAAAAAACAGCAACCAGATTGGGACAAAAAGGGATATCAGGATTGGGTGAAGTTTTATGGAAAAAGTACATAAGCCATTTTTTCCAAATTGTGTTTAATAAACCCAAAACAGTTTTTTGCAGTTTGAATATTTCAACTATGAAATGTTCAAACTGTAAAAAAATTCAGATTCTAAACAAGGTCTATTGGCAGTATTATGGAGGCCAACTGGCTGAACCGCACCACAAAGCCAAATGATGGTCAGTGCATTCATGACAGTTCATACAGTGAACTTCCTGCTAATGATTACCACTGATGAGGCGGTGATTGATGAGCACTGGAACAGGCAACCTTGCTTTAAGGCCTCGTTTACTTGTAAACAAATCCTGTCTAGCATGCCAATAAGCAGTGTGTACATGTGCTTAGACAGGATTGTGAAATTTTCAAATTTACCCGTTCTCATTTTTTATTTATTCGTCATGCTCATGAAAAACCTTGTTACACATGCAATGGTCATTGGCATCAGAACGTGGTATGCATCCAGGGGGCTGAGGCTCTCTGAAACTCTCCAACTGCGCCCCCTGGATACTCATGGTATCTGAAAAATAAAAATCCCATTATCTAAAGACCAAGACCCATTACTTGATGAAAAAAAACTGTTGCTATTTTTAAAAAAACCTGTTCCAATAACCGAACATTGAGTCTCTGGCTAAGGGCCTGGGTGTGTATCATATTGTATGATTTATCCGGATTTTATATACATTTCAAGTATATTCGACCTCACTTAAAAGCAGACATCATTCACCCACCTAACCTCAGCTGGTGGCTTATCTAAATCCACATCATATGGAAATGCACAGGACCAATACCTTATCAGATGACAATTATGTCTGGCCCATTGATAATCGTGTCTCTTGAGAAATTACCAAAACAAACTCGACTGAACATTGTATGACCTATGGTTACTGGTAATAGGTTAGTTATGTTATGGTTTCCTGGGGATAACATTGTTTAACGGCTAATCAATCACCACGACTTACTGCCTGTCCACCGGTACTACTTTCCATATCCACAACTATCAATTACTTGCAAGAAACTGACAACATCTAACGAGGTCCATCAACATAGACTAAAATATAAAAATGTTCTTTAAATAGGTTAACTTATTAGGAACAGGGAATTTGTGCAGCTTTAACAAAAGTATTATAAAATATAACTCCTCACATTACAGGAATAATATCTCCATTCACAATTAGTTGCATACAGGGAAATAGCAATTAGATCTCAGCTAAGCAACCCACAGGATGTTTTTATTTAACTTTAATTTTGCAAATATTTGGGTCATTACATTTCAAATCAACCATTTCCAGATATATATGCTTCCTTGAACTTTTTTTCCAATAAAATGTAGACGATTAGCTAAACTGTTTAACCTATGAACATTTACTAAAGTTTGCCTTGCATCACCACCTGGCCATACTCAAACTTACATCATTTCTCTACTAATTAAGCCAGAGAGGTTATTCAAATACCACCTCTAAGTATAGGCCTTTAACCTTTGTGTCTTATGTCTGTCTCTGGCAGCTACTTGTCATACAAACAGATAGATCTATATACAAACGGTCGCAATCATTTCCCAATTGTATGCTTGTCCCTCCTATATGTCCTACAGGTGGTCACTCATGGCATGCGAGGGAGTCTTATGTCCTCATTCACAGATATCAATACAGACGATATCATGTCTAGTATCAGTAAAACTTCTAGTTCTGCCCCACAGAAACAGAACTAACATGTCAAATGGCACATCTGCGAATTGCGTCACATAGTAACCGTACAATACGGTGGCAGAGTACCACAAACAATTGGCCATAGCTGTAGGCTGTGTCCGATTATCTGCGCTACTCCACCAGCTGATGAGTACAATTGAAGTGGTGTGCTGATCAGAAATGTTTCATTTTCTATTTATTCTACACTCCAAACAATGTGAGAAAATTCAAAGTTGGTCACTTTCCACTATACATGTGGCTGTATAGAATATTATTGTCTACAACTACAACTGGTTGCCATTCGGTTTTAAAACAATTCAAATGTTCATCTGCCACTGTGTGTGCGATGATGTCATACAGATAATAGTTTCACTGTCATCACAATTGCCATTTTGTATATGGTAATGTAAATAAATTGTTCTGAAAACAGTAAAATATTGATAACGCTTCTCTATGGTATTAGACATTATTTATTCTCAAGAAGCATGTCAAAGTACGTATAAATAGTGTGTTCATACAAAAACTGTCTTTCTTAAATCCCATCCACAGGGGAAATGAACATCCGACTGGCTAACAGACGTAATCCTGTGTGCCACGCAGTATTTTATACACTGCACAGAAATCAATAAAAGCAACTTTGCATTTCTGTCAATGTTCCAGTATAACTCAATACCTTCTGCATGTTTGACCACGAGCACAACAATGCCCATTCCTGGACAGAACCCAGTTTTGTTCCCAATTCCCAAAGGAGCGGTGTGTTAGCCTTGTGATCTGGTAGTTGGATGCTGTTTAAGGAGATTTTGGAAGTATCATGATGGAAAAGACTTTGACCTGATGCTATATCAATGAAGATTAGGATCTTGACATCTACACAGTTCAAGAAGAAACAAAACACTCCTTAAGTGTCATACGGTCACGGTTGGGTGCACATGCTGGTTTGATTATTTGTTGTGTATTAAAACTTGTCTGAATTTCTGTGGTTCTGTAATGTTGACTATTGCATCTGGTAGGGAATTACAATATGTTATTGTTCGGGGGAAATAGGAACATTTTGTAACAGTTCTTGCTGGTTATAGACATTGTACAGGCTGGAGGAGGTTTTTGACAGGCAAGGATAGGTGACCATAGATGGCTTTGTGGAATATGGTGAAGCGTTTGTTTGTTGGTCTGGTTGTTAGTTGTTCTAGGTTTAATTTTTAACATTTCTGACACACACCCAGTTTCTCTGGATGTATAATCGTTAAGGCAAAAGCAAGCTACCCGTCTTTGGACGATTTCTATTTTTTTGTTGAGGTCACACACAGGTGATGTGTATTCTAAGAAGGGTTCAGCAGATGTTTTAGGGGCACGAATAGAGATTGCGTCTGATAAATGCTAGGGCACAGTTTGTGGAGGCTGCAATCTGATGGAGGGGTTTGTTCCACGTGAGATCTTTGGTGATACATATTCCTAGACAGGGATGACTGTCGGTTTCCTGTAGTGTTGCATTTCGTAGAGTATAATTAAAATGTTTTACATTTTTTGCAAGGGTTAGTCTCATCACAAAGCATTTTTTGGGGGGTTAAAGTGCATCTGTCAGTCGTGATCCCATTTTGCTAACTCATTTAGGTATTTTTGTAGTTCTTGTGAGTCAGACTGATTATTGACTTCTCTATACAGGACACAGTCATCTGCAAAGAGACGGACTGTGGAGAGGATAATGTCAAGTAGATCATTGATGTATACCAGGAAGAGAAGCGGTCCCAATACCGTGTCTTGTGGTACACCTGATATAACATTTGTCCAGGTGGAATGTTCTCCACCGACCACCACTCTCTGTTCACGGCACTTGAGAAAGTTAGAGATCCAGGCGTGTGTTTTGTTGTGGATGCCATATGTCTATTTATTTAGGAGTCGGTCATGGGGAACGGTGTTGATTGCTTTTGAGAAGTTCATTATTATCATGTCCACTTGGGATTTATTATATTATAGAGAATTTGCTAGGTCATGTGTGGTGAGCATTAACCGAGTTTCTGTGGAGTGTTTACTGCGGAAGCCGTGTTGTCTGTCGGATAAGACTGTGTATCGGTCGAAATGGTCCATTCTGTTACAGTAGATAATGTGTTTGAGGAGTTTGCAACACATTGAAGTTAGGGAGATGGGACGGTAATATGATGGAAGGAACCGGTCTCCCTTCTTGAAGATTGGAGTAATGTTGGCACGTAAACCATTAGAGGGGAAGTTCTCCAGTGATAATTGATTTTTGGAAGATTACTTTGAGGGCTGGAGCTAATTCATTGATGGCCTGTTGTAAGATTCTGGCTGGCACTTCATCGGGTCCTGTTGCTTTGTTTGTTGGTGACTCCTTTCGTTGTAATGGTGATGTCAAGCATAGCTGGTATGTTTGAGTATGGTTCTTGTGGTAGGCTGCTGTTTTCATTTGTAAAGACTGACTTAAATTGGTTATTGAGGATTTTGGCTTTTTATGTATGATAAGAATCGTTTTGGTGAGTCGGAACAAATGGATGATATATATCTTCTCTGAGCATTACTTGTCTCTCTGTGCCTGGTTTTACATGCCTTACAAAAATTTTCATAACTGCCTTCATTTCCATGTACAGTCGCGCCTTATTATAATGCGGTAGTCGGGGTCCACAAAATGATCAGCGGTATAAGCGGGGTGCGATAACGGGTTCCCATATCTGCCACCAGAGGCACTACTACGACAACCATCAGGGCCAATGCACCAAGAATGCCATTGAAGCCACACAGTCGATGTGTTGGTCGCGCAGTCTATATGCGGTTTATGAAGCTTATTAAGGCGTCAGCCAACGTCAATGTGCATTATGTTTAAATGTCATATGAATGTTGAACTGACTAAAATTCACGAATGATGTACAATTTAAAAATAGACTACCGACCAACAGGCCACAATCAACTGAACAATGATATGGTACCACAGTTGTAATTTTCAATGCACACGACAAGGTCCGAAACTTTGCTTGTGTACCATGGTTTTCAGGGATTGCCTCATGGTAGGTGTTTCCTGTATAAGTGTATTTCTACTTGTTTTATATGGACTATTCGAGTTACTGCTTGTGCTATTATTCCTTTGTTTGTATTCACTGCAATCACATGTGGACATGTCCGACAAGATAGGGAAGTGTTGTTAGCTCTAAGGTTGAGCTTGAAAAAAGTGACCTTATGAAATTGGGAATGCCACACGGGCAGCAAATCCATAAGACGGCTGTTTTCAAGGCTATTATAGGCAAATGTCGACATTCCCATGCAATCTACGTGGTACCGTGAATTGCAATAATCACAGCAAGTCGCTCGCTGGTCCGTTCCCAGGTTTTGTACTGTATTATAAGTATCTAAATCACTGCAGAATGAAGTCCACACAGAAAAAATTATAACATGCATGCCAAATTACCCGGTTTTGCCCAGGGAAAAAGGCAGTTACCTGTGCTAAAACTGTTAAGAAATTGTGACACTCCCACGAGATCCCCATGGCCCTGGACAAATAAAAAAAAAATCTAAGTATACAAACCATCCCTATGCATGTGATCTAGCCTATTAGATAACATACAAAATTTCTGCCCATCCATACAAAACTAACGGAGATATGGGCCCACAGACAGACAACAGACAGACAGAGAACCGGACTGTTTTATAATGTAGACTTGTTTTTCACTAATTGATAACTGTCACAAAACAATTAGCTGACAACTACAGTTTTCTCTATGCTATAAGACAACCTCCCAAAGTCAATCTGGTTTGTTGTTCAGTTTTATTTATATTTATGTGTAATCAATCAACTACAACGATAAATGGAGACTCGATACAATTAAAACAAGACATGTAGAAAGTGTCAGTCAGGTTCTAAATGGAGAAATAACAAGGTAAAAAACAGGCACTGTTAGGAGCAACATAATTTGTGAGTCCAGTTTCGACTAGGTATTGAGACAAGACAGCCAAAATCAATTACAAGTGGCAGATAATCAGAGAAGTGCGGGATATATGCATACTAAGTTATGTCAACTAGTGGCATTTAGCGAGTCATAGCAAGAGAAATGTCAACCGACAGTTGGGGCGTGAGTAATCCTCAATGTAATGACGGATTACTGGATTAAACCATCACACTTCACCATAATCTCATTCGTATCCTGTACATAATATCGGCATCAATTACAAAGGGATCTCGTTGAAAACATATACATTGTACCACGAAGAAACAGTTAGTGTGACTGAACAACAAACTAGATGTGTACCCGGTGCACAAAGTGGCGAAAACAATACCACCAAAATGATAAAGTGGTAAACAAATTCAAAAAAATGTATCCACAGAAAGCACATAACAAGACTTACAGCAACCACAATGATTCAAGACAATGTTTGGCAATCATTTCATCTTTCTCGTGGTTTGTCTGTTGCTGTTTACTACAATTTCCTGATTTGTCTATTTCCTGATCACTTTACTATCTAGTAATTCATATGTTCATATGAATGAATGCTTTTATTTCCGGGTCCAAAAACCCATAGTACAATGGAACATTTGTATTGCAATCTCCTGATGATGTCACTATCTAGTAGTCTGTCTGTTCAGTTTCTCACTCAGTTTATTTTTTGTTAGATCTGTAAATTCAAGTTCCACAAGAAATGTTTACAAACGCATTTATAAATTTGTAAAAAATGTTAGTGGGGAGTACAGTACAATCGTGTACAAAAATGTAGTTTTAATTATGCACGGATACAACAAGATTCACAAATATAGAATAAAGCAACAGGATTCATAATTCATTAGGAAATAGTTATTAATGTCAGTAGTGAAACCAGATAGACTGAGTGAATTAATTTGATCAATGGCGATACTTGAAGCACTGTTAACTATCTCTATAAAGTCGATTGTGATATTGTTTGGCATAAATTATTCATGACTGACTGTGGAAAAAACATGTGAATTCTGCAATGTGTGAAATGTTGATGGATTTGAGTTGAGTTGTATGTGTAAGGGATGTTAATAAATATTCACTTTCCCAGGTATTTGATTATTACATTATTTGTAGTAACATTTGAGCAGTTGAAGTGGCAATCTCTTAAATCTTTATAAATATCAGTGCTGCTTCCTGGAGGATATAATATGAAGTAAAATGAGTTCATATGTGGCTAGAACAGTTTCAACATCCAAAGATTATTATCACAGCAGTGTAGACTGGATTTATCTTAATACATATATCTACATTTAGTTTTAATCATCCTTGTACATGAAAGTGGATAGTTTTTGTAACAATTTAAACAAATATTTCCTAAAGCTTCAGACATAGAGCTTCTCTTTGGTATGCTGGGTAAGTACACAGCTTGAAAACAAAAATCCAGTTCCGGTGGTTACCTTCCTGGGTGAACACACTGCTTTGACACAGAGTGAATACTGTGTTTTCACCTGTCTAATTTATGGCGATGACTCCCATCTGTATTTTAATCCTGTTGAATAATTCAACAAAACCAACATTTGAAACAACATCAAAAAACTTACAACCAATGTAAATGCTTTTAGTTCTAACAAAACAAGAAAACATCTGCAACGTCCTGAAATTGAGACGTCGAAAATGGCTCAGACATATCTTCAAAATGACAAACAACTTGTCAGTGAAGACTGAAGAAGGGAAGAGAAAACGGGGCAAACAAAAAAACAACACAACAAAACAATGGGGGAAGAACTAGAGGCTGCTGGGCTAACATGGGACACAGCAGCAAGGAGAGCCCAAGATAGAGGGAACTGGCGGGAGATTGTGCAAGCCTTCCTCCAAGGAAGTTATGTACAGGAAGGGATGAACGCAACCGCAGAACAGGAAGTGATGACCAGGAAATTATTAAAAGATAGTGATGTAGAGGAAGTGAACTCACCTAAGAATTCTGGGTGCTTCTCGATCCAGTCGCAGAGTTCTCCGACGAGCAGGATGCTGGTGTAGCGGAGGGCAATGTGGGTAGATTCTGGGAGCTGGAGGACAGCGTTCAACACCTGGGGCACAATCTCATTGTCATCCCTGCAAACATAGGACAACGTTCAACACGTGGGGCACAATCTCATTGTCATCTCTGCAAACATAGGACAACGTTCAACACCTGGGGTACAATCTCATTGTCATCCCTGCAAACAACAGGACAGTGTTCAACACCTGGGGCACAATCTCACTGTCATCCCTGCAAACATAGGACACCATTCAACACCTGGTGTACAATCTCATTGTCATCCCTGCAAACAACAAGACAGCGTTCAACACCTGTGGTACAATCTCATTGTCATCCCTACAAACATAGGACAGCGTTTAACACCTGGGGAACAGTCTCATTGTCATCCCTACAGACATAGGACAACGTTCAACACCTGGGCACAATATCATTGGCATCCCTGCAAACAACAGGACAGCGTTCAACACCTGGGGTACAATCTCATTGTCATCCCTGCAAACAACAGGACAGCGTTCAACACCTGGGGCACAATCTCATTGTCATCCCTGCAAACATAGGACAACGTTCAACACCTGTGGTACAATCTCATTGTCATCCCTGCAAACAACAGGACAGCGTTCAACACCTGGAGCACAATCTCATTGTCATCCCTGCAAACAACAGGACAGCGTTCAACACCTGGGGCACAATCTCATTGTCATCCCTGCAATCAACAGGACAGCGTTCAACACCTGGACACAATCTCATTGTCATCCCTACAAACAACAGGACACCGTTCAACACCTGGGATACAATCTCATTGTCATCCCGGCAAACAACACGACAGCGTTCAACACCTGGGGTACAATCTCATTGTCATCCCTGCAAACAACAGGACAGCGTTCAACACCTGGGGTACAATCTCATTGTCATCCCTGCAAACATAGAACAATGTTCAACACCTGGGGTACAATCTCATTGTCATCCCTGCAAACATAGGACAACGTTCAACACCTGGGGTACAATCTCATTGTCATCCCTGCAAACAACAGGACAGTGTTCAACACCTGGGGCACAATCTCATTGTCATCTCTGCAAACATAGGACAACGTTCAACACCTGGGGTACAATCTCACTGTCATCCCTGCAAACATAGGACACCATTCAACACCTGGTGTACAATCTCATTGTCATCCCTGCAAACAACAAGACAGCGTTCAACACCTGTGGTACAATCTCATTGTCATCCCTACAAACATAGGACAGCGTTTGACACCTGGGGAACAGTCTCATTGTCATCCCTACAAACATAGGACAACGTTCAACACCTGGGCACAATCTCATTGGCATCCCTGCAAACAACAGGACAGCGTTCAACACCTGGGGCACAATCTCATTGTCATCCCTGCAATCAACAGGACAGCGTTCAACACCTGGACACAATCTCATTGTCATCCCTACAAACAACAGGACACCGTTCAACACCTGGGATACAATCTCATTGTCATCCCTGCAAACAACAGGACAGCGTTCAACACCTGGGGCACAATCTCATTGTCATCCCTGCAAACAACAGGACAGCGTTCAACACCTGGGGCACAATCTCATTGTCATCCCTGCAAACATAGGACAACGTTCAACACCTGTGGTACAATCTCATTGTCATCCCTGCAAACAACAGGACAGCGTTCAACACCTGGAGCACAATCTCATTGTCATCCCTGCAAACAACAGGACAGCGTTCAACACCTGGGGCACAATCTCATTGTCATCCCTGCAATCAACAGGACAGCGTTCAACACCTGGACACAATCTCATTGTCATCCCTACAAACAACAGGACACCGTTCAACACCTGGGATACAATCTCATTGTCATCCCGGCAAACAACAGGACAGCGTTCAACACCTGGGGTACAATCTCATTGTCATCCCTGCAAACAACAGGACAGCGTTCAACACCTGGGGTACAATCTCATTGTCATCCCTGCAAACATAGAACAATGTTCAACACCTGGGGTACAATCTCATTGTCATCCCTGCAAACATAGGACAACGTTCAACACCTGGGGTACAATCTCATTGTCATCCCTGCAAACAACAGGACAGCGTTCAACACCTGGGGCACAATCTCATTGTCATCCCTGCAAACATAGGACAACGTTCAACACCTGTGGTACAATCTCATTGTCATCCCTGCAAACAACAGGACAGCGTTCAACACCTGGAGCACAATCTCATTGTCATCCCTGCAAACAACAGGACAGCGTTCAACACCTGGGGCACAATCTCATTCTCATCCCTGCAATCAACAGGACAGCGTTCAACACCTGGACACAATCTCATTGTCATCCCTACAAACAACAGGACACCGTTCAACACCTGGGATACAATCTCATTGTCATCCCGGCAAACAACAGGACAGCGTTCAACACCTGGGGTACAATCTCATTGTCATCCCTGCAAACAACAGGACAGCGTTCAACACCTGGGGTACAATCTCATTGTCATCCCTGCAAACATAGAACAATGTTCAACACCTGGGGTACAATCTCATTGTCATCCCTGCAAACATAGGACAACGTTCAACACCTGGGGTACAATCTCATTGTCATCCCTGCAAACAACAGGACAGCGTTCAACACCTGGGGCACAATCTCATTGTCATCCCTGCAAACATAGGACAACGTTCAACACCTGTGGTACAATCTCATTGTCATCCCTGCAAACAACAGGACAGCGTTCAACACCTGGAGCACAATCTCATTGTCATCCCTGCAAACAACAGGACAGCGTTCAACACCTGGGGCACAATCTCATTGTCATCCCTGCAATCAACAGGACAGCGTTCAACACCTGGACACAATCTCATTGTCATCCCTACAAACAACAGGACACCGTTCAACACCTGGGATACAATCTCATTGTCATCCCGGCAAACAACACGACAGCGTTCAACACCTGGGGTACAATCTCATTGTCATCCCTGCAAACAACAGGACAGCGTTCAACACCTGGGGTACAATCTCATTGTCATCCCTGCAAACATAGAACAATGTTCAACACCTGGGGTACAATCTCATTGTCATCCCTGCAAACATAGGACAACGTTCAACACCTGGGGTACAATCTCATTGTCATCCCTGCAAACAACAGGACAGTGTTCAACACCTGGGGCACAATCTCATTGTCATCTCTGCAAACATAGGACAACGTTCAACACCTGGGGTACAATCTCACTGTCATCCCTGCAAACATAGGACACCATTCAACACCTGGTGTACAATCTCATTGTCATCCCTGCAAACAACAAGACAGCGTTCAACACCTGTGGTACAATCTCATTGTCATCCCTACAAACATAGGACAGCGTTTGACACCTGGGGAACAGTCTCATTGTCATCCCTACAAACATAGGACAACGTTCAACACCTGGGCACAATCTCATTGGCATCCCTGCAAACAACAGGACAGCGTTCAACACCTGGGGCACAATCTCATTGTCATCCCTGCAATCAACAGGACAGCGTTCAACACCTGGACACAATCTCATTGTCATCCCTACAAACAACAGGACACCGTTCAACACCTGGGATACAATCTCATTGTCATCCCTGCAAACAACAGGACAGCGTTCAACACCTGGGGCACAATCTCATTGTCATCCCTGCAAACAACAGGACAGCGTTCAACACCTGGGGCACAATCTCATTGTCATCCCTGCAAACATAGGACAACGTTCAACACCTGTGGTACAATCTCATTGTCATCCCTGCAAACAACAGGACAGCGTTCAACACCTGGAGCACAATCTCATTGTCATCCCTGCAAACAACAGGACAGCGTTCAACACCTGGGGCACAATCTCATTGTCATCCCTGCAATCAACAGGACAGCGTTCAACACCTGGACACAATCTCATTGTCATCCCTACAAACAACAGGACACCGTTCAACACCTGGGATACAATCTCATTGTCATCCCGGCAAACAACAGGACAGCGTTCAACACCTGGGGTACAATCTCATTGTCATCCCTGCAAACAACAGGACAGCGTTCAACACCTGGGGTACAATCTCATTGTCATCCCTGCAAACATAGAACAATGTTCAACACCTGGGGTACAATCTCATTGTCATCCCTGCAAACATAGGACAACGTTCAACACCTGGGGTACAATCTCATTGTCATCCCTGCAAACAACAGGACAGTGTTCAACACCTGGGGCACAATCTCATTGTCATCTCTGCAAACATAGGACAACGTTCAACACCTGGGGTACAATCTCACTGTCATCCCTGCAAACATAGGACACCATTCAACACCTGGTGTACAATCTCATTGTCATCCCTGCAAACAACAAGACAGCGTTCAACACCTGTGGTACAATCTCATTGTCATCCCTACAAACATAGGACAGCGTTTGACACCTGGGGAACAGTCTCATTGTCATCCCTACAAACATAGGACAACGTTCAACACCTGGGCACAATCTCATTGGCATCCCTGCAAACAACAGGACAGCGTTCAACACCTGTGGTACAATCTCATTGTCATCCCTGCAAACAACAGGACAGCGTTCAACACCTGGAGCACAATCTCATTGTCATCCCTGCAAACAACAGGACAGCGTTCAACACCTGGGGCACAATCTCATTGTCATCCCTGCAATCAACAGGACAGCGTTCAACACCTGGACACAATCTCATTGTCATCCCTACAAACAACAGGACACCGTTCAACACCTGGGATACAATCTCATTGTCATCCCTGCAAACAACAGGACAGCGTTCAACACCTGGGGCACAATCTCATTGTCATCCCTGCAAACAACAGGACAGCGTTCAACACCTGGGGCACAATCTCATTGTCATCCCTGCAAACATAGGACAACGTTCAACACCTGTGGTACAATCTCATTGTCATCCCTGCAAACAACAGGACAGCGTTCAACACCTGGAGCACAATCTCATTGTCATCCCTGCAAACAACAGGACAGCGTTCAACACCTGGGGCACAATCTCATTGTCATCCCTGCAATCAACAGGACAGCGTTCAACACCTGGACACAATCTCATTGTCATCCCTACAAACAACAGGACACCGTTCAACACCTGGGATACAATCTCATTGTCATCCCGGCAAACAACAGGACAGCGTTCAACACCTGGGGCACAATCTCATTGTCATCCCTGCAAACAACAGGACAGCGTTCAACACCTGGGGCACAATCTCATTGTCATCCCTGCAAACATAGGACAACGTTCAACACCTGGGGTACAATCTCATTGTCATCCCTGCAAACAACAGGACAGCTTTCAACACTTGGGGTACAATCTCATTGTCGTCCCTGCAAACAACAGGACATCGTTCAACACCTGGGGTACAATCTCATTGTCATCCCTTCAAACAACAAGACAGAGTTCAACACCTGGGCACAATCTCATTGTCATCTCTACAAACAAAAGGACAGCGTTCAACACCTGGACACAGTTCAATATCTGGGCACAATCTCATTGCCATCTCTACAAACATAGGACAGCATTCAACATCTGGGGTACAATCTCATTGTCATCCCTACAAACATAGGACAGCATTCAACACCTGGGCACAATCGCATTGTCATCCCTGCAAACAACAGGACAGCGTTCAACACCTGGGCACAATCTCATTGTCATCCCTACAAACATAGGACAGAATTCAACACCTGGGCACAATCTCATTGTCATCCCTACAAACAACAGGACAGCGTTCAACACCTGGGGCACAATCTCATTGTCATCCCTGCAATCAACAGGACAGCGTTCAACACCTGGACACAATCTCATTGTCATCCCTACAAACAACAGGACACCGTTCAACACCTGGGATACAATCTCATTGTCATCCCTGCAAACAACAGGACAGCGTTCAACACCTGGGGCACAATCTCATTGTCATCCCTGGAAACAACAGGACAGCGTTCAACACCTGGGGCACAATATCATTGTCATCCCTGCAAACATAGGACAACGTTCAACACCTGGGGTACAATCTCATTGTCATCCCTGCAAACAACAGGACAGCGTTCAACACTTGGGGTACAATCTCATTGTCGTCCCTGCAAACAACAGGACATCGTTCAACACCTGGGGTACAATCTCATTGTCATCCCTGCAAACAACAGGACAGAGTTCAACACCTGGGCACAATCTCATTGTTATCTCTACAAACAAAAGGACAGGGTTCAACACCTGGGCACAATCTCATTGGCATCCCTTCAAACAACAAGACAGAGTTCAACACCTGGGCACAATCTCATTGTCATCTCTACAAACAAAAGGACAGCATTCAACACCTGGACACAGTTCAATATCTGGGCACAATCTCATTGCCATCTCTACAAACATAGGACAGCATTCAACATTTGGGGTACAATCTCATTGTCATCCCTACAAACATAGGACAGCATTCAACACCTGGGCACAATCGCATTGTCATCCCTGCAAACAACAGGACAGCGTTCAACACCTGGGCACAATCTCATTGTCATCCCTACAAACATAGGACAGAATTCAACACCTGGACACAATCTCATTGTCATCCCTACAAACATAGGACAGCGTTGAACACCTGTGCACAATCTCACTGTCATCCCTATGAATAGCAGGACAACGTTCAACACCGGGGCACAATCTCAATCTCACTGTCATCCCTGCAAAAACAGGACAGCGTTCAACACCTGGGTACAATCTCATTTTCATCCCTGCAAATAACAGGACAGCGTTTAATACCTAGGGCATATGGATTTGAATTTATTTACAGTACAGAAATGTTAATTTTCTGTTTAAATGATATATCTAATACCACTACAGCGATAGAAATAAGCCAGAATATTTACTTGTCCGCCGAATAAGTAAGTTTTGAAATCTACTTGTCCGCCAACATTTTAACTTGTCCGATTGGTTGTGAAGGGGAATCGAAGCTTCGGAAAAAAACATAAAAAGTCTGTCTTATTTTTATGACAACACAATGTTCCTGGTATTTCGTTGCACATACATCTGAGTGACTTGTGATCAAAGACACAATTTGATTTAATCTTAAAATTGCTAAATTATTTTTGCAACTACTTTCCGGTCAGTTATTATTCATCATGAATATTAAAAGTAGACACGTTACATGTTGTATACCAATATTTTAGTGATGCTGATATGAACGCTTTTATTAATAACAAATAATTATTACGATGATAGGAATGAGACAATTGTTTTCCTTGCTATTTGTTTTTATAATGTTACAAAAACTGTTTATGTTTAATATGATATATATATATATATAAAACATACTGATGTAAAATTTTGGCATCAGTTTGTTATTGAAGATGCCACTCATCCAGGAATACGACCAATGCGAAGCCGGGAAATGTTGTCACAAAAATCATAATAAACTATATAAGCTGATATTATTCCTATGAACTTCAAAATTAACAAAGTTCTGTATTTTACAAACGAAGATAATATTCAATTGATCATCACCAAACAAACGCATATTTATATTATATTACCATTTCAATGATGATAAAACAATTTTCACAGTGTCTGAATTACATTTACCAGACGGAAAATAATTTATAGATTTAGTTACGTTATAACGTTGCTGCCACGCGCAGACCGCTCTAGTTGGCAGAAACCGACATATCAACGGCGGTTGGCGCCCCGACCCCGGCTGTGCATCTTGCATAATTCGGTTTTAAAAACTCGCAATTTATGGTTAAAATAGATGTTACATAGATACAACACTTCTGAAATGTCATTAATATTCCGTTTATCAACTTGCACCATAGATTTACCGGAGAGCCAGTTACAAGTTTTGAAAATTGTCACCGATCTGGATCGGCTAACGTTCGATGACTTGGATTGGAAGACTGCAGAGTCCGCGTGGGTTAGGTGTAATAATGGTTAAAACTATATACTTATTGAAATAACAGGTAGCGATACAAAGCCTACTATTTCCAAAGTTCTTCAAATATGATCTGAGAGTGGAAGCAATTTGTACGTTGGCCAAACTGAACGATTTACGATTGTGTGAAATACTGCCTCGATCAACGATGGCTGATGCGGAATCTGTCCTACGCGTATGACAGAGCTAGGTCGGTGCGCTCAGCGGATGACCCTGTTAACGCAGGCACTAAACTCGGCCGAACACTGATGGACAACACACTGGCGGCGGAACGACAAGATGCCGACACACTAACAAAATTGGAATTCGCTTGATGGCTAGCTAACTTCATTTACGTATGAATTTCCTCAAATAAAAAGTTTGCAATGTTGCACTCGTCACTATTTAATGTAAATGTAAATTTTCACTAGTCCACCGGATAACCATGTCGAGTCATTTTACTTGTCCGGGCCAAAAATCACTTGTCCCGGACAAACGGACAAGTGCTATTTCGAACGCTGCACTAGCAAGTGTATAAAAATATGTAAAAGAATGGAATACATATATTGAATTTTTTTTTTCGTTGACAAATAGAAAGAGTCCTGAATTCTTCATATTAGAAATGTAAAGACATAGTTTCTGCAAACTGATTTTGTATCATACTGTCCAACAAAAATGTGATCTTTAACGGTCTGTTGGATACTCACGGCAAAATATTCTTCGCCACCGCACACATTATAAAGAGAGCTGCTTCAGATGTATCCCATGATGCATCAACACTCTGGTTTTTAAGATTCTCAAACATCTGAAACGGCAAAGAAAGCAAATAAGTTTCAAACAGTAAAAGGTAAAGGTAAGTTCTTATGTAGCGCAGTATACAGTCCTTAGGACTGCTCAGAGCTCTTAGCCTTTATTCCCTAGCAAACTTGATCAATTGAACACCATCTCGACTTCTATGGGAAGCATTCAGCCACACAGTCATTACTGCGCGAACACCATTTGTACACAAATATCCACCATTATCTATAGCCAGGTACTCATTTACAAGCTGAGTGAACTGGAGTAATATGGAGTGAACAAAATTGTCCAACACTTGAAGTGGCAAGAGGACTCAAACTAGGAATCTTTTGTCTGAGTGTCTGATGCTAAATGTAAAAGTCTCTAATATTTACCTTTACAAAGGTACATTTTATAATAAATTTTTCCCACCAATTTACTTCTTTTTCCATAATCCCTCATAAAAAACTGCTCAGCAAATTTCCTTCAAACTTGCATAGTTATGCAACACAAATATCAAAATACAATACCCTTGTCTTATAATTAGATCAAGAGCTATAAAATGAACTGACCAACATTAGCAGTCAACCCAAATCAAAAGTGCCCTTCCATCATAATAGTTCAAATGCAGCGTGACTTCAGCATAATGTTTTAATATCAAAATAACAGTTTCATTCTAAGAAAGGGCAATTACAATGCAGCAGTCAAAATATTCATATAAGATAATTTCATTAGCGCAGCAGACCCTATTTATAGTACTTTACACACCAGAATGGAATAACAGGAAGAGTATGTGACAAAGACTACATGTCTACTTAACTATCTGGACCCTATTTGTTGTAGTTTACACACACGAATGGAACAACAGGAAGAGTGTGTGACAAAGACTACAAGTCTACTTAACTATCTGGACCCTATTTTTTGTAGTTTACACACACGAATGGAACAACAGGAAGAGTGTGTGACAAAGACTACATGTCTACTTAACTATCTGGACCCTATTTATAGTACTTTACACACCAGAATGGAACAACAGGAAGAGTATGTGACAAAGACTACATGTCTACTTAACTATCTGGACCCTATTTGTTGTAGTTTACACACCAGAATGGAACAACAGGAAGAGTATGTGACAAAGACTACATGTCTACTTAACTACCTGGACCCTATTTATAGTACTTTACACACCAGAATGGAATAACAGGAAGAGTATGTGACAAAGACTACAAGTCTATTGAACTATCTGGACCTTATTTGTTGTAGTTTACACACCCGAATGGAACAACAGGAAGAGTATGTGACAAAGACTACATGTCTACTTAACTATCTGGACCTTATTTGTTGTAGTTTACACACCCGAATGGAACAACAGGAAGAGTATGTGACAAAGACTACAAGTCTACTTAACTATCTGGACCCTACTTCTTGTAGTTTACACACCCGAATGGAACAACAAGAAGAGTATGTGACAAAGACTACATGTCTACTTAACTATCTGGACCCTACTTCTTGTAGTTTACACACCCGAATGGAACAACAGGAAGAGTATGTGACAAAGACTACATGTCTACTTAACTATCTGGACCCTATTTGTTGTAGTTTACACACCAGAATGGAACAACAGGAAGAGTATGTGACAAAGACTACATGTCTACTTAACTATCTGGACCCTACTTCTTGTAGTTTACACACCCGAATGGAACAACAGGAATAGCTCATGATAGACTTTGACTCTTTAGACTTTATTTAGTAGTTTACAAATGTAAACAAAACAATTGGAAGAGTTTGTGATAAAGACAATGTCTTTAATTAACCTTTTAGACCCTAGTTGTTGCAACTTACTCACCTGAATGAAACAGCAAGAAGAGTCCGTGATAAAGACTACATCTTTGATCAGCTCAGACACGCGTGAACGGAAGTCGACAAACTCATCCGTGCTGTCTGCAATCCCTTCCTGCAAATAACACGCAAATGATAAATCAACAGATTCATACACTTGCTACAATATTTCACAAAAATATACACAAAATGGTAAGGATTTTAATAAGATAGATTAATATCATTAATGACACAACTCCAAGAGGAAAGTGAATCATGATTTGGACATTACTAACAAAAAAGCATCAAATAGAGATCAATCAGATTTTGAAAAATGTGATTTACTGAACAGTGGGTAACTACAGGTTAGGATTTTAGCAATATCAGTATTGTAACTGTACTGTGGGCATACACACACACCACACCACACACACACACACACACACACACACACACACACACACACACACACACACACACACACACACACACCACTCCACACACACACACACACACACACACACACACACACACACACACACACACACACACACACACACACACACACACACACACACACACACACACACACACACACACACACACACACACACACACACACACACACACACACACACACACACAAGATGTCAGTCAATGTGTGCTTTTAACCCATTTTATCCTGAAGCTAGTGCAGACGAATTGCAGCCAGTTCCTGACCATATTAAAGAAATCATTTTGTCAGCATCAGAAAATCACAGGTCTTCGTTTAAAATTGAGATAATTTTATTATTTCTCAATGAATTTTGAAATGTGTTCTATTATTAGAAAGCAGATAAAATAAACTATGAAGTTGTATTGACAAATTAGTTGTTTGATAACATTTACTATATGTGGCATATGGCAAAACATTTCCCAACAAATTCAAATTTGTGTTCCGTTTTGTCAGTTTACTTTTCACAAGACATTTTCTCCATGAAGGAGGCAACATCTCAATGAACAAGTTGATTTTATTTTACACACCATTCTCCTCTGAAAACAACTGTAAAAAACTTGTTCATGTATCTTGGATAATTATCCCGTTATGTACAATTCTGTAAAAACACCCCTACACGAAAGAACACAATGGCAGCATGTGGAGTTACTGAGAGGATTTACGCACTTTTTTAAATACATTCTATCAAAGCTATCTATTTTTGTGTTTTGTTTCTTATAACAAATACACCAAGAAACTAAAGTAACAAATTTGGTCAACATTTCAATGTAAATTTACATGTGAAGCAGTTACTGTCGTTGAAAGTAACATTAAGTTTGTTGCCGCCAAAAATGCGTTGTGGCGCAAAGTGGGCGAAAATAGGTGCCGTTGTCGGTTCACTCCAATTCAAAGCCTTCAAAGTACATTTTCACAGACAAATATCGCATCTATGAAGTAAATTAGCAGAGTTATCCTTCAAAAACGGTCAAAATTTTGTGATATTTGCGACTTGTCCACCATCTTTGGTTTCGATTTACGTGAGGGTGGCAGACCTCTATGTCGAATAACCAATCAACAGCTCTGATTTGGTGATTCCTACGTGTTTGACAACGATGGCAAGATACATTCAATGTTAATCAACCAGTAGGGATCCATAACACTACAGTGCGGGGTTTCCACGCCAAGTGCAGACTACGACTAGAATTGTATCCCGGATACAAAGGGTAACTACGACTAGAATCGTATCCCGGATACAAAGGGTTAACCCAAGCAGCAATGTAGCACGATATAAATGTGTTTGTTTTCAAAACGCCATATGTCTATTTTACCAAAACGTAACACATCCCTTTCCACCAATCAGCTGCCTGTCTTCCGACTAGACAACACTTTTAAAAAAAAATTATAGATCTTTTTTAAAATTAAAATGTCAAGAGATACTGCATTTTTTTTATCTACGGTAAACATTTCGCCTTTGCTTTAATTCTACTCGATATCGGATTCTAAATACGGTAAGACAGCCACTGGCACCATTTTTGGATACCAATGCTAGATGACAATTCATTGTACCTTTAGCAATAAGGTGGCACCGTGTTTCTGATCTGTGCAGCTTTCATCAGCGGTCATATCATAATCATGTAAACCTTCCTAACAACGCCAACGACATAACATGACACTCACAATCAGTCACATTAGAGTTGCACACACATGACGTTTGTACAATTTGTGCATTCGCCCATCCTGACAGTTTGTGCTAGTTACGTCTTATGAACAAAATAATAGATGCGCACCTACACCTTTGCACCCCCGCGCACCTATTGGGAACAATACGGTATATCACGTTTTGCTCTGACACCCTTCCTACACTTACGTGGTCCGAGTCGAATTGACACTGGCGACACAGAGCCACAATAAGGCGCTGAATGTACGGCTTGAAGATTTCATTGAGCGGCTGGGTGTTGCGCTGATAGAGAGCTTCAGATAACCGGTACCAGAAGTTGAAGGTAATGTCGGCCACCTGCAAACATGTATCACGTCTACACTGACACTTTCATAGAATTACATGTGACCTACCACAACAAAGTGAGGGGGGTGGTAAATCACAAAATTGTGAAATTGAATTTTTTACCTTTTTGTATTCCACAGGCCAAAAGCTTAAAAATTATACCTCATTTTTCGAAATAACTTCAGTAGTTTTTTATTTATTGCTACAATTGAAACAAACTTCAGAGATGCGATGGTTTAAGAAACAAGTTCATTTTGACTCACATTTTCTATGGTTTTTCTTTGTCAAAGAAAATAAACTGGACATTGAAAGATGAGATTATCAGGTATGCATTTATGCCAAAATCACACAGTTGATTGGACATGACTGGGACAGGTATTTTTATCTTGTGCAAGTTCAAACAGCTATATAACATGTTTACGCTACTTCCCAGGAGGTTTGCATCAACACGCTACACATTTCTGCACAATATGATGAATAATATAATAACAATAATGGCTATACTCTTAACAAAAATATGTAGAATTCTAAAAAAATTGATGTGGCCATAAACATCCTATAGATTGTTATGGTCACTTCATTTACAATATAATTCTATATATTACATAAAATTATACAGAAATTCTACTGAACAAACAAAATTATACAGAAAAGCTTCCACATAAATCCTATAGAATATATTCCATAGAATTTTTGGCATTTGTGTAGAATCTGGACCCTCCCTAATTTTGCTGTTGTAACTTGAGTTGTGTCTAACTTTGATACCTCAGTGAGTTAGTTCCACCATTCAACATCATCACACACATATTTATATTACAAAAATATTGTGTCTAAGCGCACTTTTAAAGCCCAAATAGCGACCCTGTTTGCGCTAGTCTGCGCCGCTGAGGCCGTGCAGTACCACATCGCGTGCATAAAATGAGCAATATTGCAGTGTATGTTGATGGAAACAAGGGCACTGTTGATGCCTCAAAACTGCGCTAAGACGTAATATTCTTTAATGTAAATATACCTGGGATAATGTTGAAGAATGGAACTAACGCACTGAGGTATCAAAGTTAGACCAAACTCAAGTTATAACAGCGAAATCGAGGTGGGTCCGGATTCAACACAAGTGCCAAATTTTTTAGAAGGGTAGTGCCTACACCGTCAGAAACCTGAGCTCAGACTTGCTGCAAAAAAGACATTGTTCGTAGTTAGGTGTGACTTAGTTCTTCTTCTGCTCATCAGATGGCATGGCAAGGAGGCTGTGGCACACAATGAACCTACCTCATACTGGTGATGCCCGACACACATCAACAGGAGTTCTAACGTTCGTAAGTCACCGAAACCCTGAAATAACAAAACAACAATGTACACATGGACATTTAAAACTAAGACCGAATTAAACAGCATATTTTAGTTGATCATCTTTCTAAAAAACAATCTTAGTTCTTCTTTATGCTTTATTTAAATAGCTGGAATATATTACAATTTATGCTCTTCTTGGGAATTGTGTACATTTCAATTCAGGTTGTGGGTCACACAGTCCCATTGCCACTTCACGTATATTTTAGACTATGGGTAACCAATTACAACCCCACCCCTATATCCTTCAGGTTCCAAATCACCTATTCCCATACCAATGCTGTTCAAAATTCAACTCATGCATGACTTTTAACCTAACCTTTGCACCTAATTTTAAGAGGTTATAATAATACATTATAATGAAGACTTTACTCACAGTATTTGGAGTGTTGACAATTACTTCCAAGAAAGATTCTGCCATTTCTGTGAATATGCGACAGTAATTTACAGTTCTGCAACAAAACAAACATGTTACATTCACTAACAATGACAAGTAAAAATAACAAACTTGGCATACAGCTCTGTAGTGAATAACTACAAAACAGCTGATTTCTACAACAGACTATCACAAGTGCAGGGTTCAGTCTCTTACTGAAGAAAAACATAACTATTAAGTTACTAAACTAAACACACAACAACACTGTCACTGAATCTAGACTTTCAAAACAAAAGATGCAATATCCAGTCACAAATTAATGTATGCATTATAACCAAAGAGTGACAACTATTTGTCCATGACCTCATAGTGACAGACAAATGATAGGTATCAGTGACATGACCATCTAATGACAACTTACTTGTCCATGACCTCATAGTGACAGACAAATGATAGGTATCAGTGACATGACCATCTAATGACAACTTACTTGTCCATGACCTCATAGTGACAGACAAATGATAGGTATCAGTGACATGACCATCTAATGACAACTTACTTGTCCATGACCTCATAGTGACAGACAAATGATAGGTATCAGTGACATGACCATCTAATGACAACTTACTTGTCCATGACCTCATAATGACAGACAAATGATAGGTATCAGTGACATGACCATCTAATGACAACTTACTTGTCCATGACCTCGTACGCCACAGACATGTGATAGGTATCAGTGACATGACCATCTAATGACAACTTACTTGTCCATGTCCTCGTATGCCACAGACATGTGATAGGTATCAGTGACATGACCATCTAATGACAACTTACTTGTCCATGTCCTCGTATGCCACAGACATGTGATAGCCGTCAGGCAGTGCCATGACACCCTGAAACAATTCTTGAGCCAGGGCACCGTTCTTCTCCAAATCCTACAACAGACAACACAACACGTTTCTCATAATGTGTTTTGAGAATTGCACGGAAAAACAAACAAAAGCAATTTGGACACAACTAGAGAGTTAACTGACGGATCCACTTCGTCGCAGTGTGCCTGTGACATAATCAAGATTATGCATGTGACTTCCGCCAAGTTTTGCCTTTTCCAACAAAAGGCAACAATGTTGATAACGGTTATATATGTGAATTACATTACTGTATACGGATGCCATTTTAAAACTATGTTTTTGTCATAACAAAACTTTTTGGGCTAGAACCACAAATACGGCCAGAACACCCCACGTGTTCGGCATCCATGTTTGGATGACTTGACGGACCCTTTGCTACGCAACTGTTCAAGTGACGGACTGGTCAAATCATGCTTAGAGTGACCTTGTTTGTTCCATTAGTTGGAATCACTCTTTCACGCAATGGGTTGTTACCATTAGCAGGACATTTGCTGAATCAGTTATACTTTGTTCTATTTGTTGCATTGATTAGCTGACCATGCCCATCTTCAAAGAGCAAATCCAGTAACTTATCACAACATTCAAATTCTGAACAATGTTTTGGCATTATTAAACACAATCTGGCGGGCAGCATACGTTCAACATATTTACTCTAGTATTAAGAATATTATGTTAATAAATATTAATAATTTTTGAAGAACAGACAAGGTGGGTTTAAACTGAAAGTGAAAGTACTAACTTCAACAATGTAGAGTGCTGAACAGAGACAGTCGGTGACAGCCTCATGGATGTGAGAGGGCGATTCCCGGTCCATCTGCAACACAAAACGTACACATCAACACTGGCATACACTGCGTAAGTACTGCAGAGTACTGTAAACCGCATAGATTTCAATTCATTCGCAAAACCCTCACAAAAAAATTACAATTTGGAAAAAATAAGAAATGTGAAGTTTGCATTAGTTAATTTTCAAATATCTGTCCGTGAACAAAATCACTGAAAAGGTATTTGCCTCCTTACTTAACTATTTCAGTACAGCAGGCCGGATTTCCAGCCGCACTGTTTGTGACGCTTCAGGATAACAGGCCGGTTATTTGGCATTGACGATGTCTGCTATTCAAATCGTTTTTATTCATAATTATCCACTATGTGGAGCTACTTGTTGTGTATGGTTGTCAAGACAAATAAATTAGCAATTCAGCATTGGTCATCGTTTATTAATAGTTTATGGAGATTTTCGAGGTTTTAATGATGGATTATCAAAATCTGCGGTGACCACAATGGCGGACGGCATTACTTCAGCTAGCAATTTATCACCATATGTTTTGGACAGATTAATTAATAGTTTTAGTGAAAAATCTTCGTCGGATGTTGACGATCGACACAATAACGATGTCGGCGAACTTAGTATACAACTGTGTTCAACAACTGCAAAAACGTTGAAATCGTGGTGGCCATCTTGGATTGCTGGTTACCATGACGACAGAATGTAAAATGATATGGCTCATTTTATTCGCTGATTATTGTACTTTCCAAAAATATTTAACATATCTATTCATAAAATGCATTTTTGTTGCTAAAATCTTGACTTGAAGTGATGCAGTCCATTGTCTTGCATATTCTGTGGGAATGCAGTATTCAGTGGTCACAGCTGGTCAGGGCTGTAGAAAAACCCAAAATAGTGAGAAAAAAACAGGATAACTGGGAAAAACTCTTAAAAGGATTATAATTGAAGCTCTCTTACAATACAAGCTACAGTACCATCACCAGAATGACTATATATGTATATATATATATATATACATACATACATGCATATATATATATATATATACACAATACATACATGTATGTATATACTGTATATATAATATATATATATATATATATCAAAACTGGTCATTACTCAATAATCATAATTATAGTTTGACTGAAAACAACAATAAACATTACATTCTAAAATATATTACATTGGCTGTCATGTAGTGGCAGTGTTGCTACAGGCTCACCTCGGTGTTGTTAATTCACCATGCTATTTCTAAGAAAAAAAAATTTCAGGTACATGACTAATAAAAACAACAGTAACTTTGTTATTACTAAAACACTGGAATAACAACATAAAGCATAAGTTGCATTTATCATCAAACTATATTATACTAAAGCCTACAGAAGAGTTTATCAATCATCAACTGCAGATAAGTTTGTAAATCAAGCTGGAGCCTGATATAGTTCTGTTTTAATGTTACTGCGCCTGTGTCAGTGTCAGTAGGGACTTGGTGGCTCTACCAGTCTAACTACGTGCTGCCACGAAGTGCACGGTAACATGACACAAGTTTTGCTGTTTTAGTGAGACCTAGGCGGTTTCGTAGCTTCGTTTGAAGCTTGCCAAAGTTAGAGAAAATTCTCTCGATTGATGCAGAACTTGCAGGCAATATGAGCAGTCACATTGCAAGATTGCACAGCTCTTTTCCAACGTCATTGTTGGTATTAGCACTCTTCAAACATTTTCACCAAACAGCCCCAGACATGGATGTCACACATGAGTCGTTGAAGAATGATGATGTTAATGGGGAGGTCTTTGCATGGATATCTGCCGATAGTTTCTGGCCCATGTATTCTATCCTGTCAAGGTAATAAACACCTGTTTAATCATACATTTGTTGAGATTAGTCCTTAGTCGGTCAGACTTTGCATTCACAAGTGCCTGGCATTGTTGGCATTGGGCTTTCTTCACCTTGCCGTCTTCTTAAAATGTAAAATTGCCATTATATATTGTCAGTCGGGCTTCCACCTCTGCCACTCATGATGCTAATTGACCAGTGCTTCATGAACAGAATGCCTGACAGAATGTGTATGTCTAGTCTGGTCTGCTGATACTGGGGTACATGGCTTCCCAGCAGAAGATCCCAACAGACTACAAGTTCAAATATTAAGTTAGAGCTGATGTTGGGCTCATGGAGACAATGGCTACAGCTGTTTGTAGGTCCTTAGCCAGTTAGCCTGTCATTGTCCTTTAGTCTAAATGTCAAGGCATAGTGTGGCTGGCAATGTCACAACTAATGTTTGCTGAGAGGGTGCAGTAGAACCTGCAAATGTCCAGAGCTTAACATTTCCTTTGCTCCTTAAACAGATTGCAAATCGGCACCTAACAATACTGGTCAGGCTGTCTGACTTCAGTCACCATACTTCTTTAACTGTACTTGACACTGTCCCTTGCGAGAGTGACAATGACATTTATTTACTAACAGATCAATTACTCTTTCATCTCATTGACTTCATGCTTTAAACAAATACAAGGATACACCTGAACTAGTAACTAGTCAACCTGTTTGCTTTAGATGGATATTAACTATCTTTCTAAATAGACTAGGTTTAATTACAGAAACTAGCCAATGGTAATATCAGTTATGGACTTATTCCCAGATATTACCGGTAAATACCAGATTTACCAGTAAATACCGGTTTTTCCCACTGCCCTGTCTAAAACCGTTTTTTCCCAGGAAACATGCCAACCCTGGCTGTAGTACTGAAATGGTTACAAGAAATGGCCCATGGAGAGATAGCTGAACACTTTGGGCCCGTGGCTAAAAAGGTTTGCAGAGCCCTAGTGTGACAAGTCTACACTGGCTGGAGCCAGCAGAGTGTCACAGACCGACAAATTAATTATTTAAAAATGACTTATTATTTAATGACACTAGCAAAATGCCCACCCTCCAGATGCTGCTGCTTGCACATGGACATAGAAGACGGCTTCCCAAAGAGATCACACTGATGTTTGGCAAACCTTTTAAGAACGTACTTAACTTAAGAACTTACCTTTTGCTACGACATAAATTTGTGCCATTTTTTGTAACACCCCTAAATGACGGCAAGCAATGATATGAACATTAAATTTACATCACTCAAACATGTGATGTGAACCATAAAACTGGTAAAAACCTTTTACACATTGTGAATTTAAAAAAATTAAGATGGTACTTTTCTTCATGTAAATGATCCACTGAAATAATGGCAAAATTGTCTAGGAAGAAAACGTTAACACATACATTAACATGATTATAGCCAGATACATCGTAAGGATTGTCCAAATGCACGTTACAGTAATTTAATCTGCCTGTGGGATTTCCCACAGGAGATCAAAGATTATTTGACTGCAGCTACTATAATCTAACTAAGTTCAAATTTGAACAGGAAATTGCAATTGGATAGTCTTTAATGACCGTTGTGACGATATGTATTTGGACAGGTAAAAATAACGAAATTTTCATCTGTCCGAAAACTAATGTCCGAATACATACAACGTCTTTCAGTGTAACTGAGAATGCTGGTACCTACCATGACTTGGAAGAGTGCTACAACAAGCGGGGTGCCTATGATGTTTTCCTGAGGGACGGCGTAGGCAGTGAGCCAACTACTGAGGCAGCGGAACACCTTCGCCCCCACACGCATGTCTTCTCGCTTCTGCTCCAACACCGCAATCTTAACAACAAACAATATTCATAATAATAGTTCTTCTTGAGTGCCAACAACTTCGGAAAATCCGACTTCACTGGTGCAAAAAACTAAAGGGTTAAGCAAGTAGTCAACAGATGGATGGAATTGCTAATAAGCTAAGGAGGACCTGCAGTATTAAAAATAGGATTGTGATGGCGAAATGAGACTACATTTTCTGCGGAGTTAACGCTGATAGGGAGTGAGTCCCACAAAGTTGGTGCAACAAATGAGAAGGTTTTTAAGTGTATCTTTTCCCAGGTGCCGAGGTCCAGTCGGCTGTTTCATCCACATCATTGCACTACTGATCACTGTTCTACCAACTGGCGATGTATTAAAAAACCACAAACGTTGTTAGTTATTCAGTGCCTTTTTCCGTGGACAAATTGAGTGGTCGGCCACTCACTAGATGGCGCAACACTGGAGTCATGTTCAATTGTTAAGTTTTTATATCACGAAGAATTCAGTCCTCAGTACTGCTTAAGACGCTTTACATTTTACTCCTGTTTAATCTGTTCTAAAACCAATCCCACCTTTTATTTAAAAAAAACGCAAGATTTATTTATTTACAATTGCATTCCCCAAACCATTGGCTATCCTTTGCTCTAATGATGACATCTGCAATTTCCTCTTTTGCACGTCTCTGACCTCAGATTCCAGAACATTTAGACTCTGTAGAAGTTTATTATTATTATACATCTGTAACATCCTAATTAATCAACATATACGTTGTGTACAATGTTTTATGGAAGGTAGGGGGCTGTTCAGGCATCACCTGATGCTCAAGTGGGGGACTACTATATATCAACATATGCTTCATGCAGTAAATACAGTATAGCTGAATGCTTCCCAGAAATGTTGAGACAGTATCTGAATGAACAGGATGAAATGAGAAGTGTTTTGAGCAGTCCTACGGATTGGATACTGTGTTATATAAGAACTCACCTTTACCTTTTATACCAATATTATTCACAATTCCTCACTATTTTCTGTGTACTAAGACTATTACACGATATTGTGACCATTACTGCATTTTACCAAGAAACTCTACCTCCGTACCAGAAGTTGCAGCATCATGGGTGAGGCTTTGACTAGTTCGTCTGTGATCTCAGCTCGACGATTCGCTCCTAATCTCAATGACCGGCTGTTTATCTATGGCAGGAAAAGTGATCATGCACTGTAATTGAAACTTTGCCATATGTTTTTGTCACAAAGAAATACTTTTGTGGCAAAAATTTCAACAAAATATATTATGAAATGCACAAACGCATGGTCGTCATTCATGTCTGGATGGCTTGACGGAGTTTTAGTTTGGCAATACGTCACGTGATGGACAGGTCAATTATAGATTGCAATATAAATCAATGTATTAATCCATTTTACAGCTTAATTGCACAATGGTAGTATTTCTATAAACGTTAATCTTCTGCAAGTATGTTCGATAAGATAATATTAGTGTTTTTCTACATTCTTACCTCCTCTGGCAGGACTGTGAGGAGTTCCAACAGGAAGTTCCACTGCTGTTGATTCTGGCCAAATCTGAAAGTGACATACCTTGTACAGTAACTGAAATAATGTTGATCAGTGAGGGTTTTGGATGGGGGTCATTTATAGATGGAGTGGGTCCTTCATACATGAAGGGTTCAGTCATTGACGAGGTATGCCATTGACGAGGGAAGTTATTCGTTGATGAGGGATGAATTTGATGAAAGAGATCGTTGATTTGGCAGTTTGGGACGTCACTGATGAGATGGCATTTATCAGTAAGGTCATTGATCACAGGTTTTTCTCCATCAATTTTACACACCTAACTTAAGAAATTAATTGCACATTCGTAGAATAGACTGCAAGCGCAGGGAAATAAATTGTGAACAAACCAACATGTTTGCTCCCACAACAAACAACCAAACACTACTGCACGAGCTCCAATTTTCACAAACACAAATCTGATTTGATATGATTTGATTATTACATGCGAACAGCTGACAATACATGTAAAAGCAAAAGTAAACACGGCAGTCAAGTGTTGGATCCAACTGAAGACTACGTATATTGGAGCCTTACTTCTGGATGAGTTCTGGAACGGGATCCTTCCACGTAGCCATCTGCAGACTGAGATCCGCTACAGCAAGACACAGCTGCAAGCAACAGAAACCTGGATGTGACAATACACTGAAACGTCACAATAGTGTGATGATACAGTAGTATTTATAAATTTAATTATCAATAGTTACCATCGCCAGTACAGTGAGCCTCCCTATTAAGGTCACCCTCGGGACTAGATCAAAGTGACCTGAATAACAAGGTGATCGTATCAGCGAGACTTACTTCCTACACTTCACTGTTACTGAAATAATTTGGTTCCATATTATTCCATCATTATTCAACAGGACGCAAACAGATCAAAATAACGTACTCCTACAATCCCAATCAAATGTATACCAAATATTGCGAACCAATCAAAACACTTTTGTTCATGATTACAACAAAGTTAAAAGAATTAATCAAGTGAAATTACTCACTTGTGTTTCAATAACTGGGGGTGTTTCTTCTGATATTCTGGTTGCATGATTGAGCAACGAATCACGCAGTGACTGAAAGCATACAAGTCATTGATGAACAACAAAC
The DNA here is from genome assembly GCA_963995525.1 of Escarpia spicata. NCBI lineage: Eukaryota > Metazoa > Annelida > Polychaeta > Sabellida > Siboglinidae > Escarpia > Escarpia spicata. Next base: position 32,822,446 of record OZ023218.1, read on the forward strand.
TGATTGATTACTTCATATTATGTGGCCATCCAAAGCACAATAGTTTCCATAGTCTGCAATAAAATGATTACCACAGAATACACAGGTGTAATGCCAAAATTCACAACACTGTCAAAAAATGTGTACACATATATGTGAGGTTTGTGGCATTAAACAAAGTATGACAAATTGACAATGCCAGAAATAAGTAATTCCAGTAACATTTTTAGTTTCCGTAACTGACACGCAAACATTTGGTATCATTGGATAGCTGACAGATTTTCAAGATGGTACATATTTATTCATGAACAGATTGATTGACAGCTAGTGACTGCCTAGCTGACAAAACATGTGACCAAGTTGGCAGCAATTTTTTGGTGGTTTTACTATGTCCCGCGAAATAAATTTACGCATCCATTCATAAAGTCTAGACCCCCGCACACGTGGCATCAATGGAAAGCTCTGTTAGTGGCCAATCTGCCAAAAATTACATCAGCAGGCTATGGTAATTCAGCGAATCAGAACAAAGCATTTCAGACACTGCGCCCCCGGAGTTGAAGTAAACAACAACATGGTGGACATCAGTGCGGAGAATTGTTCACTTGGAAAGTTTACTTCAGATTATCTTAAGTTACCGTGTCAATTTTACAAAATACTTGACAGTATTTATGAATAAGGTTATTATACTACCCGGGGTAGTTCAGATAGTTAGAACGACTTTGGATGATTTTTGATGCAGCGCAATGTTTGTCCGGGCGAGCCGTGAGTGTTTGCTGGTAGCAAAAGCGGCAGTGATCGACTGCTAGAATCAGCCAATTTTTATATATAAAAAAATCCTAAAAAAATTTAAGTTATCAACAGATTTGATTAATTTTTATGTTATTTGGTAGCTAACATGTGCGGCTACATTTGTCTTGATGGACTCAGTAATTATCTGGTTGCAGGATAAAATGTGAATTTTCTTGGATGAAGTTCAGTTAATAACATCCCCATGATTATCAAATGTTATATAGATTTTTAAATTTTATTATAATGAAGCATTTAGCAATAAAATGATACCTCATTCATATTTTTGTGATACGTATTAGCAAAGTTATGATTTTTGCTCTAACAGTATGCTACAGAAGATTTTGCTGGCCAGCCAGTCACAGGTAGCAAAATGACAAATAATATTATGTTAGAGCTCAGAATATTAAACAATCAGTGAATTACAGGTCACAGAATCCATTATATCTCCCAAACATGGCCAAGAATAAAATGATTTATGCACTTGAGAATTTTTTTTTATCATTCTACTTTTGTGTAAATTTACTCCGATCCCAAGTGCATAAGTAATTCATTTACCTGGTGTGATGCTGCCGGCAGTTCATGAAACGCATACTGGATCTGTTACAGAAAACATTTTATACATCACAGAAAGTACCTGACGACAGCTTGCTAGATATATCAGTATGTGCTATCAATTATGCAGGCAAGCACGTTCAAAAGGTACTTTCAAATTTTTTCATAAAGTGGCAACCTTTGGAAATATAGTATTAGTACATAAATAACAGAATGTAAGGAAAAACTTATATATACTTAGTGTTCTGCCCAGGTTTTCAAAAGGGCAGGGTGCCATTTTACTAAAAGGACACATAGAGTGCGGTGAGCAGTGGTTAAAAGGGCACTTGCGACACGCAAAATGTTAAACACATGAGATGTAGGAGCCGTGTACAGTTTATAGTTAATATCATACTACTTACATACAGTATATTATTATTATGTACTATAACATAGGCCCGGGCATTGTAGAACAAAACATAATATTCAGCTTTACATAACTTTTTAATTTATGTCAATCTGCATAATATTCAACATACACGGAGAATATTATACAGGTAATATTTGTGCCAAATTCCTTTGGGCTAGGTTTAACATAATTGAGATATACTGGTATGTTTGATTTTGAAAATTTTAAATGTACAAGCAACATAATAATTTTGAAAAATGACATTTAGATCAATATAAATGTGAACAAATTAAACATTGTACTATATATAGACAATACATGTTTTATTTAGTTAAATTGGCATGTCTTAACTTTATTTAAGTCTTAGCAAAACACAATATTCAGCATGACAAAACATTTTATGTATAAATTCACATCATATTTAATATTCTCAGAGACTATTATATAAGCAAAAGGTATGCAAAATATTGTTGGGCTAGGCAGACATTAATTTTAGACACATTGCACTGCAAATTGTAAAACTAAAAGGTGTAAACAAAGTATTTAACTAATCAAGCAGTCACTCGCGCAGCGCCCTCTGTTATTCAGGTGTGACGTAATTATATTGTATACGTTACCAGTTCAAAATGGCGCATCATTGAGTGACTCTGCTTGGTTATTTAAATGCTTTGGTGTAACTGAAAAGGTGTGATGTCATATATTAAAATACTGCATAGCTAATTTTGTTTTATTTACTGAAACAAAACCACCCACACACAATCTCAATGTTAACAATCGGTCAACAAACAGAAAAAACAACTATCACTAGTTTGAAGCCACTGTTTAATGGTACCCCTATGAATATGGCTGGTCCACTACTCACACATGTGACGTTGTGACCTAGAAACAGGATGCCTTGCATGAGCATGAACACCTTCATGTGTTGGCGGGTCATTGCATATTGAGGGGGAGTTGGTTGTTTTAATGCACACATTACGCAATTATTCAGTATTATTGTTCAGCTATGTTATACTAAACGTCGTTAGGTGTCATTATATATTGGTATATTGACACATAAAGGGTGTATGAATAAAACATTTTTTTAATCACACACGCCGGCTACGGCAAAGTTTGGTAGCCCCTCAAATAAAAACATATTTTAATTATTTTTGCACGCTTCACGATTAAATGACAGATCTAACTGTAGAAGTCTCCAGGTGATCAGATTTTAAGTTTTGAAAATGTGAACAAAATAAGGACTATTTGGCGATATATATATAGTCAAGGAGTTGCGCGAAAGTCCGCCACGAACAGGGTCTATTGACTTGCGATGGTTGGCGCCTCCTCAGATCAAAACGTTGTTTAATAATTAACGACGATCGGGCTGTAACTTTTGAAGATACGAACAAAATAACGATATGTATAGTAGAGGCACTGCATGAAAGTCCGTCACTCTGATCTGTCCACTTTTAAAGGTCGGCGGTTCCTCAAATCAACATATTTTAATATTTGTTGGCACACACGATTAAGAATTTAACGGTGATCGGGATAGGTGTCGAGATATGGGCGCCTGAACAATCGAACCGATGCGTGGCGTGATGTCTGCAAGCGCCCCTATTTCAACTTTTATATCCCATCCCCAATCGCAGGATGCGTTCTGTTGGATAGTTGAAAAATTGAACCGCGCACGTGGCGCAATCGGGTTACAGATGGGTTTCAAGATCGGGGCACTTGCAGACACTCTCAAATAAATATTCATCATGTAACTGTCTGTAGTTGTGTAAAAAAGACAGGGTATTCTTTTTGCTTTTTCTGGGTACCAGGGCATCACTGAAGAAGGGCAGGGCATAACACCCACCAAATTCGACCTAGGCAGAACACTGTACACGTCTGTACAAAGCAATAATTAGGCCTCTGTGAATGGTTATGAAAATATTAATAGAAGTATTCACCAAATACCTGACCAGTATTTTTTCTCACGTAAAGAAGACACAGTGGAATTATGCGAATCAATATATGAAGTAAGTATTAATAACATTAGCGAAGGAACATGTTGATTGGACACAAGGACAGCACAATGTATTCATTATTATGTACACAGGATAATAAATTATCCACCAATTGTATAAATGCCAGCAGCTCAAGTCTAAAACTAAACCAGATTTCAAACTAACCTTGGTTCGCATGGTCTGTGCAGCAAAGTAGCATGATTCAATGTCTTGATTCAGTTGCAGCAGCTGATCCGATATTTGCCATGCGTACACCTACAAATAATGTACAGATGACAGATGTTTTAGTAACTTTGTGCCTATATGATGTGAATAATTACATATTTCATTATCACTACCAATGCAGAATTTTAAAGGGAAACAAAATGCAAATGTTTGGACCTACATCTAAGAGTTAATACAAACTACAATATCATGCTAGTGGTTTACTCAGAACGTGTTCTCAAAATGGTATATTCTGGTGAAATGTCATAGTTCCCAATGGCCAACATATTAGGACATAACCCCAATCACCTGACAATTGACAAATAACTGTTGTGCCTAGAATTTTACATACGGGAGCTTAGCAATGAGCATTCGTGGAATCTCTGAGGTTGTTCTTATCATTGTCAGCGACGTGTAAAATGTAGTCTTCAGGGAAATTTGAATGAAAAAAAGTGTTGCCACCTGGTCTACAGTATGAACACTGGAGTACTTCCACCTGGTATTAAGCTGTACAACTGGTACTGACATATTGCCCTGTTTGACTTTGAAGTTATCGCGGTCTGGTATTCTGACAATCATTGATAGCAAATTCCAATCCTGTAAGTGTAACGTTTTGGGAACAAAGTTTGTAGTTATGAATCTCTGTTAAGTAAGCCTAGCTGAAATGTTAGATTGGCGGGTTAGCTTTAAACTGTGTCACTGTTTCTGGATTGGCGCTGGATCGAGGCGATGACTGGAAAGGTAGACTGGGTCTGGACTGGGTCGGTGTAACTGTAACTTTTGTAATTCGGTAAGAACTTGGATTCTTGGAATGGCAGCACTTGTTATTGTCCCGAAGTGAACAAGCGCAACTGTCACTTCAAGATTTCAGTTGTCACCCGAAAGTTGACAAACAACACAGTATCATATCTCCACGGAACTGGTGGTGTCGCGAAGTTAGAATTCACGACACTGGTTTCTGATTTGTGCTCCAAAACGTGTGGTGAGCACTGAGTAGCACTAGCAGCCAGGGCAGTAGGTAACTTACCGACTTCTGAAGCTCGCCTAGCCACACAGATGCTTTCTCTTTTCCTGTCGTATCTGGATTTCTATACAATGCATTCAGTGCGACTAACACCGTCTCAAGTGACGGTGCGGAGTCCATTTCGATAAAACGAATTTCATGAACTATGCAAGAACGATAACAATTTTGCTTCGCCAGGCGGCATACATAACAGGAAGTAGCTCTTCGGCGTCATGCTGTAACTCCGCGGCCCATCGAACGGGGTCAGACTACTATAATAATGCTGCTCTGGTTGTTGGGAGGTCACAAAATTACCTGAAATAATTTAACTAAAATTTAACATTTAAAAAACATAATTAAAATAAAATTCAAGAACCTTATGTGTACTACAGACCTTGAATTTGCGATTAAGTTCGATAGACACTCATAGGCATTTATAATTACGTTCAATAAAAATAAATATTGAAAAAGAGCTGCTTATAAACTCGTATCCAGAAATTAGTGTATAACAAATATATACACATCACAATTACAATGCACTTGCTGTATTACCTAGGGAAATGGCTAAATTATTGGCAATCTTATTTCACTTATCAACTAGTGCATTAATGTAAAATTGTTGAAGGTGGAATCGTAAAAAATAGCTTTTGTTTCGATTGTAATATGATTTACTAATTATTCGCGTGGACTAAAGTGAGTTCTCATTATAAATAAAATTACACAGACGTAGAGGTTTGCAAGTTTAATCCAGTTCCAGCGGCTTACTTGTCCAGACCGATGTTGGTGGTGCCATCTAGTGAGAATTACAATGTTACGCATGGGCGAGATGCCATCGTGTCATGCATGGACGAATTATTAAAATGTTGTTTTAGATATGTAACTAATTCTAAACACGGTTTTTTTATCAAATGAGAAATTTGAAGATATTTTGCAAATAGTGTAATGTTCCACCGCCACCTCAGGTATATATAAGCGGTAGTGGCTATAGTCAACTATGTGAGGACTGTGTTCCTGTTCGGTGATGATGATGATGATGGAGTAAACAAGATATGTGTTCGCATATCTGACTCCACTCTACAAGCGCTAGCGAGTGCTGATACAGGTCACATAGATGGCACGGATGCAACGACACCAGAAGGGAACGCATGCAATCGTTTCCTCTGCCTCGTGAAAGAAAAGTCTGTATCACTCGGATTAACCATCAGTCCCCAACAAAATGTGGGATTTCTTCAATATGACGGCCGGACCCGGCCTCGCACCCAACAATCACGTTCCAATATTTTTGAAGTGGCTGAGCTGTTCATCCAAGAAGAGGCCTCATCACTCGATCGTCTCCATCCTCCAGCTAGAGTCGAGTCAACCTGCTCCCAAGCACAGGAAGAAGTACGTCAACCTCGACGCTCGTTTGGATGAACTTGGACTAGAATACATGCTGTGTTGCGTGACCGGGGAATTGAGTTGTACCTCAGTGCCGTTGGACACATGGTGGACAATTCCACTTAATTTCATTGACTATAGTTATGTGTATATATGTGTATATATGCATATATGATATTATGAGTGCAAACAAACAACAGATTATCAACTTTGATCACGCAATGTAATGTTTTCTCACAACAACATTTTGATCAGTGCTACGAACACATGCACTTAATGTGTTTACTTTATATTACTATATATTTAATGTGTATTTTCTTAGTGGCTGGTTAACTGTACCTGGGCATGACAAATAAAATAGGGTTTTTACGGTTTCCCTTCAATCAAAAAAGTCCGACATTCCTTGAACCAAATGTCTATGACTATTTTCTTATATCAAATCAGGTACATAAAATTAAAGGGGGTAAAACACTGAATCAAACAGCCATGCAGGCAGTGTTGCAGAAGGATAAGTAGTGCCAGAAGCCCCCCCCCCCCGCGTCAGTGCCATGCAAGTAGCCCTCGGGGGTGGCTAGTGGGACGGGGGCTAGGAGTACTAAACCGATGACGCAATTAAAATTTAAATGCACACCTACAAGCTTAGTAATCCATGTATGTAAGTAAGTAAGTAAGTAAGTAAATTTATTTCCTAATCCAGATGATATACAATATAATTCAAGAATAATGTAACACAGATGAGGTGGCTACCAGAGAAGTATAACTTATCGAGCTTGTAGCCAATTAAATCAAACTCATATAGTGTATTCCCACGTACACAATATTACGCATATAAACTTTATACAGTGCATTCAATTGCAATAGCATCAGGTTACGACTTCCGTAAATTAAAGCTAGATATGTTGTACTAATATAAGATAACTCACAGGCGAATTCCTTACAATATATAATTAGATTTAAACTTTAATTAATGCCAATTATAAAGCTCTTGGCTTTATGCTTTAAAATATTTAGCGTTTTAGAATTTTTAATGTCTACAGGTAGTTTATTCAAAAGTCGAGCCCCTATTACTTTCAGGGACTTCTCTCCAGTTCTATGATTACATATAGGTATAAATAAATTGTTCTCCTGTCTAAAACTTCTGGTCATGAACTCACTATTACATTTGTAAAATTTATGGAATAGACTAGGAAGCGAAACGATGAGTCATTTACACATTTACTTTTTGGATGTACCTTAACTAGTACAAGGAAATTGGACTTTAACAGGCATTATTTTCCGTATAGACCAGAGGCTTGTATTATTCAATCTTTACAAAAAATGAATATCCCACATTTTAATGAAATGCTGCTGTACGTTCTTGGTGAATTTACATAAGTATTGCATATGAACAAAGAGGAATGAATAAAGTATGACAAAACGAAGGTGACAACTTTATGTATAAAAATATCTTTATTAGATGTTTAGAATCACGAATCAAAACATACTGCCTCCAATTCGACGGAGAAAAGTAAAACAATACTGGTGCAGAAACAATAATATAGCATACTTGGATAATATGACAACATTAAAATTCTGTTGCGGTTTCATCCACCGTAAATTACATTATTCAAATATGGCTTTAGACACGATATAGTTGATATGATATTGAAAAATAACAGTAGTCTTGATATGTATAATTTATGTTCATAGTAATTTTGCATCGATGTTTATGTAGTGTGACAACTTACACGCATCTTCAGCAATGAATAAACATAAACGAGTCATAAAACATAGTACTGTATAGGTAGATACAATAAACTGTAGCGTTGTCAAACGCTCGAGAAATGATGCAGGTTCAGTTCTCCTATAGTCCGCTAGGGGTACACTCCACTATGCCCCCCAAGTCCTCGAGCCAGAGGGCTGACAATGGAAGTGTGACCCTCTACATTTCCTCCACTAGTCTCCTTGGAGGTCGCCGGGTGCGACCGCCAAGTCGCCGAACAGCGGGTGTCGGAGCAGGGGTCGGAGGCGGAACCTCAGCGGCCGGTGTGGGTGGTGGCTCGGCCTGCTGGAGCATCTCACCACTAGCACGAGGAGGCTGCCCGGCGCCGGACTAGGGCTTGGCCGGGGTCGCTGGAACGGGTGTAGTCGGCCTGGGTAGAGGCGACACTGGGTCGGCTGGCTGGGTCGGTGTCTCGGGTAGCATGGGCGACGGTGGCGTGGTCGTGGCGGGGGAATGACAGATGGCGAGTTGATCAACGGGGCCCTGGCGATATGCGGCGTGTACAGGCGTAGGTGTTTCCTGTTACGGAGTGTGATACGCCCCGACCCGTCCATTCGTACGACGTATTGGTCGTGCTGTCTCACCTACCTCAACTACGATTCCGGTGCGGTCCCATTTGGTTGGGTGCGGGCCAACCAGATTCTGCAGCCTTACGCAGTTGCTGATAGTGAGTGGAGGTAGGACACGTGTGTGCTCCGACAGTCGCTCATGTGCCCTCATGTGTCGGACACGTAGTGCGTCCTCTCTTGCTTGCAGTGTCTCGCGCCACGTCCAATGAGGTAGGTACTGTCCGGGCGGTACTGGGATAAAGTCCCGGATGCGGCGTCCAAAGATGATCTCGGCAGGACTGACCTTCGACATCGGATCTGGCGCGTTTATGTAGGCTAACATGGCCCGTTGGAATGCGTCGGTGTTCAGGGAACCACCTGGGCCCGTGCTGCCAACCAGCATCCGCTTGACCGTTTTCACCCCGACTTCCGCCCTGCAGTTGCTGTGTGGGTTTGCTACGCTGCTGATGCGGTGACGTATACCCCAGTTCTGGAGGAATGTCTTTGTAGCGCCTGCCTTGAACTCAGGTCCCCCATCCGAGGAGAGCTCCTCGGCGATGCCGAAGGTCACGAACACTCTTCGGAGCGCGGCAATGAGGCCTTTGGAGCCCTCCGCGTTTTCTCTTCTACGATAGGCCAATTAGAGTATCTGTCCACGGCGACGAGGTAGTGATGGCCGCCGTAGCTGAAGTAGTCAGCACATATCGCCTGGAAGGGGTAGACTGGTCGTGTTGGTGGTGTAGGCGGCGAGTTTGGTTGTGACGGCGCCATGCGGTTGCACGCTGTACAGTGTGCACGTGTCTCTTCAATTGCCGAAGTCATACCTGGCCAGAAGAATGACCCCTCTGCTCGCGATACCATCATCGAAATACCCTGGTGAGCCGAGTGGAGTTCCTGCAAGACACGTGCTCGGAGAGTGGGTGGTATGACGATTCTGTCCTTGTAAAGGATGACGCCGTCGTACTCGGTTAGCTTCTCCCGGTACTGGTGGTACGTGCGGATGGCACTGAGCATGGCTGATGGCGTGTCAGGAAAGCCGTTGTGGATGACATCCACTAGAGCGGATATGTCGGGGTCGCTCGCCGTGGCAGTGCGCACATCGTCCCATGTGACCGACTTGATGAGTTCCTTGTCCGTGGACGCGCAAGTCTGTGAGCAGCGAGGTGGCGCCGGATCGTCGCCGGATCGGAGGGCTACGGGGGCTGCCGCGGCCACGTCATCGGGCAGGTCGGGAGTCTCGGCGTCGCCGACCGGGTGTCGTGATAGGGCGTCGGCGACGGTGTTGCGGACGCAGGGGATGTGGAGCACGCGAAACCGGTACCGCAGCGACTTTTCCTTAATGTTCCGCAAGCGAGGGTTTGGGATGTCGTCGAGGGCGCGGTCACCCAGCATCTTGAGTAGTGGCTTGTGGTCTACTGCTACCATGAGGTCCGAACATCCCAGGGTGAAATGTCGAGCCTTGTCAAGGGCGTCTACAACTGCCAGCGCCTCGCCCTCAATGGGGGCATAACGTGACTCAGCGCCGTGTGTGAAACGGCCGCCCATCAGCACTACTTTCCAGCCCAACTTGCAGCAGAACGGTCGGACACCAGCGCAGTCACAGTGTTTCTGGACTAGCCAGTACCCGAGCCCTGCCTTAGACCAGTTTGTGGCGAGGCACGTCGGGCGTGTCTGGTCGAAGATCTCGACTCGTTGCCTGATCTGGTCGATGATCACGACTTTCGACTGCCCGAACAGGCGATCCAAATGTTCCGTCCAGGCGAACGGCTGATCTGGCTTCAGGAGGTCGTGGAATGGTTGCATGTGGTCCGCTACGGCGAAGGCATAAGCCACCTGGTTAACGAACACAAACTTGTCCGGATTCTGCGTGATGCCATTGCGGCCACACGTGTCCAGCCACTGCACTGCCTGCCAAAAGGCCTGCTCGATGTTGTCCGCCCACAGTAGGGTATCGTCGATGCATTTTATCTTGTTGGGTATGTGGGCGACGATCTCATCGGACCGCCGTGTGTAGCCATCGCCAGACGCCACATATCCTTGGGGTGCTGAGCGGTATCGATAGCCGCCCCAAGGCGTTATGAACGTCTTGAGGTGGCGGTCGTCGGGGTGGAGTGGGACAGCGTGGTAGCCGTTCCAGGCGTCACACACCGTTTTCTTTGTTCCATGAGGCACCGATCTCGCTTGGTGAAAGGGTCTCTGGGTGTGGTGGGTCTCCCTGGTGGCACTAGAGTCAAGGGCCTGGAGATCCACAGTCCGTCGAGGCTTCCCGTTCTTCTTTGCGCCGATAACCATGCGATGACACCAGGTGACAGGGATGCCTGTTGATACCTCCTCGATGACGTCCATACTGCAGTCTTGGTCGAGGCCAGCCTTCACGTCGCTTCGCCAGTGAATCGGGACGTCGATCGGTGTGTAGCAGGCGACAGGCTTGGCGTCTGGGTCAATCATTAGCCGGAGTGGCGGGCCCTCCATCGGGAGGAGAGGCTGGTGGTGACACGTGTTGAATGTGCTAGCTTTGTAGTGCGACAGCAACCACTGCTCCAGTTTTCTGCGGTTGTCCTCAATGGCTGGACAGGGCAGCTCTTGCTGAGGCAGTGGTGGAGGTTGACGGCGGGGGCACTCACAGGCCGCGGTCATCGACGACTCTGAGGCGGCGCTGCACGTATTCACCTCCGCTGAGGGCTGTTGGCTTTGGCCGACGTCAGGGAAGTTACGCGACACAATGCCTAGCGCCACACATGCTCCTCGAGACAAGAAGAAGTCGCTCGTCTCTCGACATATGTAGACAATTTGGCGTGTTTCTGTGCCACCTGGAGAAGCGGAGTCTGATAGGCGCAGGGCGATCGCCCTGATTATGTCCAGATTGTTTCCGTTGGCAGCTGACATCTGCAGACGTGTTTTGCTCAGGCATTGCTCGGTGAGTCCGAGCTTGGAGAGTAGATTCGTCCCAGCCAGGCACGATTGGCAGCCTGTATCAGCCACTACTGACACCAACGCATCCTTAGTCGGGTGCCTCAGTGGCGCGCGGAGGCCGAGAGCGCGAGTGTCGCACGGGTAGTGAGTGATGTATAACGACAGTGTAGGTTGTGGGGCCGAGGATTTCTTCACCCACGTGTCTTGAGTGGCGTCGTAAACGCAGTGTTAGAGTTTGAAATCCCCGAGGTTGCAGACGATCTCGTTGTCGACAGGCGGCGCGTACTCCACACTGCATAGTGACTGGAAGAGAGCTGTAGCGGTTTCCCTCTGCGGTGACCGGCGCGGGCCGCGTTGCACATAGAGTGTGCCGGCCGTCGACTTTTGCCTGCATACAAGGTGACCTTTCTTGCCGCATTTGTTGCAGGTTTGGCCGTATGCCGGGCAGTTGTCAGAGCGCTCGTCCCTGCTGCTACCATGGCCGATCTGGCCGCAGTGTGTGCACAGCGGAGTAGGCAGGTTTGTGGGTGGGGCATGTTGTTTGAAGACCGCTCTCTGCTGTTTCCGGAATGAGCTGATCTGGGCAGCCGCCTCGGATGCGTCGCTCAGCTGCTGGAGGGAAATCTTTCCCGATTCCTTGCCCTCAACAAACGCCTCAACCTCTTCGAGAGGTGTACTCGGTCCCTTCTCGGTCAGACAATCCAGTTTGATGTCATGATCGGCGCAGTCCAGGACGACCTGGTCCCGCACCACAATGTCGCTGTAATCTGCTCCAACGCAGGCGTCGTGGTTCGGGCAGCTCGGACACTGACACTTGACGACGAACTGGCAAACTCGCGCTTGCCCCTTGAGTCGAGCGCTGTAGGCGCGGAGAGGTTCGTCTCGGTCCTCCCGCATCTTCGACAGCACGTTCCGGGCTACCATCGCGTTCTCGGCGCGCACCGCCAACTTCTTAATGTTGGCCAGTAGGTCTCGTTCGCTACAGGAGGCCAGCGCATCACGGTGAACACGCACGAGGCTCTTCCGTAGTCCCTTGGGATTGCAGCAATCCAGGAGCTGGTAAGTGAGGTCGGAGCCGGCGAATCGCGTAACGTCTTTATATTCACGCCAGCATTGCTCGAAATATAGCCAATCTTCCAGGGAGATCCCCTCATCAACGGTCGGGCGGCTAATTTTCTCCACCTTGGCCGTGGCGCCGGCAGCGTGGCTGGGCGCGGGCGTGGCGACATGCTGACTCTGCGCGTGGATGGTGAGGAATGTGGCTGCGAGCGTGGCGTCGGTGACATTCGGGCTGTATTCGCATCTGTCGACGGGACACTTTACATCTACCGTGGGCGTGGCCGGATCCATGATCACAACGGTAGATTATGCACCAGGTGCGACCACCGTATTCGCGTATGCAAGCGTGAGCGATAATAGGCTGGATTGTCGACGAGTGCTTAATACAATGCTGCAGATTGTTCGTTTATTCATAAATAACACCCTTGTGTATTTGCATCGATGTTTATGTAGTGTGACAACTTACACGCATCTTCAGCAAAGAATAAACGAGTCATAAAGCATAGTACTGTATAGGTAGATACAATAAACTGTAGCGTTGTCAAACGCTCGAGAAATGATGCAGGTTCAGTTCTCCTATAGTCCGCTAGGGGTACACTCCACTAATCCTCACCTTGTACAAGGACGATTGCCGCAGCAAACATGAGCAGTGCACTTTTGTGAAGTACTCTGACGATACGGCAATTGTTGACCTGTCAAATTCTGACACGGTGTGCGAGAGAGTGGTCTCAGACTTTGCCCGGTGATGTGGTGCTCAGTAGTAGTCTCGTCTGAGACCTCACCAGTGGTGAGAGCAGGAGCACCCATGAGGATATTCTAAGATGGCGCCTGTTTGAGGTATTTATTTGTGTGTGCATGTATGTGTGAGTAGTCACGTGACCGGATGTAGTGCACCCCCAGACGGAAGAGAACGGAGTGAGTACCCCTTGAAGTCCTATCGTGTATATCGAAGACATAAACGAAATATCATATATGAAAGTTTAAAAGGTGTTGGAAGGTGGGTCATTAGAGATAATGAAGTATACTGAAAGATGTGTTGATAATGTTTTTAATTCGTGCTATGTGTTATCGTGTATAACGAGGAATAAACGAAAGCGGATATATGAAACTTTAAAATATGTGTTGGAAATGAAATTGTATGTGTGTAAATGTATGTATGTATGTATGTATGTATGTACGAAAGAATGTTTCCTAAGGTAATAACCAACAAAACAACACATTTCCAAATTTGAATAATATTTAATCGATGATATTAACGAAACCATCCTCCTCATCATCCGTATCCGACACCCAATTGTCTTTATCACCCGTGTCCAGAGGAACGATATCATCTTCACCGTACAAAGGGGATGGCGGATCATAACGCGGTCGTGTAGCCAGCAGCTGACGCATGGCGGGAACGAAGAATATCTCGTGTTCAATGCGTAACTCTTCATCTCTGGAACATATATAAAACTTTTAAAAACATTCGAGGTACAGTCGGTGGGAATAGGCCAGCGATGTAACCAGACACTGCGTAGGTAGCCGACACGAGAAGAGGGCAGCTTATATCAACAGACGCATAGGTAAGGAAGGACTATGACACAATATGTATATGACATTGTGGAGAATGAGAATCGTGGTAAGTAGGTCATAAATTAGTAATATTAGTATTAGTAATAGTAGGTATATAATCGTTGAACACTTACGTGCACTCCGAGACACTGCTGTCGCAGTCACTGGTCACACTGTCATCATCATCATCTTCATTCCTAAAAACAAAATATAGACAATTGTTACATATAACGAATGAAGTGAGTATAAATAAGCGTAAGGAATGCTAATGAAATGGAAAGAAGACGCAACGACGTATCATAAAGAGGGGTTAGATACGCACGTCACATGTAGTTTGCGTGAAGAACGCCTAAGATCACTGTGTAATTACCCATATGAAGTAAGTGCCTAGTCGTATAAATCGAATGAAATAAATCAAAGAGAGAAAGATATATCTATATACTGTTTGAAAGTACTTACATTTGCGCACCGCATGCATCACGAAGGCGCCATTGCGCACGAAGTTCGCCCCAAGGTAGTATCGACATATTTGTAGATGTGAATGGAATGATTTGAATGTAACAAACAAGATATATATAAATATATATATATATATATATGATAAATGATATGCAGACACATTCTATGGAAAGTTTTAAAGTACAAGCGTTCATTGGCAAGGAGAGTCATATGACATAGGGACCAGCTGTCAATGATCGTGTACCCTAACCCGCACGCGTGATGTCCGAAGGGCAGTTATCAACAAGACAACAATGCGTGAATGTACCTCATCGGAACACAGACTATAGAGGCGAGGACAGACAGACAGCAACGGGTAGACGATAAGAAATCTGTGTGTGAGCGTGCGCGGTCAGTGCTAACGGTCAGTATGGATGTACAATTTAGGGGCGCTGGACACTACCTATTGAATTTCCATCCGTGTGATATATACATATGGGGCGAACACTTTTCCTGTGCAGAGGCAGCTTATCAATATAAAAAAGCCAGGCACTTTGATGATGACATCACAGCGAGAAAGATTCAGACTGCACGCAGCGGATTACAGGTGAAATACCTCAGTAGAAGCATTAAATAATACAACGGCGACACATAAAGTATACCATAGTCACTTTGAAATTCCGGGACGTACAACTGCATAAACGTTTCCTTGGTACAGGTGACGCACGCCTTATTGAAAACGTTCGTAGTGAAGAAGGATACTGGGGCAAGAGTTCAAGGCGTAACAAAGTAGGTAAGAATATACTTGGCGTTATTCTCATGCAGGTGAAAGACTTCATTAGACAGTGCTCTGTACGGCTTACGCCAGGTGCTCATTAAAAAAACTTACAGACGCACAGTGACAAAGTACGAGAGGGAGAGAGAGAGAGAGAGAGAGAGAGAGAGAGAGAGAGAGAGAGAGAGAGAGAGAGAGAGAGAGAGAGAGAGAGAGAGAGAGAGAGAGAGAGAGAGAGAGAGAGAGAGAGAGAGAGAGAGAGAGAGAGAGAGAGAGAGAGAGATAAGTCACGTGCCTGGGAAGTGGCTTATCGCGAACGCCCTGGGACTAAGAGCGCATGATGTCATAGTCTAGGGTGTCACGTGGACGATGCCTGGAGGGACTGTTTACATATATAAACCTAGCCTAAATCTAGTAGGGCATAACACTCTCTCTGATTCTCTGCCGATCGAACACCTTCACCCCTGAACGAGCGACAAGATGGCGGCCGCTAACTGCTAGTCAAGCCCCTAGGAGATCGACCTGACAGGACTCGAAAAAGTAAGTGATGGATCTTAAGCATTTGATCTTCCACTCACACTCGTAACATGCGCTCTGTCATCTAAATATGTATGTTATTCAGCGTGTCGCCCTTGTAACCACAACGTTCTCGTCGTAGTGAAAGCACATCATAGCGTCAGTGCATGCCCGTCCCATGAGCGACAGAAGGGAGGTCCTGTATACAAATAAGCTATGGGCATCTTGTTGGCCGATCGTAAAGACACAGAGTTGTGGGCGATAGGGTTCGACCGTGTAGTCCAGCGAGTCTTAGGGGGACTGTCAGCAAGCGACTATATGTCGCTGAAAACCGACGAAGATCGCTACCAGGTATTGAGTATCTTACATGGCAAACAGGTTAGAGTGACAATTAGAAAGTTAACAAAAGCAGGCTACGTGAACTATGCCGTGACGGTACTGGAAATCATTCAACCGTAAGTCCTGTCTGTCTGTCCAACACGGTGGCGCTACGGTATATGTATTGTCACCGGAAGTGATGACGTAATTCCCTATGTCGGTTTGTAGTTGTCGCCAACGTCGTTCGATTACGTGTCCGCCTGGTTGCATGATACACAGGACGCGACGGGGCAGTCTACACCATCTCGCGAAGGCTCCCAAAGCGTAAAACGCCGTCAGAGTTACTCGGACATCACCGATGTGCTTGTGTGTGGGTCATGTACGTGGTCTAGCGGTGATGATGATGATGTCAAAGAGGACCGTAGTGATTTACGGGAGCTGGTAGCGAAGGTGAACGCTATTCAAAAGCACACGGAGAAAATGATAGACGACGATATCTTTATCGCTACTATTACCAACGCCAGCGTGCGCTACGCATCCAACGGACTGTGGTGCCGGTATGCGGACGTTCACGAGGCACTGTACAGGGTGGATCGGTGAAGGATTTATAATAGTCTCCGTATGGCAGTGACCGAAATCGCGTGTGCATCGCACACGCCGGGTTGGGCTGTAGATACTATACCACGGGTGAAAGAGAGTCTGCATACTCGAGGTATATCCCTGCTGAATGAGCCGGAGGACGGGGACAGGCCGTGACGTCGGTGAGAGGTATACAACAAGAACAGCTCACGGAGGAAATGGTGGACTGGGAGTTCCTTTGCACAACCGCATTCGACGCCTGTGTTCGTTTCGTGGCCAACACACTGTGGCGCACGTTTGAAGACGAAGAAATCGACATGTACAAGGTGGGCAATCATTTGATATACGACAATGTGAAGTGGGCAGTGGCCCATTACAGGTATATAGTGGATACACCGGAGTGGACACGTGACACTATAGCACGTGTGCAAGATATCCTGCGTACGCTTGATATAGCACTGCTGGACGAAATTGACGATAACTAACCAAAACAAAGTGACACACATTGTAATGTTGTTATTGTGTTTGACAGGACGATGGTGCTGCCTATAGTGGGCTAGGGCGTATACGGGACGCCTATACGGAGAAGGAGTTGACGGGGGCACCACGGAAAAAGGTTCCGCGACGATCCCGTGTCGACGTGCCATTACGTCGCGGTCTCCTTATCCACCTGCATGAACAGGAGCAGCGGTATACGGCATCTACCCTACTGGACATGTCGTGTGACGATGTTCCGCCACCACCACCACCACCAGTATCCGACACACCTCTCCAGATGATATGTGACGACGACGACGACGATGACGTTAGCGCACCGGTATCGGAATACACAGCCCTCCGGAACGACACGTCGACGCTCCATCTAGTACCCGACGGACATATCATCTGGTCTAAATTGTATAATACTATGTCTTTGGTGTACGTAACATAAGCGAGAAATAGAACACTTAGCCGGTGTCGTATTTGCGACCAGAGCATGTACTCTAAAAGAGTACATGCTCTGTCAGAAACTGGCGCGAAATATAATCCGCGACGAACACGTTGATTACGTGACTGAGACACTCCGTAGCCATCTGCACTAGCCTGTTGTGTTTGATGATATGTAACAAAGGTATATTACGGCAGTGACACAAAGGGGAAATGCGCCCCTACGTCAGTTGGGGTTAGAGGCGCCTCTATATGTCACACAGAGCCACACCTATAAAAGTAGATTAGTTGCTTATGATTAATGAGGTGATATTGGTCGATTTGATTATTGAAATTGCTAGTGTAATAATAAAGGTCCATGCAATTCCGAAAAGCACTACACATCACTGTTGTCATACATGTGGAAGAGAATTCACGACACGCTACAACTTGTTATGTCACATCAGGGTGGTATGCAGCAGGACACCATGGGACGAATCACAGAAAAGCGATACACACCGCTGTGAGAGTTGTGCACGTGAGTTCACGAGATTTAACAAGATTTAACAAGATTGCCACCCAGAGAATTAACTCTAGGTAGCAGGTGGACAAGGAAGCCCTTGGCTTTTCGAGAGTCCGACCTTTTTATCTATGTGTATCCCGCCCGTCTGAGGTATGTGTCGATTTTATTTTTAAACATATTCACGCTACTAGCACCCACACAATCAGCAGGTAATCTGTTCCATTCATTTACAGTTCTTTGTGAAAATGAAAACTTTCTTATATCCAATCTATTCTACTCCTTTGCTAATGCAAGATCATGTCCTCTAGTCCTTCTATGTTTCTTAACTGAGAAAAACATATTTCTATCAATATTTTCATAACCCTTCAATATTTTAAACACTTCTATCTGATCTCCTCTCAATCTCCTGGTCTCTAGTGTTGTTAAACCGCATTTTTTTAGGCATATTTCGTAACTAAGATCCCTCAGATTTGGTATCATTTTAGTTGCTCTCCTCTGCACTCTTTCTAGCATATCTATGTCCTTCCTGCGATATGGCCTCCACGCTTGAATACAATATTCTAAATGAGGCCTAACTATTGTTTTGTACAGCGGTATTATTAGCTCTTTTTCCTTATACGTTATGTTTCGCCTAATTAATCCAAGGATTTGATTTCCCTTTGAAGCTGCAATTCCGCACTGCTCTGAAATCTTCATATCAGCACTAATGGTTAACCCTAAGTCCTTTTCTTTTACAGTAGTACTTAGTACAGTACCCCCCATTGTATATTCTACCTCTTCGTTCCCATGTCCTATGTGGAGGCATTTACATTTCCCAAAATTGAACATCATTTGCCATTTTTCAGACCATTTCATCAACCTGTCAAGATCATCTTGTAAATGCTGTCTATCTCCATCACTTTTAATCCTTCTAAACACTTTTGTATCATCCGCAAATTTCAACACCTTGCTTGTTATTTCATCATCCAAATCGTTGATGTATATTAAGAATAATATAGGACCTAATACTGATCCCTGTGGTACCCCACTCAATACCGATTTCCAGTTTGAAGCCTCCCCATCAACTACTACACGTTGTCTTCTGTCAATCAGCCATTGTTCTATCCAGTTTATTATACCATTTCCTATGCCATGGGCCTTTAGTTTAAGCAGTAATCTTTGATGTGGTACTTTGTCAAAAGCTTTTTGAAAATCTAAGTAGACGATATCTACTGGTGTTCCCTCATCTACCCACTTAGTGATGTCTTCCAAAAAACATAACATATTTGTTAAGCATGACCTCGCTTTAAAAAAACCATGTTGAGATGGGTTTATCAAGTTTTGTTTAGCAAGAAAATCCACCATGTGATCTTTAATTAGTCTTTCTAATAATTTACAAATCACTGATGTTAAACTCACTGGTCTATAGTTCTCGGACTTGTTTCTCGAACCTTTTTTGAATAACGGTTGTGACAGCTTGTTACGTCATATCAAGACGGTATGTAGCAGACGTGAAGAGGTCATCGACCCACCCCTACCCAAGCGAGCGAGACGTGAAGAGCGGCCACATGTGAGCAACGACGACGATCCAATACGGCCTCCGCCCCGACTGCCCTTTGCCGACACTCTGTCTAGGGAACTCCGAGACGTCGTTCGAGACCACTGGTCGACCGTCCGAACCCACGTGACCAGAGGACATGTTTAATCCAGGTACAATTACCGAGTGTCGACGCCGGACATGTCTGTTCTAGAACCGACACTGAAAAGCATGTTCCGCGAACAGACGCACGCGTTTAAGATTAACCTCAGTTACGGTTTCGTGCGGACAGTCAATGGGTATGCGAGGTAGTCACGAATGTCATCTTCTTCGTCAACCACATCGTAGACCATCCGATAGGATGTAGGGACGTCACACTTCCGAGGTACATAAAAAGGAACACAGCCGTCATCGAACTGGAAAGAGAACCCATCCATTCCAAGAAGTACACCGACAACCTGTGTTTCTTCCGGTGCCTGGCTCTGCATCGTGGGTGTGACCGACGTCACCTGGAACCCACTGTGAAGGTACTCTACGAGAAGTACGACCAAGACGGAGTGTCTATGAAAGATTTTGCTGGGGTGACGATGGACGACCTCTATCGTGTCGAGACCACCTTAGAGACCAATGTGTCACTATCCCAAAACGTTGTACGTCAATCTCCACGAGACACATTTTCCTACATTCAAGACGTGAACATGTACTTTCACTCTTATCGATGTAGTGGCGTCTCGTTATGGAAATACGCATCCAAACTAGAGAGACACGAGCGCACGTGTACGGGAGGCGTGCGAAAGATCTATCCCGGGGGCGTCTACCATCCGTCGCCGAGAGTCTTTCAGCGATTGGACGACGAAAACATTCGTGTTCCCGAGTGGTTGCGATACTATCTCTATCGCGCCACCTTCGACTTCGAGTCCTGGTTCGATACGTCACAGCTTCCATCAGACAGCACCAAGGTCCATTGGGTGGCTCGTCACGTACCGTTGAGTGTGTCTCTGGTAAGTAACGTACACGGATTCGAACAAGTGCAATGTCTCATCACGAACGGCGATAGCAACAAGTTGGTATCCGACATGATGGCCATCCTTCAGTCTATAAGCAGTGCTACCTACGAAGCCATCGTAGACGAATAAGAGAGCGTGCTTCACCAACTCGCCGAGGCGATCGTGCCATGGGACGAACAGGACGCACACGCTGCGGAAGGGAACAATCGGCGACAACCGACCAATCCCTACAAAACACTAATGGGTCAATTGTACGGTTGGCTTCATCAGTTGCCCGTCATCGAATTAAACTCGGGCAGGTACGATCTGAACGTCTTCAAACAGTTCCTGATACCCTAATTCCTGTCCACGAAAGAAACAGAGGACGAAGAAGAAGAAGACAAAAAGGAGGATGCCGGAGCGTTTCATGTGATCAAACGCGGCAACACGTTTATGTGTCTATCGACGGATGGCCTGAAATTCCTCGACATGACTCATTATATCTCCCCGGGATAAGTACCTGAAAGCGTACGGCTGCGATGTCAGGAAAGGTCACTTCCCTTACGAATACATGGACAGCTTGGAGAGACTCGACGACACCGCTCTACCTCCCAAAGAGGCCTTCTTCAGCCGCCTGAAGAACGAAGGTATATCCGACGACGACTACACCCGTTGTCGGGAGGCGTGGCGAGACAAAGACATGGAGACGTTGCGGGACTTTCTCGTCTGGTACAACAACAAGGACGTCGTACCTTTCTTGGACGCCATCGCCAAACAGTTTGCTTTCTACCGACAACGCGGTCGCGACATGTTCAAACAAGCCATCAGTATACCTGATTTGACGTTGCCCTACCTGTTCAACTACGTACCGAAGAAGACCTTCTTTACGCTCTTCAACGAGACGAACAAGGATGTCCATCAGCTGGCCAGAGAGAACATCATCAGAGGGCCGTCACTCATCTTCACCAGACATCTCGAGAAGGGGGTCACGAAGATACGTCGGATCGACTACGGTGATGCGGCTCTAACGTGAAAGTCCATAGTTGGCTATGATGCAAACGCACTCTACCTGTGGTCGTTATCACAAGACATGCCGACGGGATTGTACACGTGACGACGGGAAGAGAAGGAGTTCCGACCCGAAGCGGCACAGCCCACAGGTCAGATGGCCGTCGAATGGCAGACGTGGGAGCCCGAAAGCACGGGACGTGCCATACGCCACCAGTCCAACGGACGAGAGAAGCGCATAGGTAAACTGCTGGTGGACGGTTGGTGCAGCGAAACGAAAACGGCCTATCAGTTTCCCGGATGCTTCTACCACGACTGTCCGTGCACCGGTCGTGAGGTCAACGAGGTCAACGGGAAACCCATGACGGAACTGCTCGCCGAAACGCGAAAGAAAACGGCCTACCTTCGTCACTTTGTGAGGTTCGTCGAGTTGTGGGAATGCGAGTGGAAATTCACGAGACGCGATCCGTGCGTGAAACTGTTTCTGGACGTCACCTTTCGCCGCCGCCGCCGCGTGCGCTGCAAAATGACGTCACAACAGATCCTGACAGGCATACGCAACGGTACCGTGTTTGGAATGATTCAGTGCGACATACGAGGAACTGCGCGCGCACTTTGCCGAGATGCAGCCCATCTTCAAAAACATTCACCTGACCCGCGATGACCTCGGACCGTTCATGTGTCGCTACGCCGAAGAACACAATATCATGACAACCGCGCATCGCATGCTCGTGGGGATAAGAACTTGCTCACCGCACCTCTCTTGCGATGGTACCTGGAACTCGGACTCGAGATGACACACGTCTACCAGGTCATCGAGTAAACACCGGTCTCCTGCTTCCGACGATTCGGCGAGGCGGTGTCCACTGTACGTCGCGAAGGAGACGTCCACCCCGACAAGGCCATAATCGCGGACACCAATAAACTTATGGGGAATTCTTCCTATGGGAAATTTATCACCAACGTCGATAGGCACCGCAAAGTCACCAACTGTACGGAGAAGAGGGCGTCGATCGTGATCAACGATCGTCGCTTTCGACAGCTTGACGTCGTCACCGACGATGCGTACGAGATCGAAATGCACAAGCGCAGCGTCAAATACGCCTTGCCCATGCACGTGGGATTCTTCGTGTTGCAGTGGGCCAAACTGCACATGTTGGAGTTCTACTTCGATTTCATGGTCAGGTACTTCGATTTCATGGTCAGGTACATGGAACATCCGCTGTTCGAGTATTGTGAAACCGATACGGACAGCGCCTATTTAGCTCTGCCCGGAAAGTCCGTCGACCTCGTGACCCCGACACTGCGCGAACACTAGTTTCGTCACCGCTCCGAATGGACACAGTCCGAATGTTACGCCGATCATCAGAGCGAGTACGTGCGCTGTCGACTGGCCGGACGTCCGAGGGGCGGCACCGAGATGTGTTGCAAGGCGCGCAAGGCGTACGACAAGAGAACACCGGGACTCTTCAAGGTCGAATGGTCCGGCGATTGTTTCCTGGGTCTGTGCAGCAAGACCTACTATTGTTCGGGTTCCGTTAACAAGTACTGCACCAAGGGACTGAACAAACGACTCAACACCATCGACAAGCAGGCGTTCCTGGACGTCCTGACCAATCGCCGGAGCGGAAAGAACCGCGGGTTCTGGGTGAATCACTCGACCGTGCTGACGTACATCCAGGAACATGCGGCGTTGACCTACTTCTACGCCAAGTGCGTGGTCCACGAGGACGGAGTCACCACGCGTCCGGTGGACGTCTAACGACGACGACGATCCATTGCTGTTTAAGTCTATGCCGAACCACTGCTGACACAATGAGGAAATGCGAACCTACATCAGTTCGGGTTAGAGGCGCCTCTAGCTGTCACGCGGTTAGTAGGCAGAATGTAGACACAAAAAAAGATAACACTATTTAGACAGATGTCACGCAAACGATAGTCATAGTGCACTATGTCACGGATGCGAGCAGTCGTAGGCTTAGCACTAGTAGGAACAGTCGGAGTGTATGTCTTGTACGTGTACGCTCCCTTCCTTCGCTCCTCGTGTGGTGGGGGTATCGTCGTATCTAACGTCACAGCGGACAACGCGACATTGTCGAACGTGACCACCTACTAGAACACGCACAATCATGGACACGCGATGGAAACATCCCTTCACCTGCATCGTTGCGGGTTCGACGGGGTGTGGTAAGAGTTCGTTCGTGACGCGCATGCTACGTCACGCCGCAACGATGATCGATCCGCCTCCCGAGAAGATCACGTGGTTTACGGAGAATGGCAGAGCGCCTACGCTGCTATCGACAACGACTCGGTACGCTTCGTCGAAGGCTTGCCGAGCGGCGCGTTCAACGTTCACGACCTTGTTCAGGAAAAAGAGTCATCACCAGAACACGTCCGTACTGTATCTCGTGCAGAAACTGTTTCCGAAAAACAAGGAGAGTCGCACGATCAGTCTAAACGCGCAATACATGGTGGTCTTCAAGAATCTTCGCGACGGATCACAAATAGGTCACTTGGCGCAACAGATGTATCCGGGACACCTGAAGTTTGTACAGGACGAGTTCAAAGACGCCACGTCGCCGCCGTACGGCTATCTCCTGATCGATCTGAAACAGGACACGCCCGAAGACATGCGTCTGCGCACGGCCGTCCTTCCGGACGACGGCGTTCAGTACGTGTACCAGCCCAAGGTATAAGACGGCCGCGCACGCGCCTCGTCTCTTCAGTCGCAGCATGTCCGAGCTCGTGAAGAGACACATCCTCTGCATACAGGCGCTGAACAGGTACAAGAGCACGACATTGAGACGAGCCATCATCAACAAAGCCAACGCCGATCTGTTGTGCGCATTAGCCGAGTGTGCCTACAACATATTGAAGAAGAACATTCCCTTGACCGACGTACAGAGACGCCATTTGAGTAGGTACAAAACAAACCTGCGCAACTTGGCACAGAGAGGCGTGCCGCCGGCGAGGAGATGTCGCATATTGCTACGGGATAACCAGGTCGGTAGGGGTCAGACCGGCGGTTTCCTGTCGGTTCTGCTAGCACCGTTGGCCGGTGCGGTCTTTCTACCCTTACTCAATGAGGTGCTACTCAAGTAGACGACCACGATGGAACACGTACGGAAGATGGCCTTGGTAGACGGGACAGTCTACGTTGTCTGTTTACGGCTGTCGCTTACGCCGGACTTCACATCGTGAGCGGGATTACCATCGACTATATCATCCGTACATCATGGGCCGCCGTCGCAAACAGCTGCAAGAAATCTACTTCGATCCCGCCAAGGTGGAGAGTTACGGGGGAATCAAGTTTTTGCGCCGAGTCGCCTTCCGATCCATCCAGCGTGTACCGAGAAAGGTCGTCGAACAATGGCTATCGGAACAGAACGCCTATACCCTACACAAACCGGTGAGGGTTCGTTTCCGGCGGCGACGCGTGGTCGTCAGAGGCCGGAATCAACAATAGCAGGCCGATCTCGTCGACGTGTCCAGTCTGAAACGAGACTCTCGGTGATCGACGTCTTCTTGAAAATCGCCCGTTGCGTTCCGCTGAAGACCAAGTCGGCGACTTCGATGGCGAGGGCGCTGGACGGACTGTTCACCGACCACAATCATCCGCTGACGTTGCAGACCAATAGAGGTCTGGAATTCCTGAACCGTGGCGTTCGGGGTGTATTGGAAAAGTATGGTATCCAGCACTTCTCCACCTACAACAAGGAGACCAAGGCGAGCATCGTGGAACGCTTTAATAGCACGTTAAAGACCAGCATGTGGCGATACCTGACGAAACACGAGACGTGGCGTTACATGGATATCCTTCAAGACCTGGTACGCTCGTACAACGACACCCCTCACCGCAGCATCGGTATGGCTCCTTCGCAAGTGAATGTGTCGAATCAGGAAGAGGTGTGGCAGCGCTTGTACGGCGGTCAGCACGGCAAGGGTATGCCCAAGTATCACGTGGCGGATCGCGTGCGTATCAGATAGGTCAAGAGACGCTTCAGTAAAGGGTACACGGCGAATTGGACCGAGGAAATATTCACCATACGCGAGGTGCATCCGTCCGATCCGCCCGTCTATCGCCTGACGGACGATCCGTGCCATCATTCGTGGGATCGTACCCAAAGACGTACTCCTCGCTCTACAGATAGACGCTTACCCGGTCGCCTTCGTAACACGCACGACGCGGGTAAACCGTCGAACATTGGATAGCGCTCTACGTAAACGCCAACGGTCACGGTGAATACTTCTGCTCTTGCGGCTTGGCGCCACGGCACGTCGAGTGCCGTCGATTCTTGAATAAACATTGTGTAATATGGACTCATAATTCAAAGAGTGTCTAACGTTTGCGGACAATACTGTGTTGCTTATCTCATGTTTCGCTGTCGTGGACTTCCCATGAAGGAATTCGTGAACGGTTTCAGCACTGATCTGGTAGCAAACGATTGCCGTGTATTTTATTGGCTTAAACAATTGCAATAAGATGTGTGTGTTTCGTGCATGTACCGTGATTAATTAACGGGCAGGTATCATCATTATCGTTCGAGCCTATGGCGCGGTGGTGACACACCCGTAAGCTCACCCATAAGTCGTACTACCATCTTAATTCGTAACACACTAATTCACCCCTCTGCAGCAACAGACACTCCGCCAGGTGGCGCCACTACTTACACTTCTTTCCGCTAGTGGAGGTAGGTCACGTGGGGACAGGCGCCATCTTAGAATTTCTCCATGGGTGCTCCTACTCTCACCACTGGTGAGGTCCCAGAAAGCCGAGACTACTAGTGTGCTCACTTCCTGGATCTTAATACCCAGAAGACTGAGGAGCTCATCATCGACTTCAGGGGAGACCCCACCCCACCCAAATCAATGGTGAGACTGTCAAGCTTGTATCAGAGTACAAATACCTAGGTACCGTAATTGACTCTAAACTTACCTTTAGTGCAAACACAGCTTTGAACAACAAGAAATGCCAACAGAAGCTTTATTTTCTGTGTAAACTCAGATCCCTCTGGGTGAGATCTCATGTTTTGAGGACCTTCTATGGCTGTTACCTTGAGAGTACTGTAACCTTAGGCTTCCTGGCTTGGCATGGTGGATTGAGTGTCACCAATCGGAATATCCTAAGTCGCGTCATCAGACTCAGCAGCAAGGTGATCGGAGAGGAACTTACCAGTGTAGACGGCCTAAACAGGCGGAGTGCAAATAGGAAGGAAGGCAGATTTCTCTGGATACCGACCACTCCCTAAATCACTGTTACAATATGTTACCATCTGGCCGTCGTTTTCAGCTGCCTCAACTGAGACTCAGTCGCTTTCGAAATTCCTTCATCCGATCCTCTACCCGTCTTCTAAACGAATGATCCGCCTCCTTCCCCCTCCCTCCAATGCATGTCTGGCCGCTTGAGAATATGGGTTCATGTGTGTGCGTATGTGTGTTCGCGCGTGCGTGTGCGTGCGTGTGTTTGCTATGATTATAATGGTAATTGCACTGTATTCCACCTAGTTAAATAACATCTGTGATGATGAACTTGTTTCTGCACTGATGGCTGTGATATGTAAATGTAAATGATGTTTCCTAACAATTGGCTGATTGTTCCGTGCTATTTATTTTAATCGTATGTAATTCATTGAATCACTTATTGGTGCATGAGGATAAAATTAGACATGTTATAGGCAGGATAAGGTGTGCGTGCGTGCATGTGTGCGTGCGTGCGTGTGTGTGTTTGTGTGTGCAAGGAATAGTTATGTGGTGGATAACTTATTTTATTGGTTTTTGATATTGATGGCCGTGATCCTGTAAATGGTGTGTCTGTGTGTGTGTATGTGTGTGTGCACGCGTGCTTGTGTGTGTGCGTGCGTGCGTGTGTGTGCGTGTGCGTGTGTGTAAGGGCTACTTGCTGTGTATAACTTATTTCCCCAGCTTTTGATGGTTGTGACTTATACTGATTGGTGATTCTTAGTATTTGTTTTATCGTACTGTTTTACAACTATACTATACCATGAGTATTTATCTATAGATCGATGGTGTGTGTGTGTGGTCAGTGTTGTCTGTGTGGTCTGTGTGGTCTGTGTGGTCTGTGTGGTCTGTGTGGTCTGTGTGGTCTGTGTGGTCAGTGTTCTCAGTTACATATGTTTATTTATTTATTTATCTATTGCTTTCTTAATAGCGAACACCACAAGAGAATTTCCCCATGAGGGACAATAAAGGTATTTGAATTTAGTTTAATTGAATTGGTACCCATACTACATGGGCTTTGAGTTTGAAGCCGTAGGATCGATACATCCGATATTCCGTACAACATAATGTGATACAATCATCCAGGGCCAATAGAGTGTGGGGTAGCACCTACAGACCGAGCAGTCATTTCATATCCTTGTGTTGGAACCTGTGGAGTGAAACCATGTAGAGGACTTCCACGGGTTCTACATACTCTCTACTGGCGCGGCCGTAATAGGTCCGTAAGCAACATCCCAGCTAACAAAAACAGGTTCCCAGAACGTTCCCGGAACGTTAGTTTTATGTTACGATAACGTTAGGAGAAAATTTTTGGAATTTTTTTAAAGAATGATATAGGTCCCATGCAGTACTGATCCTGGCCTGTGGTACCCTCAAAACTGATTTCCAATTTTAAGTCTCCCCATCAACTACTACCCGTTGTCTTCTGTCAGTCAGCCCTGTTTCTGTCCAATTAATTATACCATCCCCCATGCAATGGGCCTTTAGTTTAAGTAGTAATATTTCATGTGGCACTTTGTCGAAAACTTTCTGAAAATATAAGTAGATAATATCTACAGGTGATCCCTCGTCTGCCCACTTAAGGATATCTTCAAAAAAAGTCAGGTCCTATACAGGCAGGCAGGCAGACGGTCCCACGGGCAGGCGGGCCGCTCGGGCGGGAGGGCCGCGCGGGCTTTCGGGTAGACCGTGTATCTGTTGGGGGCGTTTTGGGAATCGGGGCAAAGTGGGAATGATTCCCACTTCGCCCGGGTCATTATGGGAATTCCCATAATGCCCGGTCGTCTCGGAATCGCCGTTGGTTCCGAATTCGCCCTGGGGCAGTATGGGAATAATGCCGTAATTTCAATCGGATAGTTGTTAAATCGTATATATACCGCCGAAACATATGCGTGCAAGTACGTCAGACTGTTAGTGCGTATGATGCTATGTAATTGCAAGCTAACAAGCACAGAAACGAAGCAGTACTTCAAACTGGTGTCGAGCTAGAGCATTTATTCCCATTTCGCCCCGGGGCAATATGGGTATAATACCGGCCGTTGCTTTTTACGCGCAGTCGTCAAATGGTATATATATATCGCCGAACTATATGTATGCATGTA
This sequence comes from Escarpia spicata, assembly GCA_963995525.1. Classification (NCBI taxonomy): domain Eukaryota; kingdom Metazoa; phylum Annelida; class Polychaeta; order Sabellida; family Siboglinidae; genus Escarpia; species Escarpia spicata. Next base: position 32,851,467 of record OZ023218.1, read on the forward strand.
TGTCAAACTGTTAGTGCATACAATACTTTGTAAATGCAAGCTTACAAGCACAAAAACGAAACAATATTTCACAGTAGTGTCGAGTTAGAGCATTTATTCCCACTTTGCCTCGGGGCAAAGTGAGAATAATCCCGTTGTTTTCTGCGCGCAGTCGTCAAATTGTATACATACCGCCGAAATATATGTGTGCATGTACGTCAAACTGTTAGTGCATATACTAGTTTGTAAATGCAAGCTAACAAGCACAAAAACGAAACAATATTTCACAGTAGTGTCGAGCTGGAGCATTTATTCCCACTTTGCCCCGGGGCAAAGTGAGAATAATCCCGTTGTTTCCTGATATGCAGCTTACTGGCAACGTCAAACATCCTACCACTGTGGATGACTCGCAGGCAATCAGACAGCGACATGTCACTGCGTCCACCTATGGACAAACACACACACACACTAACTGGTCCACTTTCTTAAAGACTCAGTGAAATTAACCTTTTTTATTCCCAATCTGAAGCTAAACACTTGTGGAATACCTTAGAGACAGACACCTTCATGTTCCAACATATTACAAACCCAACGAGAGGAAAGGGTACAAATAAAACACATTTTCTACATTTATTTTTATTGACAAACATGTATGGCCAACTTGGCTTTCTACTGTAATTACTAAAACAGTGGATTCAGAACGTGTTAGTATTTATCGCTATTTATCGTTATAGGCTACATGGAGGTTAGGCAGTATAACTATATTGTTGTAGCTGATAATATAAGTACCCAAGAAAAATGTAGTGACAAATGGTTACATTAAAATTCCACCCAGACATGAAAACACATGAAAATAATGGGAGGTGTTTAAAAATAACATGAAATTTCAATTTAAGAGCCTATAACACACAGCTACAAAATAAATTATCCAAATGTTCCCCATACACCCCAGGGGACAAATAATAAAGTGAAACATAGTACAGGTGAGACTAAATATTTCATGACACGTATTAATGTCAACACGTACCAGGTAAAAGTGGCCAGACATAACTGGCAACATCAACACTTTCAAACAGCAAACTTGTACCAGTATCTGAGATTCACCCATGCCAAAGTGATTAGACTTAATGAAGCCAATTAATTACAGGTCATAGTAGACAGCATGTGGATCCACACTTGACCAGACTACAGGACAAAATACTCATATGGCAGTCTTAGGCAAGTGACAACCAATTAAGTAATCAATGTACACAGGTGGTAGACTTAATAATTGGCCAACCTAGTATCTGATGGAGCCGGTCACTGTGAACCTTTTAATTAATTATACTGCCTAATTTATAGAAACTTGCTGCCCAAATTTGTTGTTGGGTAATCACAATAAAAGGTGGGATATAACAAGGAATTAAAAAGAGTACATCTGTTTAAATGGTCGAAAGAATTTACTGTTGGCCTACAATATATATCTTGGGTAAGAATGAAACAAGTAACGACAGTATGTCTGATAAATTGTGACCTACCATTCCAAAGTGAGACGGTTCTCATTTATACAAATAATATAAATTAAATTAACTATCAGCCAAAACAAATACAAACAAAAATATACAGTGAAATATAGTAATGACAATGAGTTTCTGAAACAATTCTTACAGGTAATTTGGAGGTATCATTTCCCCCTCTCAATTGAAATCCATTCATATTTGTAATAAAAGCATCTCCTTTTGGTACGGTGTGTCATAATTTCTCAAAAATCTGTATAAAAATATGAATTTTTTACCTCCAAGAATCTAAATCATGGCATCAATTGGGCTGTAGAGAATGAAGACTGAAGTGGGCCAGACTCCATGGCACAGAATCCCCGACTCTATAATCTAGACATGGGCCACATTTAGTAAATTACTAATAATGTTTTTAACTCACCTGTCTTTGGAATGACAAGCACGTCAGCGAGGTCGAGCTCAGGAAAGTTGACTAGTTGGAAGCGCTTACGTTTGTTCCACCACCGAAGTTTCGGATTGTCGATGGAAGAAGTAGCGGTGGGCGCAGCTTCGTGTTGGAGTTGCTTAACGATTTCTCCATACTTTTCCTCCGGTATAACTTTTGAATTTTGCAACAACAGCAAACGGCCAAGTACGTCGGACATGTACGATTTATGATCAGTACCCATATTAAAAATTACTATATAATTCGTCTTTCAATCGTTATCTTAATTTTGTATCAAGTATTCTTAGATCTTTCTCACTGGCACTGATCAGTTTACAATTAACGTTACGTTACAACTAACGTACATCCCTGAAGTAGGTTATTTTATATAAAACACTTAATCACGACGCATTTAAAATCCGAAATTACGGCAGGCAATCAAATGAGCTAGTACAAATGCAATATCTGTCTAGCAGGTGTCGTAATATAAATCTAAGACAGGAAGCTCGCAAAAAAACGTCTCACCAAGCCAAAGACTGTCGCGCGACTGAACGGTCTATCCTCACTTCGCCGGGGCGTTATGGGATTCCCATCCCATTCTGCCACGGAAGTGAGGCAGGGCAGTTTCGTAGGCCATGGGCCAGATATGCCCCTCGTGCACCCCCCCCCCCCCACCACAACTCTACCAACTATGTTTTTTTAAGCTTTGGGGTCCCTTGAAGATGATTTCAAGTGGTAACAGTGAAAAAGCTGAAAACTACAGCTCTGTGTGACGAAGTCATAAGATACACAACGCTATGAGACAATGACATCAAAATAAAACAATTTGTTTGGCAAATAATTGCAAGTTATGCTAATTATGAGGGTTTGTTATGTATACTAACAATTACAAAAGTAATCGTATCATTAACGTAAACTATAATATCATTGGGTCACGCATAGTTTCGGCAAACACCGTGTTTAAGCTGGCCCAAAATAGGCGCTAACCTTTAACATGTACAGTGTGTACGTAAAACGGAACCGAAACTTACTCTTAGACCGGAACCTCCTTCCAGACCGTACAGTTGCGTGCCGAAAGTAGGCGCTAACCTTTGACATGTACAATCGCATGTGCAATACGCAAAACGGAACCGGAACTTACTCTTAGACCGGAACCTCCTTCCAGACCGGTACAACGGCACGCCTTGCAACGAGCATGAGCAACGTCATGTGCCGGTGGGTCGTTGCATATTGAGGGGGAGCAGGTTCTTTGAACGCGGACAATACGCAATTATTCACTACTATTGTTGAGCTATGTTATACTAAACGTCGTTACTTATCATTATATATCGGTACATTAACAAATAAAGAGTGTATGAATAAAACATTATTTTTCTAATCACACGTGCCGGCTTCGAAATTCTGTCGCGAACAGGCTGGTCTACCGACTTGCAAAGTTTGGCGCCTCCTCATATCAAAACGTATTTTAGCAAGTTTTGCAAGTATCACGTGATTAAGAATTTAACGACTAATATAGCGGTAGAAGTCTCCCGGCAATCAGACTTTAACTTTTGAAGATACGGATAAAATAAGGAATGCTTGGGCCTTGGCGGTATGTATAGACTACTATAGTCGAGGCGCTCCGGCCTCCGCGAAAGTCCGTCGCTCTGGTTTGTCTACTTTCGAAGGCCGGCGTCTCCTCAAATCAACGCTTTAAAAATGTTTGCCACCCACGATTAAGAATTTAATGGCGACCGGAATAGGAGTTGAGATAGGGGCGCATGAACAACTGAAATGACCGCGTGGTGCGCTCGGGATGCGTAGTCGACATCGGTGCGCTTGCAGACGATCGAGTGTCTGCTAGTGCCACGAACTCGTGACGCATCCATTCCCGATTGCGCGATGCGCTCAGTTGGGAACAATCTAACCGTGCGTGTGGCGCGATCGGGATGCCTTTCGAGATCGGGACGCTCTGCAAATTAATAATAATATACACGATCGTGTAACCGTCTGTAGCCACGACTAGGGTTACGTGCAACATATAGCAAGGCGCCGTATAAAAAAGGCATGGCGTAATTTGTGGGTACCAGGGCGTCATTGAAAAAGGGCAGGGCGTAACGCCCCGCAAATTCGACCTAGGCCCTACTGCCGCAGAACACTGTCATTACAGCATAACATACATAGTGTGTGCCACATTTGAATGTCATGCATGTAATTTTTCCATGCAATCCATTTGCATATATAATGTAAAACTTCAACAGCCGTTTTCTTCATTTTCACCTTTTGACCCCTACCATGTTCAATGCTCCATAACTTTGCCAATTTTTGTAGCAGTCATAATTTTTGAAACCGTGTAAAGCACCCTACCAAACCTTTACAAGGATGTAAGAAAACAATGTTAAAATTTTTCCGACTTATCACTCATTTGGTCAGCCGGTGTCACATAGACGAATTAGTCCAAAGGACTTCAGGGCCACTTGGCCCATTTTTTAGTTTTTCTCATAAAAAATTGATCAACTGCCATTGCATATTCACTTGTGCTGAGTTATATAAATTATATTAATTAATAATTTAAAAATACGTTATTATTTATTTAAAAAAAAAATTACTAGTACTTTTACTCGTACTCGTGAGAATGTACTCGTACTTGTACTCGTACTCAGCTTTTAGCAATGTACTCGTACTTGTACTCATGCAAATGTACTCGGCCCCAGATCTGTTTAGTAGGCAATTTTACTTTTGTCTAGTTCTAACCATGAAAACGAACACCTACCTAGTTCTAGGCTAGGTGTTCGTTTTCATGGTTAGGTCAGAACTAGACAGAAGTCTAGCCAAGGCGCCTAACTTGAGCCATGCTAGCCTACGTCTACACTGCCTAGGCTACAGCCGCCAAACTTCTCCGTAGCATAGACCATACTGTTATACATTTCATATGATGCATACCTTACATAATATGCACACACTACGTTATCAAATGATTACATTTACATTCCTGTGACGATCAAATGTCACACAGAGTAAAACTAAAACGCGACATCTCTGGTAGTGGCGCCACAAGTCCACGGCTGCTGAAAGAACCGATGTGCATTGAGGCGTTGCACTTACACACACACACCAGTAATTATAAATATATTTATATATGCACACACATGCACCTATAATTATATACATGATCACACATAAAAATATGCGTCTTCAGTTGTAGTAACGACACAGGACATGGTTTCTCTGAACCTCATTTGTACCGCAATCCTCAAAACACTATCGATTTTACAATAGCTATGGAGCTATGCATAGGTGCCGCTGGAGATATCAAATTTTTGATTAGTTTGTTTTGAGAACTTTGTTATATGTAATTTTTAAAATCTTATAGCAGTAAAGTATAGGAGATTAGTCCCCCTAATACGTTCACCTTGCTATTCAGTTAGACTTAGTATTCCATGGTTCACACTCTTGAGGGAATGTGTTTTTCATAAGATTTAGTTATGCTGTTTGCATCCGTAACTTAAGAGTCTCCTCTTTTTCCTAATTTTAGTGACACGTCCTCCCATTTCAGAGCAGTTTATTACCATACATTGTGTACATTATTTTACTGCCTTCTACTGTTTCTCCTCAATGTCTTTGTTATGCTGTTGTATGTAGCTTTAGTAATTTTACTTATTCTATTTAGTTATAGTTGATAGTACAACGATATTGAATGGATATAGTTACAATAGAAATAATCAAATTTTCTACAATTTACCTGTCTGCTAGTATCTGTAGTGTTGCCTAGTATACAATGCCTACATCTACTGACATATGTTGTTTGACTTGTTTCAGACGACTGTGGTGCTATTGAAGGCCTTATATGTCACAAGTATCTACAATTACTTGATCAGTTTGCAAAGATTCATGATAATCAACAATAACAACTGCCGAGTTGTCTGCACCAAAACAGCATATGACATTGAGCCAAGTCGCCGAATGTCAGCATGAGACTAAGAGAAAACATGTGACAGTGTCTCCTGTTGAACAATATTTACATTTAAAGATACCCCAACTCCATTGTTGTGGGGGAAACCATTCAAGTGTGACAGTTATGGTGTGAACATTTAAAGATTCATGTGTCATCTCCGACTTGTGGTAAAAAGTGAAATTGTGGCGAATCATCTTCTCGGAGTAGAAATTTCAAACTGCACATATATGGACATTAATAATGTGGAGAAACCTGTAAATGTGACGGCTCTGCACACTGTCTTGTAGTTTGGTGACTAAAATGTCCACGTGTGCATCAGGACTGAAGACAACCCTTCAAATGTGATGCATGTCGTCTACAACACTCTCAGTGTTTTAACGTACACGTGCACCCGCACTTGTGATCAAAGTGTGTACATGCTGTAATAATATTGCTTTGAAGACAGAAGAGTGCATCTTCTGGTGAAACCTTACACATGTGATGTATATGGAAACAGGTTTGAACCTGAACTATTTTCAATATGTCTGCGAATTTGCATACTCGTATCATTGAGAAGAGATTTGTATGTGTCAAACCATTCAAATGTGATACGTGTGGGGCACAGTTTACGAAAAGTCATGGTTTGAAGGGTCATGCACGTATCCACACGGGGGAGAAACCCTACAAATGTGATACATGTGGTGCACAATTCTCATCAAATGGTAATTTGAAGAAACATATCCGTATCCACACTGGAGAGAAACCCTACAAATGTGATACATGTGGTGCACAATTCTCACAGAATAGTCATTTGATCACACATATCCGTATCCACACTGGAGAAAAACCCTACAAATGTGATACATGTGGTGCACAATTCTCACAGAATAGCCAAATGATCACACATATCCGTATCCACACTGGGGAGAAACCCTACAAATGTGATACATGTGGTGCACAATTCTCATCAAATGGTAATTTGAAGAAACATATCCGTATCCACACTGGAGAGAAACCCTACAAATGTGACACATGTGGTGCACAATTCTCAGAAAATTTTTGTTTGAAGAAACATATCCGTATCCATACTGGAGAGAAACCCTACAAATGTGATACATGTGGTGCACAATTCTCATCAAATGGCAATTTGTCGAAGCATATCCGAATACACACTGGAGAAAAACCCTATAAATGCGATACATGTGGTGCACAATTCGCAGAAAATGGTAATTTGAAGAAACATTTCCGTATCCACACTGGAGAGAAACCCTACAAATGTGATACATGTGGTGCACAATTCTCAGAATATGGTACTTTGAAGAAACATGTCCGTATTCATACTGGGGAGAAACCTTACAAATGTGATAGCTGTGGGGCACAGTTTTCCACGAGTGGTTCACTCAAGACACATGTAATGCGCAGTCACACTGGAAAACTCCTTCAATGAAGTCTGCGGACCACAGTTTAAAAACTAGTAGTACCGATAGTGATACTTTATACACACACGCATTGTTAAGAAAGGAATAACTATGGAGGGAAACAGTTTTACTTCGGAAGGTATAACAACTGTCTTAGGACAAATAAATATTTCGCATTGAAGAATGTCCATGTGACGCTTCACAATTTTTTTTAGAGTTTTGTCATGTCCTGTCTCAATGCTGCCGTGTCAACCATAGCCATAGCAGGAATATTATTATTTAAATTTACACTTTATATCTGACTCACTCCAGAGTATCATTGTTTCTGTTGCATTGCACAATTTGTCAAGTCATTACTTACACCTGTATACGACCAGTGCAGGATTTGTTGGTTTTACTGAAATGTCCCATTATAGAAACGATATGTTAATGAAATGCCTGTTACCCAACTATCCATGGCCAAAGTTGTTAGATCCTTGATCGCGGAACCGTTTACCATGCCCCGTTTCCTCTTTTCCTTTTACATCTCAATGTGTCACAATAAACGTGTTCATACTTTCTCTACGAGAATGTTAATTCTATAATGTCCTGTACGCACAGCCCACGGCCAGTACACGACATTAATTGGCGACGAGGTAAACTGACAACTCTACGAGTTACTTTGAACTAGACTACGTCTAATTTCTGTGTGAAAATGGAAACTGTCGCTGACGTCGCACATTTTTCGCTGGAGCCGACTGACAGCGAAGGCCATCGTTGGGAACGTTGGGTGAGGCGCTTTGAGAACTTTGTGGTGGCTAAAGACATTCAGAACGATACAAGAATGAGAGCGATGTTGCTTCATTATGCTGGTGAGGCAGTGTTTGAATTGAGTGAAGCAGTGGGGGTGACAGAAAATGATGATTTCGCAAAAACCAAGCGGAAGCTCACTGCTTACTTCAAGTTCAGGCCGCAGTGCAATGAAGAATATGAAATATTCAAGTTCCGACAGGCTGAACAGACGTCGTCAGAGACGCTGGACCAATTCAATGCACGATTGCAGCAACTAGCCAAAAACTGTAAGTTCCATGAGAAAGACAGAGAAGTGAAGTCGCAAATCATCCAAAAATGTGCCATGTCAAAAGTGCGTGACAAGGGGTTAAGTGAACCTACAATCACGCTAGAGAAGTTACTGACGTTCGGGCGCACACTGGAAGCTACGCTACAGCAGTCGAAAATCATGAGAAACTCTTTTTCGACCGTACCGAGGCCTGTCCACGCCGTATCGAATGACGAGGGGCGGCGCAACTCTTCACGTGGAGGTTTCAGCTTTGGTCGCCAGGTAGCGACACACGGAGATAGCAATCCACCAAGAAAGCGTTTTCCGCCTGATCGCCAAGGGACGCCACGTCGAGACGATCGACCAGTCGTGAGTAGTCAGCAGCGGTACAGACGTCACAAGGGGGCAGCACCAGCATGCTCAGGCTGTGGTGGACCGCCACACGACGATCGGCGAATGTGCAAAGCTTGGGGCAGGAGATGCTACAAGTGTCAAAAGCTAAATCACTTTGCTAATGTGTGCAATGCAAACACTCAACAGACACACTTAGTAGAAAATGACACACCCTCGCAACGCAATGACAAGTTATGTGAAGACACATACACACTTGGCCTGTATCGCACAAGTGCCACCCACACCATACCACCGTACATTTGCAATGTCCAGATAGAGGGAAGTGAAGTGGCTATGGAGATAGATACCGGAGCAGCAGTTTCGCTTATATCGGGGGATGAGTGGGCTAAAATCTGCAAGACATCTGTGCTCACTCTCGACACGCGTAACGTTCCGAGGTTGCGAACGTACGCAGGTACCACAATTGAGCCTTTAGGGCGAGCACAGGTGAACGTTTGTCACAACAATCAACAGCACAGGCTGCAGGCAATCGTAGTGCCTGGGTCGGGACCTAACCTGCTGGGAAGGGACTGGCTGACAGTGTTGAAAGTGAACTGGGCTACCGTGAACCAGGTAGACAGAGAGGACTTCCTAAAGCCTTACGAATCAATGTTCAGTGAGGGACTAGGCACTCTAAAGGGGCTGACTGCGAAGTTCTACGTTGATGACACGGTTAAACCGAGGTATTGTAAACCTCGACCTGTACCTCTTGCTTTACGAGCCAAAGTAGAGGACGAGTTAGATCGTATGCAGAAGGCCGGAATCATCCGTCCTGTGGAGTATTCTGAGTGGGCCGCGCCCATTGTACCGGTCTTGAAGTCTACCGGCGCAGTCAGAATCTGTGGCGACTATAAGGTAACCATCAACAGAGCCGTCAAGGTAGACAAGTACCCGATCCCGAACGTATCTGATCTGTTTACAAAATTAGCAGGTGGTACACTGTACACAACGCTGGACATGAGCCATGCGTATCAACAGGTCGTACTGGATGAAGAATCACGTCCGTTGACTACAATCAACACGTCGAAAGGGCTGTTCGCATTCGAACGTCTGCCTTTCGGTGTGAGTTCTTCTCCAGGTATCTTCCAGAGAATCATGGAGCAGTTACTACAGAACATACCCATGACTGTAGTCTACCTCGACGACATCCTGGTCACAGGAAGAACGCCAGAAGAGCATGATCGTAATCTGGCTACTCTGCTAACGCGACTACAAGACGCAGGGTTACGCCTGAAGAAGGAGAAATGTGCGTTTCGTCAGAACTCGTGCACCTATCTAGGTCATGCGATTGATGCTGAAGGTATTCATCCTACGGAAGACAAAGTGCGAGCAGTACAGAACGCGCCTGCACCACATAATGTACAGGAGTTGAGGAGTTATCTAGGACTCATTCACTACTATCACAACTTCTTGCGCAATCTCAGTACGCTGCTTGCTCCGCTGCATGAAATGACACGCCAACACACAAAGTGGAAGTGGGGTCCGGCGCAACAAAAGGCTTTCGATGAGTCTAAGGCACTGCTTGTTTCTTCAGATGTGCTTGTACACTACAACCCTGAACTCCCGATCATCTTGAGCAGTGACGCATCTCCTTACGGGATTGGAAGCGTACTGTCACACAGATTGCCCGATGGCAGCGACAAGCCTATCGCATACGCATCACGCTCTCTCTCCACAGCGGAAAAGAAGTACGCACAGCTGGAAAAAGAAGCGTTGTCGTTGGTCTTCGGGATATCCAAGTTCCATAAGTACCTTTACGGGAGGGACTTCACGTTGCAGACCGACCACAAGCCGTTGGTCGGGCTGTTGAAGGAAGATCGTGCCATCTCTGCAATGGCTAGTGCACGCATTCAGAGATGGGCACTAACACTAAGCAACTATCAGTACCATCTGGAGTACAGACCGGGTACGAGTATCTGTCATGCAGACGGATTGAGTCGCTTGCCGCTACCAGACACTCCTGAACGAGTACCAGTCCCGGAGGAAGTGGTTCTAGCACTTGCAACCATGAACGATACACCCATCACGGCAGAACACATCGCTAAATGGACAGCAAACGATCCGATGCTGTCACAAGTTCTACGGTTCGTGGAAGGAGGATGGCCTAACGATGTACCACGCGAGTGGGAGAGTTACTCTCGAAGGAAAGACGAACTGAGTGTCCAACACGGGGTGCTGATGTGGGGAGCAAGAGTCATCGTACCACCAAACTTGTCTTGACACGTTGTTGAAAGAACTACACGAGACGCATCCGGGCATAGTGAAGATGAAGGCGTTAGCCCGAAGCTACCTCTGGTGGCCAGGTTTGGACGCTGAAATCGAGATGTGTGTTAAGGACTGCACGACATGCCAAATACACAGCAAACAACCACCAGTGGCACCACTGCATCCATGGGAATGGCCGGGACGAACGTGGCATCGAATACACATTGATTATGCGGGACCGTTCGAGGGACGTATGATACTCATCATAGTCGATGCTCACAGCAAGTACATCGATGCACACGTTGTATCAGCTGCGACAACCAGTGCAACTCTCACGAAGCTAAGACAGACGTTTGCGATTTTGGGTCTACCAAGCACAGTGGTATCAGATAACGGAAGCTGTTTCACCAGTGAGGAGTTTGAACAGTTTTGTCGAGCTAACGGAATCAAACACATCAAGTCTTAACCTTATCACCCATCCAGTAATGGCTTAGCTGAATGCGCCGTTCAGACTATAAAAGCAGGGTTGAAGAAGACAAATGGCAACCTAGAAGATCGTCTCTACACCTTCCTAGCACGCTACAGGGTAACTCCACAAGCTACAACCGGCAGAGCTCCAACAGAGTTTGTGTTGAAGACACCACCGAGCACACGACTGGATCTTCTACGACCATCCATTCAGAACCGAGTCTTGCGCAAACAGGAAGAAGACGAAGAACGCCACGACCAGAGAGCAGTGGAGCGAAGTTTCATGACAGGAGACTGTGTCTGGGCGTTGAACTTTCAGGGACAACCGAAATGGGTCGCTGCGGTGATAGAGAACCGGCTGGGTCCGCTGACCTTCGAGGTACGTCTGCAGGATGACAGAGTGTGGAAGCGTCACCAGGATCATTTGCGCGAGAGAAGGCCGATCGAGGCGACGGAAGAGCGTCTGGTACCATTGAGGGTTGAAGAACCTCAAGTACCGCTGGTAGTACCGCTGAGAAGATCACACAGAGTGGTGAAGCCACCGGACAGATTGAACTTGTAAACTTGTGAACTTGTCATAACGGACAATGCATAGATCAAGATAGCCAGAATAGACTAGGTTTCGGTAGATGTGGCTAGTCGCGAGAGCACTAGATTAGTACTATAAACAATGGCATACTAGCTATCTTAGATATGACATTGATACGTATAAGGGACTCTTGTTTGCGTTAAAAGTTTACATTTTAATAATTATACTAATTATGTTCTTCTTAAAGGGGGAGGAATGTTAGATCCTTGATCGCGGAACCGTTTACCATGCCCCGTTTCCTCTTTTCCTTTTACATCTCAATGTGTCACAATAAACGTGTTCATACTTTCTCTACGAGAATGTTCATTCTATAATGTCCTGTACGCACAGCCCACGGCCAGTACACGACAAAAGTGACCTTTACCAAACTGTCTGGCTGTCATCTCACTCACTAAAGAGTATCATTGTTTCTGTTGGATTGCACAGTTTGTCAAGTCATTGTTTATTCGTGCATATGACCAGTGCGGCATGTATGGCGTGGCAGACGGGACAGTCGCCCAGGAATCCCACAATATAACTTTTATGGGTGTGTGCACTAAACGCTTTTTGGGTAATTTCTTTGGTGTCGAAACGTTTTTAGACGTAACTTGAGTGCTTCAGAATGATACAAACTAGTGTTCTAAATGTACAAAATTAGTATTTTACCCTGAAGTCCCTAGTGTAGAAGACAGGAACGAGTGAGAACTATTACTTACTTGTTACTACCCGTTACGCCCTCTGGCGTTAAGGGCAGCGATGAAGTTCCTCCAACTCCACCAGTGAGAACTATAATGATATCCAGTCAATCACTGGCTCGATGCCTCTACAGTCCTAAATCCAGCGCTGTGTATGTCGAATGGTGGTCGTATCCTTTGTTTCAGCTACACTACTACAAGAATTTGTGTTGTCTTTGGCTTCATGCTTTATAGAACAGAGTCCATGCACCACTGTAGGAACGAGGTTTAGAAAGTCACTACTATATTGGTGATACTGTTGTCAACTCTTTGTTGTTCCCTCGGTGGATGTAACGGGGTCAATAAAACGGATGCAGCTACAGCTTTTGACATTGTCAACTCCCAAATTTCCCATCACACCTGGCCCCCAGGCTAAATGTGAATAATTACAAATATACGAACAACCGTATAGGTCATACACACGCACACACATACATACACACATGCACAGGGGCCCCACAATATAATTTTATGGGGGTGTCCACAAATTTTTGTGTGTGGTTCATTTGGTGTCGAAACAATTTTAGACTTAACTTGAGAGCTTCAGTATGATGCAAACTAGTGTTCCAAATGTAAACAAATACACACACACACATATCCAAAGTCTTAATAATCTCATGGTTGAAATCACGTGTATTGTTCAGTTGTACCTAATTGTAGGTAATTGTATATTGGGAATGCAAATATTTAAAATTGCTACCGCTATGCCCCCCACCCCCCGTCCTCTCTTCCTACCAACAACACCGAGGAACGCGTTAATTTTATGTAAAGCTTCTTCGGAATTGTTCATTTGAAACTTGCGGATATAAATACGCTAACGAAAAGCAAAAGTCACCATTACAAAGTTCTTTTGAACACTCTACAGAAGGTAATTCTGACAGACAGACGCAGCGATTCACCTAAACAGCGGATTCGCGTCAATGACTAGTCGTACAGTGAAACGCCGCATGTGCCACAGTGACACATACCAAAAACAACGTGTTTATCTGATAAATTTGAGGGTTCACCCATATTTTGTTGTTGTAACTATAGTTTTTGCTTAAATTTGATACGACAAGGCGTTAAAAAATCCGGTTTACTTCTGTCTGCGGTCGTGCGTTGGCCGTTTCCGCGGCGTGCGCTTGAAATGAGCAATAAACAGCGCATGTTCATGCAAACCGGAACATTGTTTACTTCCCAAAAGTGCACTTTATTTTTAGAACGTACATGTGCCTGAGATTTTCCGATCCGTTTAGCAGTAGACTGTAGTTGCATGACCAGTCCACGAAAGATGGGACACCCACACACTGTATCGTGTTTTGTAATTTTTGAGATTTTAAAATAAACCAGCAGAGGTGGATCCAAGTTGGGCCTTGTTGGCAGCAGGCACTTAGACCTTCGGTGTTTTTGAGGGCCTCAGGGGATGGTATCATCGGTTAATTTTTTGAGAACCTGAAGTTGTTTTGGGGGAGCCTCAAGGGGGTGCAACTGGAGGTTATTTTGTGTGCTTCAAGGTGGTTGTTTGGGCACGTGCCACCATAGACGTGTGTTTTGGTGGGAGCCTCAAAGGGATGTTTTTGGAGAGCCTGAAGGTAGAAATTTGTGGGAAGCCTTGGGGTGTGTGTGCAATTGGAGGTTTTTAGAGAGCCTTAGCTCCCGAATATTAACCGCGTTCTAACGCCAGTGTGTATATACACAAAGCATCGCAGGATAACAATCATCGACATTTATATACTCACTCCCTCTACCGGATGTGGTTGATCTAATCCATGCACCAACCCCCTAGACTACCTTCTGTGGACCAGACCCTAACTAGTGAACATTTCTGAGCTTTTCTTTATACTAATGGTTGTGCAGTATGTACCCAGAAAATTGTTGCACAGAGAGTCCCGAATAGAATTCAAACAAATTAATAGCAATACAATTGCATGCGTAATAAAAAAAAACTGCAGTGTTAACACTTATCAGGTTAATTATTTATGCGATCACACTATCTTTTTTATTTTAATAAACTGATTTGGGGCACATACAATTTCAAAATGGCACATAATACTTTACCTTCCTTACCATGGGAACTGAAATGTATATTATTTGTTTCGTCTTGTTTGGAATAGTGTGTCCATATTCTGTTTGTATCATTTTAGTATAGGAGTATTTATTCACATTGGTCCCAAACTTTGCATTGCAATCGCCGCATGTAACTACAACATTATGTTTGTGGATATTGTTCTTTAGGCTTTGCAGTTCTCCATACAATTTGCTGTACGTTGTTTTCGTCGCCCACGTTGGTTTCGTCGCTCACGTTGGTAGGACCGTAGCAGCTGATAATGGTAACTTGTGGATTACCAGTAAATGAGACGACGATGTATGTGATATGCTAGAGATAACACTTGAAATGAAACGAAGAAGAAAACAAATACATGTATTAAAGTAATACTGCACGTCAGCACAACACCAAAGCCATTGAACTGCAACAATGACGTCCAACAAGAAAGCCGACGGCAAGCAAGTTGACTGGCACGTATGCCTAACAAGTACATGGATTCGGCCTGCGTAATTTGTACAATGTCTGAAGAATCGAACATTGTCGAATTGCGTCACTGCCACATGCTGGAATTCGGAGTACGATCTTTCTTCCGCTCTCTTCTCGGTGACGACCGGTCCGGTTTCGTCGTGACTGCCACCCGTCTGCATGTAGTAAAGGTAAGCAAGTTCTTATATAGCGCAGTATCCAGTCCTCAGGACTGCTCAAAGCGCTTTACACTTTACTCCCTGGCAGACCTGTTCAATCGAACACCATTTCGACTTCTCTGGGAAGCATTCAGCCACGCTGCAATTAATGCGCGAAGACTATTCGTACACAAATATCCACCACTGTCTATAGCCAGGTACTCATGCATACAGCTGAATGAACTGAAGGAATGTAGAGTAAACGAACTTGCGCAAGGTTCGACACCGCCGCACAGGATTCGAACCCGCGTTCTCTCAGTCGAGAGTCCGGAGGTTTTACCGCTGCGCTACTGCGCTCCACAAGTGTGGCCGAGGCAATCTACGGTGTCGCAAAAAGCACTGGATAAAGTTAAAGAAAACAGAAGGAAGACCAGATCTGACGACCGTCAACCAAGGACGTAAAAACATAAGCGAACGAGGTATTTCTCCGAGTACTTATAGAAAAAGCTAGTTTTACGGGTAACGTAATTAATTTTCACGAGAGAAGACGAATATAATAACAGGATGCCTTTCTTATATACCAAGTCCACGTAGAAAGGAGGATGGCACTGTGAAGTCAATATTGAATAGGCAGATGGGACACACTAACTAATGTCTTAACTTTACGTTCCATCACGCCAAGTCTTTGGCGCCCGGCTGATCCGACCACCACCTATAGCTTATACGTATATACCATTGAACCCGGGGGGGGGGGGGGGGGGGGACTGCAGTCAGTTGAGTGTAATCGTGCACGACGGACAATCATGTGGTTAAAAATTCATTTGTGTGATTTTGAGTATACCCTAAGGCGAAGAATCAATCAATAATTTATAGCCGGTAACAAGTAATTAAATAATTTGAATGTACATCATTATTATTACTATTATTAAACACGGAATATGCGAACACGTTAATGTCAGACCTGATGTATATACATATGTATGTATATACATATATACGGCATTATACATATGTATATATATATACATATATATATATAAATCACCTTGAACATTATGGCCGTCGTTCCTTCTCGGTGGCTGGCCCGATCCTGTGAAATGCCCTGCCTCCTGCAGTCAGGCATGCAAACTGCGTTGCCACTTTCAAATCACTCTTAAAGACACTTATTTCGACAGGCCTTCAAAGAACTTTGCAGTCCGCATCAGTGACCTTTGTGCAATGTTGACATTCGGTTATGTACTTAGGTTGCAGTTATTTATTTATTATTATTATTATTAATTAGCATATTATATGTATTTATTTTATTTAAGCACATTATTTATTTTAGGTATTTAAACCGCTAATTCATTTAATTTATGTATAGTATATACACTTGTAAATATATATATTTATTTTTATTCAGGTTTATCTAACTGACATTTTATGTAATTTGTATATGCTACTTTTAAATAATATTCGTTTACCTTTCTATTAAATATTACTATTTAATATGTTTTAGGTCATTTAATGTGTTTTACTTATACTCTACGATTGTCAGCGCCTTTGAGCAGATTTGTTATCCGGACACACGGCGCTCTATAAATGCTTTATAATAACAAATACATAAATAAATATATATACACATATATATATATATATATATATACGGCATTAGGCATCAATATCATGTTTCTACACACAAAGAGCTGATATATTCATGACTCAAGATTCAATAACATTACTGTCCGTTTAAAACATTGCATTAAAAATTTATATTTTCCTTTAGATACACATTGAAATGCCAGTAATAAAATTGGTACAAGACATTATGGTCAGTAATAAAAAAAAATTAACACATCATAATTAGCATTAAACATTTCTATAAAAAATAATAAATAATAATCAATAAATATAAATAATAATAAATAAATAAAACGCTCAAACTACAACATTTCCTACCTGTCCTGCTGTAAGCCGTCTACAGAAACTAGCATTTAAGATTGCAGAGGGAATAAACGATTTCCTAAACAGATTTTTCCTCGCTAATGGCACTTTCAAACGTCTGCCTGACGGAAGTTTCTGGAAAGCTGCGTTCAGGGGATGGGCCGGGTCGTATAATATTTGAGTAGCTTTCCTTTTTAGGGCAACATTATACAAACTGGACAAATGTCTCTGATCACGGTCAATTAATTTGCTAGCTAAGTTGACAATACGTGCGTGTTTAATTTTATTTTTGCTTGTGACGTCGCCGTATCATGTTATTATATTAAATGATAAAATGTGTTCTATCAACCCCGTGTACACAAGTTCAAGAATATGCTGACTGACATCAAACCTTTTCAGTTTTATCAAGAGAAAAAGACGTTGATCGGCTTTCTTGTACACATACATAGCCTACATGTTCACAAAACGTCAAGCTTCGGTCAAGTAAAGTACCCAGTTAGTTGAAGCGGTCGACTATTTAAAATTCTAGGTGATCCATCGAGCTCGGTTTTGATGCATGGTAAATTCTCCCCTCTCCAAAGACTAACTCCTTAGTTTTAGTTATGTTCAGTTCTAGAAAGCTGGACGGACTTAAACTGACAAGTTAACGAATCAATTAGGAGGTAATACTGAGAAAGAGAGAGCCCATCTTTAAGACGACCTACAAGGGCCATGACATCTGCATATTTGACCAAAGTAAGTATTTGATTGTTGCACGATATTTCGTTTGTATAAATTGAAAACAGAACTGGAGAAAGAACGCATCCTTGCGTAGCTCCGTGGTATAGTGTGATTTCGTCCGACAGCACGGGGTCTCTGCACAGATAGAAACTGCAAGAGGATGGCGATCAACGCACTAGTTGAGCAGATGTGTAAAGAAGAGGGGGTGGGATTCGTAGATTTATGGGGATACTTTGTTGGGAGGGAAGATATGTACATGAGAGATGGCCTACATCTAAGTGGAAAGGGGGCAGCAGTTTTCTCCGAGAACTTGCTGCAATCTGTTGACAGTGGGACAGGCTGCATCTATTTAAACTAGATTCGCAGGGGGGATTCACAGAGAAGCCTGAAACTGGAGGCATAGATAAAGACAGCAGAAATAAATCGGCAAAGAACAGCCTGGAAAACTGTTCTGAATCAGGATATAAATGCATTTGTTTAAATGCAAGGAGCATAGTAAACAAAAGAAGTGAACTAAACATTATGGTAGAAGATATTGACCTTCACATAATAGGTATAACCGAATCGTGGGCCACCACTGATATATCAGATGCCGAATTGGGACTAACAGGATATGTAATGTTTAGGAAAGATAGAATAGGAAGAAAGGGAGGTGGAGTTATTTTATATATTAAAGAATCTATCCAGGCTTATGAAATAAAATTTGAAAGAGAAGCAGATTGCGGAGAAGCTGTTTGGTGTAACATAGTTACAGGAAATTCAACGTTAACAGTTGGGTTAGTTTATCGAAGTCCAAACATAAGCATAGAAGAGAATGAAAAAATACAAAACGCTATAAGGGAAGTAAGCAAACGGAACTGTATTATTATGGGGGACTTTAACCATGGGCATATACAATGGAAATCTCTACAGAGTATGGGGAGTGAGGACCACAAGTTTTTAGTTTTAGTACAAGATAATTTCCTTTCTCAACATGTGCTAGAACCAACCAGGGGAGAGAATGTGTTAGACTTAGTTTTGTCCTCACAGAAAGAATTAGTTGACAATGTCAAGATATGTGAGCCACTGGGGAGTAGTGATCACAACCAGATACATTTTACCATCAAAGTAAAATCAGAAAGGAATAGTAAAAAGCAGTATAGGAGAAATTTCCACAAAGGAAGGTATAAGGACATGAGGAAATATTTAGCAAAGATAGACTGGAATAACACACTGAAGAATAAGACAGCAACCGAATGCTGGAATATCTTAAATAGTGAAATTAAGTGCATAGTCGATAAATTTGTACCTTTCAAAAAACAAGGGAAACGGTCTAAAAAGAAACACTTATCGAAAGAAGCCATTAGAAACATTAAGTATAAACAAATGATGTGGAAGTCATATAGATGTACTGGAAATGATGAAGACTACAACATTTATAAAGAAGCACTTAATCAAGCTACAGCTGAAATTAGAAATTCAAAGAGAAGCTATGAAAAAAAATTAGCTAGTAATATAAAACATGACAGTAAGAGTTTCTATGCGTATATTCGAAGCAAACAGAAAGTTCAGGATAAGGTCGGTCCTCTAGAAGATAGTGCTGGAAATACAATATCAGAGGGATTCTTAATGGCAGAAGACCTGAATGATTATTTTAGTTCAGTGTTTACCAGGGAAGATATTAGTTCACTGCCAGTACCAGAGGCTAAGTTCAAGGGGGCAGATTCAGACTATTTAGGACAGTTAGTTGTAACCTCGGAAATGGTAGCTAAGAAAATAAGGGCTATGAAGGATAATAAATCACCTGGAGTGGACGGGATTCCGCCCAAACTACTATTGGAAATTGTAGAACAAATTAGCGTACCGCTTGCAACAGTTTTCAATTTGTCATTAGAAGAGGGAGTGGTTCCTTTAGAATGGAAAGAGGCAAACATTATACCGTTATTTAAAAAAGGTTCGAGAAACAAGTCAGAGAACTATAGACCAGTGAGTTTAACATCAGTGATTTGCAAATTATTAGAAAGACTAATTAAAGATCACATGGTGGATTTTCTTGTTAAACATAACTTGATAAACCCATCTCAACATGGGTTTTTAAAAGCGAGGTCATGCTTAACAAATATGTTATGTTTTTTGGAAGACATCACTAGGTGGGTAGATGAGGGATCACCAGTAGATATCATCTATTTAGATTTTCAAAAAGCTTTCGACAAAGTACCACATCAAAGATTACTCCTTAAGCTAAAGGCCCATGGCATAGGAAATGGTACATAAACTGGATAGAAAAATGGCTGAATGACAGAAGACAACGTGTAGTAGTTGATGGGGAGGCTTCAAACTGGAAATCGGTATTGAGTGGGGTACCACAGGGATCAGTACTAGGACCTATATTATTCTGAATATATATCAACGATTTGGACGATGATATAACAAGCAAGGTGTTAAAATTTGCGGATGATACAAAAGTGTTTAGAAGGATTAAAAGTGATGGAGACAGACAGCATTTACAAGATGATCTTGATAGGTTGATCAAATGGTCTGAAAAGTGGCAAATGCTGTTCAATTTTGGGAAATGTAAATGCCTCCACACAGGTCATGGGAATGAAGAGGTAAAATATAAAATGGGGGGTACTGTTCTAAGTACTACTGTAAAAGAAAAGGACTTAGGGTTAACCATTAGTGCTGATATGACCAGAGGACATGAAGCTACATTAGTAAAGGAGCAGTGTAGATTAGATATAAGAAAGTTCTCATTCTCACAAAGGACTGTAAATGAATGGAACAGATTATCTCCTGATTGTGTTGGTGCTAATAGCGTGAATATGTTTAAAAATTAAATCGACACACACCTTAAAAAGGCGGGATACATGTAGATAAAAAGTATTGGACTCTCGATAAGCCAAAAGGCTTCCTTGTCCAACTGCCATCCAGAGTAATTTTCTGGTTGGCAATCTTGTTAAATCTTGTTGTTAAAGATGGGCGTTCAGTCTGACGCGATGTGGCCGATCACATATAGAGATTACCTAATCCACAGAACATGGTCAGAATTTACCTCAAGTATCAACAAATTCGTTATCAGAACATGGGGTTGAATGGTGTTAAAAGCAGATGGTTGTTCCGGGAGTGTCAAATTGACTAGACATTAAATTAAACAGAGTTAATTTTGCATCCCCATCACCCCTCTTGGTCCTATATACAAACTGGAGGGAGTCCATGCGATCGGCCACAGACGTGATTAGTTAATTATATGCAAGTCTTTCCATACACATGAGTAGTATGGTAGGTGGTCCAGCGGCGATGCTGGAGCGCCCGGTGGAAATCCCATGTTAAGAGATAGGGATTTTGCTCCAGTGCGCGCCCGGGTTAAAGGATAGGGAGGGAGGAAAGTAGTTCCGGTCCCATGTTAAGAGATAGGGATTTTGCACCAGACCGCGTCCGGGTTAAAGGATACGAGCTATTATCGTAAATGTAAGCAACCACTTTTTGAATTTTCCCCAGGTTAAAGCATAGGAAATTTTCACCATGTTAAAGCATAGGAGCTATTATCGTAAACGTATGCGACCACTTTTTGAATTTTTCCCGTGTTAAGAGATAAGTAATTTTTATCCATGTTAAAGCATAGGGAATTTTTACCCAATGTTAAAGGATAGGAGCTATTATCGTAAAGGTATTCGACAACTTTTTGAATAAAATAAAATATACCGAACAACATTTGAATATGTCACACACGAGATTGCTTGGCCCGTAGGCCGAGGCTCCGCCAACGGACCGAGCCCTCATTTGGTTGACGATGACATGTGTAAAATGTGGTGTTATAATAAGGCGTAATTAATAATAATAAAAGGATTATAAATTCAACGGAGGTCGTTTTATATGAAGTAATGTATACGAAATGTAAATTACATATAGGACTATGTTATATCAAAACCTATAGCTTCGATTTTTTCGAACAGAGCGACCATCGTGGAATTTGACCTTTGGTATAATTTCCGTACGGTATATTTTCTCCATGTTAAAGCATAGGAGCTATTATCGTACAGGTATACGACGATATTTTGATCAAGCTACTCTACTGGAGACGTGTCTGGACTTGTTTGTTTATTGTGCGCGGGAACCGCACTGTGATTGTACAATACCAGCGTTTGTGGCTATAAAAAAAACTCGTACGCGGAGACGTGTCTGGACATGTTTGTTTGTTGCGAGCGTAAGCGTGCGCACCCTGTATGACATCATTAAACTGCTACGCACAGTAATTTTGAGGCGAGGTTGAGTTGCTTATACAGATAGTGCTTTGGTTAGCCATTGTTTTGAGCTTTCGTGCTTGAATATAATCACATCAGTTGATGTTATGGTCAGTGACGTTATAGCGAGTGAAACATTTCCCTGTTAACCGGTATAAACTGGTATGAACTCGTAATGAATGCTCTGTGACTGTGTGTTGGAAGAACATCTCGATATTCGGCCCGTGATAAAACATACGAGATACAAGTATTTGTCATACGAGATTTGTACTTACCAACCGTATCACAGTTGATAACCTGTTTGTAAACTGTTTTGAAGGGGTATTCCCTGTTCAAGTCTCATCTATTTTCCTCGTTGTTATTATTAATGAAGTAAACACAATCGACACGCTATGCGCGATGCGCTATCGGCGAGCCACGTTGTCAACTCAGTGCCAGTGGCCTTGACACTAAAGTCGTCAAACCTCTTTTTTGAAACAGGCGCGTAACAAAGTGAAGCTTTATGATAGAACAGTACAGGTGTATTAGCTATCGTTTGTAAGAACTATATCGAACACCAGTATAAATCAGTATAATTCAAACAAAACTGATAACGAATGCTCTGTATGTTCGAAGAACAATAGACTAGTGTTATTATTATTATATTAGGTAGTGATTAAATTCGTGTCTCTTATAAAACCCGTACTCGAGACGTGCCTGGACTTGTTTGTTTGTTTGTCGCGAGCGTGAGCGTGCGCACCCTGTATGACGTCATCAGTTATGTCTGTATGTAGTTCAGTATAGAAACATTACACAGTTATGTCTGCGTATATTTCAATACAGATGATAGGTAGTTATGTATATGTGTATTTTAGTAGAGACGTTAGCCAGTTATGTATACGTGTATTTCAGTAGAGACGTTAGCCAGTTATGTATCTGTGTAGTTCAGTATAGATATGTTAACCACTTATGTCTGTGTGTGTAGTTCAGTACAGAGATGATAGCCAGTTATGTATGTGTGTAGTACAGTACAGAGATGATAGTCAGTTACATAGGTGTGTAGTTCAGTAGAGATGACAGCCAGTTATGTTACAGCCAGTTATGTATCTGTGTAGTTCAGTACAGATATGTTAACCACTTATGTCTGTGTGTAGTTCAATACAGAGATGATAGCCAGTTATGTATGTGTGTAGTACAGTACAGAGACGTTAGCCAGTTATGCATGTGTGTAGTTCAGTACAGAGATGTTAATGTACTCAGACCAACTAGTTGTACAAATGAAACACTATGCTTTGACCAACACGTTGCACGAATTGAACTCAGACCAACTAGTTGTACAAACGAAACACTAAACTTAGCCGAACACGTGGTATGAATTGAACTCACAGACACACGAAACACTACACTTTGACCAACAGGTTACACAAATTGAACTTAGACCAACTAGTCGGACAAACGAAACACTAAACGTTGACCAACACGCTGCACGAATTGAACACAGACCAACTAGTTGTACAAACGAAACACTAAACTTAGCCGAACACGTGGTATGAATTGAACTCACAGACAAACGAAACACTACACTTTGACCAACAGGTTACACAAATTGAACTTAGACCAACTAGTCGAACAAACGAAACACTTAACTTAACGGGTTATCGCGTGAGATCCCCCAAAAGGGAGCAAATAGACAGGTTATCGCGTGAAATTCCCTCAAAAGGGAGCAAATAGACGGGTTATCGTGTGAGATCCCACCAAAGGGAGCAAATAGACGGGTTATCGCACGAGATTCCACCAAAAGGGAGCAAATAGACGGGTTATCGCGTGAGATTCCATCAATTTGACGGAATTCCATCAGAATAGACGGTTTATCGCGTAAGATTCCATCAATTTGACGGAATTCCATCAGAATAGATGGGTTACTGCGTGAGATTCCATCAATTTGACGGAATTCCATCAGAATAGACGGGTTACTGCGTGAGATTCCATTAATTTGACGGAATTCCATCAGAATAGACGGGTTATCGCGTGAGATTCCATCAATTTGATGGAATTCCATCAGAATAGACGGTTTATCGCGTGAGATTCCATCAATTTGACGGAATTGCATCAGAATAGACGGGTTACTGCGTGAGATTCCATCAATTTGACGGAATTTCACCAGAATAGACGGTTTATCGCGTAACATCTCACCGCTTTCAGACAATTCGACGTGTTATCGCGTGACATCTCACCGCTTTCAGTCAATTCGACGGGTCATCACGTGACATCTATACCAAACTTAGCGCACGAGACTACGGCCGAGACATTGCATGAGACTACGGACGAGACATCGCATGATACTACGTGTTCCAAGAACCATTCCGTTGTTTACATTTGAACAGTAAACACATACATCATGAGCTTATGGACTAATCTACCAGCTACCAACAAGCCTACATCATCATCAATTGCAGCCTTCCAGTGCCCAGATTGCAAGATACATTTCACGCGTCGAGACAACTTGAAACGACACAGTGTCCTCAGTCGCTGTGCACTGTCAACAAACGCTACATCGCTGAAATCACTTGTCCTGGCGCTCACTACGACATCTGTGTAACACCAAACACTTATACCAAAGAGTGACAAGAACCAAACTTGTCGGACAAACGAAACACCAAATACTTAGATCAACGAGTGACAAGAACCAAATATCACATACCTTCATGTCAAGAGACGATCATCTGTTCGGATTCATATCCAACGAGACGACCATAGGACTCGTTTGAGGTATCGCTTCTTTTAACGGAAAACATATGTATATGAAACATCCGTCTATACAACGTAACAATTCTATATTTACAAATAGCGCGAGCGATCAGCCACGATACGACCTTCTCGAGAGTAGAAAAAGAAAGACCAGAATCGTCGGAAGTATGGTATATACACTAGTTTTTTGGCGTCATCTCATTTGCATAACCAATCAGACCAAACATACATCACGTAACTTCCCTTAACACAAAAACTGTGCACGTTCACGAGAGAGGCGACATCCGACACCACTCAACGGACACCAATGTATTTAGTCAGAGTATTGCCATCTACCGGCCATGATAGATCTCTATTCGTTGACACACTTCCGGGAATACCGGAAGCATAGAGGCCACCATGACAGTCAAGTAACATCCGGTGCGACGTCACTTCCGACGTAGCGTCCCTAGTAGAGGCTGCCATAGCAAGCGCATTTGAAAACTGCTACGATCGAAAACGACTGTCAATAAAAAGTAAGGATAACCACCTGACAGGACTTCATTCAAAGAGGTGACCATCATGGTTCCCGACGCCACTCAACGGACACCAATGTAATTAGTCAGAGTACTGCCATCTACCGGCCATGATATATCTCTATTCGTTGACACACTTCCGGGAATACCGGAAGCATAGTGGCCGCCATGACAGTCAAGTAACTTCCGGTGCGATGTCACTTCCAGCTAGTAGAGGCTGTCATGACAGTCAAGTAACTTCCGGTACGACGTCACTTCCGGCGTACCGCCCCCTTAGTGGATAATCGGAGTACTACGTCACATAAGAGCGCCATCTAGCGGATAAAAATTTATAATTAGGTTAGATAGAGAAACAAAGTTGGGGTTAATCTCGCAAAAATTTAAACAGCCACCAAAGTGGTTGTATACATTTTCAGAAAATGTATACATTACCGCATCACGCTCGTAAAATGAGCAATATAGCGGCGTATATTGATACAAACCGCTATTTACCCATCAAAAGTGCGCAAAGACGCAATATTCTTAAACGTAAATATGCCTGGGATAATGTTGAATAATGGAACTAACGCACTGAGGTAACAAAGTTAGGCAAAACTCAAGATATAACGGCGACATCGAAGTGGGTCCGGATTCTACACCACTGCCTCGCGGTGCATTATTGATAAAATCAAACACGTAAGCACATACGTAAGCAAACGAATGCGCGTTTTGGCATCGTGTGCAAGTCCACAGATCATGTCGGGAGTATATGTTGGAGGTAATGTCCAGCGTTACTTACATAGGGGGTTTTATATATTAGCGGCGGTTAGCGGTGAAAAGTTGCGGCTCCGGTGGCAAGGAAATGGGTCACGTGATAGAACTCCTCGAATGCTCGTGGTTGGGAGGGTCGTCCCCGTGCATGCAACTTGGTCGAGTCCGTGCTTTGCGGAGTAGATTTCGGCCGGCCAATCAGATGCGAGCGACAAGTGTGACGTAATGCTATACGTTTGCATATTACGGTTGGCAGTTGAACGAGCCGACGCAAACTGTGCAGACGTGGAACTCGAGGGACCAAAGGCAAACTTGGTGTGACGTCACGTGTATTGTTCCTCGAGGTTGAACGTTTGAAGAAACAGTTGCGCGATGAAGACGTTTTCTAGAACCACTCTCATATCACGAAACAAGGGAAGTAACCCGTTTTGTAAACAATGCGAATTCTTACCACAATAGTACTTAATCTTCCGAAATGTTTTATTATGTGATTGCGCTGAAGCGTTCGAGTCATTCGAATGTTGTTATTGTGTTTTCACGTGTGCATACACACGAGTCATGTTACTGCCGTCTCGCGCGCTCCGCCGCTGCCACCGAACCAATCGACTATGTCGAAAACGCAATATCTCTGCTGTACTCGATTGCAAACCCGGAATACACTGCATATTCAACTTCGTCACGGTCACTGACGGGCGGCATGTGTCGGAAATTCGCCGCCGTCGTCGGCAATATCACGATCTCTACAACGTGCCGGGCCGCGAAGCCAAATCAGTCGCGAACACTTCCGTCGTCACCACCAGAAACACTTCAGTCGAGTACATTGTCTCTTGTCTGTGTTGTCTCGCCCCTTTCTATGTGGGATCACAATGACACGCCGTGTCAGAACCCTCCATATGTTTATTGTTATTTAGATTTGTTTGTTTGTTGTTTAGTAATGTTTCTTGTCTGTTCGACTTGCGTGTGTGTTATGTGTATGCCCGTGCCAGAGGAAGAGCTTCTCATCACAGCAACTGACAGACAGAAATGGCGGAACATCACAGCTGCAGCGTCACTTATGTCCCCCCCCCCCGACGACCAAGTCGGTCAAGGGACTAAGTAAGTAAGTATGTTTGTGTACTGTGTTTTGTTCGATGTGCGGAGGAAGCCGAAAGTCGCTGAAACGTCCTCGGGGCAACAAGAACGTGAAAACAAGACATCACAACAAAACAATGAATGCTGCATTATCACGGACATTTTTATTCTGCAACGTTGAACTGCTAGAATAAAACGATGGACAATACTTTGTGAGGAACCATGCTTATTTCCATTCAATAAAATTGTGAGAAACGTTTAATAATGGGCTATGTGGTATTTCTAGATAGAGGTCTCGTTTAATCGTGGGTACTTTAAGAGTATGATGAAGGAATAACTTAATATAAATAGTTATATTGCTCATATAAAACCATTGCCTGAAAATATATCCATGACCACCCAAAGTGACGGTTAATAAAGTCTAGGGAAATAACATTACATCAATCCATGTTCACTGACCACAACAACATCGACTTATAAAATGTATGACGTCAGCGTATTATTGGTGTAAAAGAGTGAATCCAAACCTGTTCATTATTAACATGGCCAAACATTCGAATGGCACTGAATTGATACTTCACGCATTACGTGACATTTGTAATCAATCAAGTGACTATGGTGTCACCTTCTGATAGTGCGAAGAACGGCGTCTTTCCTACATTGCGCAAGCGTTAACCATAATACTGATCCAGGGGGCTGGGAGCACGTGCCCCTAGTCCTATGGATTGATGAGCTTCAATTCAAGGGATAGTGATGGAATTGGAGGTTTGAAGAACTTCAAGGGGGAGGTGCTGTTGGAAGTTTTGGAGAGCCTCAAAGGAGATGCAGTTGGAGATTTTTTGTTAGCATCAAGGGGGTGGAATTTGAGATTTTTGGTGAGGATTTGTGGGCCATTAGTTCAAGGACATTGTATTATTCGAGGTTTACCCTTCATAATGTATGCTATAAGTACTTACATGTTGCAATCATAGCTCTCTTATATCGTTATATGATAACGTAATTATGAAGAAAAACCTAACACAAATACATCAACAAATGAACAACTTGCACAAGAATTATGAGCCGGAGCAACCAACTGTGCCATTGGACCATCTGCTGAACACTTTCCCGGGAACAATGAAGTAATCTACCTACACGCAGGTCACTGCTATGGGGAAGGTGGAGAATCGGCGAAACAGCTACCGTGGAATACTTGCAAGTTGGTTGAAGGAGCAAGATGTTTTTATATAAATTATATGCCTTCCACATTCAACGTTCTACCAAACGCTGGTATGCCTACGCCGTGCCTACGTTATTCTGACGAATGACGCACCAATCCCTTAAATGCATGAAATGAGAAAGGCCCACGCTGCCCTTGCATGTAGCAATTTTGTTGGCGGCGTAAAATAGCTCCGACAAAACAAAGCAGACACTGTTCTTCGGACGTCATTTGAAAAGGCGTCAGACAGGGAACGTGAGCACGTTGCCATGGCTGAGTGTGGAGCTTGTGCTAATGTTACTATCGGCACTAGTGACGGTACGATAGTTAAAGAGACTGCAGCTTTGCCAAGTAGTGCGTCCTGTAGCCGGACAAAGCTAGTACTGATGCGTGATGACAGCAGGCCTGTTAACAGGCCTTGCCCTTGGGCTTGACATGTTAACTGTTTGGTATATAAGACTAAGTTATTGCTTTGTTAACTTATATTTTCAGAACTGTGCAACTTATATATGGGCGTCTGTTCTTTTCAGTAAAATCTGTAACTTGCTGTTGCCCCAGATTTGTTGGCATATAAATAAAATTGTATTATTATCATGTGGATATATTTCATTTGTTGGCATATAAATAAAATTGTATTATATCATGTGGATATATTTCATCATAAACATTGCTTGTTATGCATAATTAATGTTGTGAGAAAACAAACACCTTTAATTGGATTGTTTTGGCTGTTTACAGCCATTACTATTCACATCTTGACATTTCAGTGTCAGATGGACGTTTACAGAAAATCAGATGATGATGCAAATGACCTTTATATTTATAAAAAAAAAGCTAAATTGTATAAATTCTATTCTGTGGGTGTATTTCATCTCAGATATTATTTATTGTGCATAATTAATGTCTGGGAGATAAACAAATACAATTTATTGAATGTTTTACTTGATTACAATAATATTATTCATATTATCACTGTGTAAACTTTGACGGCCGTTAACAGAAAATCACTTTTTTGGCCATATAAACTTGCAACACTCTGGAAGTAAAAATTATATGATAATCTGGTTTTGATTGTTGTGTTCTCCTGAGTATTCTGCACAATCTGTATAAAAAACATTTTGGATTTGTGTTTTATCTTTGTAGTTATCTTAAAAAAAAGTTGCATTTTCAATCAATCGGTTTTGAAAAAAAAAATAATAATAATAATAAAAAAAAAAATTGAAATGTTTTTTATACGGATTGTGGAGAATATCCAGGAGAATACAAAAGGCTAAGTTAGATTACCATATCATTTTTACTTCCAGAGTGTTGCAATTTTCTAGATGTGCTATGAATACCACCATTTGGCGGCCATTTTGTTTATTACCATGGAAACGGGGGGTCTGGCAGAAAAAAATGTCATACATTTTTTACTCAGTAATAGCTTTTCTACAGCTTGGATGCAAACAAATTATATTAATTATGCATTTTAAAAAGTGTCCTATCTAGCTGCCATACCTCCCCTACATCAGATAGTTTGGTTGTGTCTCCTCCGAGGTGCCAACGTCTACTCGCCGCTTTCTACGTTCTGTTGTATGTTGCGTAAGCAGATTTGTTATTGCTTTTGAAGCCATACCATAACAACATGGTTCGGTATTGGCTGACAAAACAGGTAGGATATGATTTTGGAATTTCCTCACTCAATTTAGCATGCAGATGTTGAAGATTACATGTATTTCCCTTTTAAATTGTCTTCTTCTTATCATTAGTCACCGCAAACGTCTTCCTGGTAGGAACTGGAAGTTGTTTCTTTACATTCTAACTGTAAACGACTTTCCTACGCTTTGTGTTTTGTCCTGCGAGATGCTTGTGGTGGTCCAGTTGCAACTTCTTCGTGCTCACGTTCCCTGTCTGACGCCTTTTCAAATGACGTCCGAAGAACAGTGTCTGCTTTGTTTTGTCGGAGCTATTTTACGCCGCCAACAAAATTGCTACATGCAAGGGCAGCGTGGGCCTTTCTCATTTCATGCATTTGAGGGATTGGTGCGTCATTCGTCAGAATAACGTAGGCACGGCGTAGGCATACCAGCGTTTGGTAGAACGTTGAATGTGGAAGGCATATAATTTATATAAAAACATCTTGCTCCTTCAACCAACTTGCAAGTATTCCACGGTAGCTGTTTCGCCGCTTCTCCACCTTCCCCATAGCAGTGACCTGCGTGTAGGTAGATTACTTCATTGTTCCCGGGAAAGTGTTCAGCAGATGGTCCAATGGCACAGTTGGTTGCTCCGGCTCATAATTCTTGTGCAAGTTGTTCATTTGTTGATGTATTTGTGTTAGGTTTTTCTTCATAATTACGTTATCATATAACGATATAAGAGAGCTATGACTGCAACATGTAAGTACTTATAGCATACATTATGAAGGGTAAACCTCGTATAATACAATGTCCTTGAACTTACGGCTCACAAATGCTCACCAAAAATCTCAAATTCCACCCCCTTGACGCTAACAAAAAATCTCCAACTGCATCTCCTTTGAGGCTCTCCAAAACTTCCAACAGCACCTCCCCCTCGAAGTTCTTCAAACCTCCAATTCCATCACTATCCCTTGAATTGAAGCTCATCAATCCATAGATAGGACTGGGGGCACGTGCTCCCAGCCCCCTGGATCAGTATTATGGTTAACGCTTGCGCAATGTAGGAAAGACGCCGTTCTTCGCACTATCAGAAGGTGACACCATAGTCACGTGATTGATTACAAATGTCACGTAATGCGTGAAGTATCAATTCAGTGCCATTCGAATGTTTGGCCATGTTAATAATGAACAGGTTTGGATTCACTCTTTTACACCAATAATACGCTGACGTCACACATTTTATAAGTCGATGTTGTTGTGGTCAGTGAACATGGATTGATGTAATGTTATTTCCCTAGACTTTATTAACCGTCACTTTGGGTGGTCATGGATATATTTTCAGGCAATGGTTTTAGATGAGCAATATAACTATTTATATTAAGTTATTCCTTCATCATACTCTTAAAGTACCCACGATTAAACGAGACCTCTATCTAGAAATACCACATAGCCCATTATTAAACGTTTCTCACAATTTTATTGAATGGAAATAAGCATGGTTCCTCATAAAGTATTGTCCATCGTTTTATTCTAGCAGTTCAACGTTGCAGAATAAAAATGTCCGTGATAATGCAGCATTCATTGTTTTGTTGTGATGTCTTGTTTTCACGTTCTTGTTGCCCCGAGGACGTTTCAGCGACTTTCGGCTTCCTCCGGACATCGAACAAAACACAGTACACAAACATACTTACTTACTTAGTCCCTTGACCGACTTGGTCGTCGGAGGGGGGGGGGGCATAAGTGACGCTGCAGCTGTGATGTTCCGCCATTTCTGTCTGTCAGTTGCTGTGATGAGAAGCTCTTCCTCTGGCACGGGCATACACATAACACACACGCAAGTCGAACAGACAAGAAACATTACTAAACAACAAACAAACAAATCTAAATAACAATAAACATATGGAGGGTTCTGACACGGCGTGTCATTGTGATCCCACATAGAAAGGGGCGAGACAACACAGACAAGAGACAATGTACTCGACTGAAGTGTTTCTGGTGGTGACGACGGATGTGTTCGCGACTGATTTGGCTTCGCGGCCCGGCACGTTGTAGAGATCGTGATATTGCCGACGACGGCGGCGAATTTCCGACACATGCCGCCCGTCAGTGACCGTGACGAAGTTGAATATGCAGTGTATTCCGGGTTTGCAATCGAGTACTGCAGAGATATTGCGTTTTCGACATAGTCGATTGGTTCGGTGGCAGCGGCGGAGCGCGCGAGACGGCAGTAACAGGACTGTAGTTTACCATGTGAAATGTATAATACTCTTATACAAGTTAAGTTGTTAAGTTTAACTATTTTGGCATATAGGCAATGTACAAAAAATACCAATACAACATCATTTATTTGGTTACACATAATATACATCACATCATGAACCATTCAGTTGACAACGAGTGCAACCAAGGAGATCCTCTCGAAACTTAAGGGCAAACGTGTGATCAGAGGCTGCTACACAGTGTGTCACTGTGTGTGTGTGTATATATATATATATAATATATATATACATATATATATATATGTACATATATATATATGTACATATATATATATATACACACACAATATATAAATAAATATATATATATATATCCAGTGTACTGTGTTAAGATTTGATAACAATATTCTCCCCCAAAATGCATACATTTTTTCCAGTTTAAGCTAGCCTCGATTACCCAGGCGCCATGAGGTGACAGCACTGGCCACTCACTATGGCCTGGAATATTAAGGCCGTGCCAATGTTACCGGTAGGGGGCTTTACCCCAGATTAGGGTAGAGACGATGATTGGCTCTCAGGTCAACTATGATATAACAAATTAAATAAGGATACACTTTTATCAGATAATACTGTACTATAACAACTATTCAACATTAAACTTACATTGAAACATGTCACACAAAATATAAACCGACAATAAACTTTTTTTCGTAGTTTAGTGCCTCTTAATCACATGCATATTCACTAAGTGGCAGCTCGCATGGCTGTCAACTAGTGGGCAGTGAAAACGCGATTCTGAGTCATACTACCTTCCTGGCGAAGTCATGCAGCCAGGCGAGAGTCGGTTAAGCGAGACTAAGTTTAAGCCTTAAAGTTAAACTTCATCTACTTTTCATATTCTAATACCACTCACATTTTTTTATAACATATTTACATGAAATAAAGATACCACTTAGAAATTTATGAGACATAGATTACACTTAACCTACTTTTCATATTTTAGTTACAGGTCTACTATGTTAATTGCATGTTGAATAGTCATGCATATAGTTTTAATAAATGTTTAGTCTTATTTATCTCAGAATCACATTTTAGTATCTAATCAAATTGTTTAATGTATTTTTTTATTTAATTTTTTTATAATACTTTTATTTATTTATTATTATTATTTATCCAGTAGGTTCAGCTGTTCAGCACTTTTGTTAATCGTTTATTTTATCATTGCATTTACCCGTAATTTTACTATACATAGGTTTATCTATATATATATCCTGAGATATTGTTTGCTAACTTTTATTTATTTTTCTTATTTATTTCTCTTAAATGTGATTTTATGCTTCTTAGATGATTGCTGATTTGTAAACACCCGTGAACGGGGGTCATTAGTCCCGGATTTGATGGTGTGTAAATAAAGTTTATTATTATTTTATTATGTGGTTGCATGGTATAGATAACTCTTATGAGACAATGCTTTTGCTAGAAATTAAACATAAACAAAATATTAACTACAATTACAGCATGCATGTGTAATCAATTATTACACAGGCCTTGGAATGGGGGGAGGGGTGGAGATATGTTTACCCCACCAATATTTTTGTAAGGGGGGTACAATTGGAGGTATTTTGAGAGCCTCAAAGGGGTGCAGGTTAGAGGGTTTTGGTGATCCTCAACCCCCAATATTCCCACGTTTCAGTGCCTAGAAATTACAATGACAAAACTGAACCCAATCTTGGTATGAAAGGCATCACAGACATCCTCGCGTATCGGGGGGTGCTGCTGATTATATCAGTTTCAATACCCCCTGGCAGATCCCTTTGTGAAATGCTGAAGTAAAGCTCAGACAATGATATTGCTTGCCAGAGTGTTCGGCTCATTTTTGTTTCAGCCAACAAGTTTGCCCGTGTTACATGAGCCGTTTGGGAAGTAAAAGTGCTTGAATACACAATACCGCTATGCGAATGTCCGAACATGTAATGATATTGGGATTGATATCCAATACACTGCAGTTTGCTTACGCCACAATACAATTTTTGCGCGTGACCTCCATCAAGCTTTACCTTTGCCAACAATGTTGATAACAGCTATATATGTGAATTACATTACCATTGCTGCGTGACATCTCATAAATCAAATATTCCAACATACAGTCGTCACTCTAAAAAACTGCGTTATATTCTTGTTATAAATAAACACTTTCGTTACCAGAATTTCAACAAAATATACGATGGAATGTCCGAACCTACCATGTGTTTTGTGATGGCTTGGCGGAGGTTTTGCTAGGCAACAGGTCACATGATGGATAGGTTAATTGGTGCGTGGGTGTGGAGGGTGTCCGCACTATTCTTACGGGTGGTACAGTCGCGACAGGCAAAGTCAGTTATGGTTTTGATTCATGTTTTCCATACAGTACATAATAGATCTGCCAGGGGTATTGTACATAGACACCACCTCTGGCTTGCGAGGGTGATCAAACACCTTCTTGTGTTTTTTGTATACGTGCGACATCACGCCGCATAAGCCTAATGGTCTCCACATTTGGAAAATGAGACAGCTCTCTCTTTGCAAGTAGCTTAACTGCTGTCCTCATCAACGTTTCAATATTCTGTGGCGGCACCTGATTCGCCAAACAGTGGAACACCGTTTGCCGTATGTCACTACTAAACTGCTTACCATTGATTTTGGTCTGGATTGTACCATACTCGGATCTAGTTTCTTCGAGTTCACTGTCCCTTTCTCGAAGTTGTTTCTGTAATAGCAACTTTTCGTTTTTCAAGACTTCAACTCTCTCCTTCAGAAATGCCAGTTCCTTCATCCTAAACATGGATGACCAGTTGATATGGGCACAGTGGACACAACTGAGTTCTGGCTTCGTTTTTGTCTTCTTCTTATTCGGAGAGGCTTTCGTTTTTTGGGTCTGTTCTTGTTGCCGATCTTTCAAGTTTCTTGATCCTGCTTGCAGACGTTGCACTGTAACAAATCCATGTAAACTATTTACTTACACTGTATATTCAATTCAATGCAATATCTATATTTCAGACACAACTGTGCAGCATATGTGCAGGATGTCCATATACATATAAAAAGAACACATACAGATAAAGTAAAAAAAAATATACGAATATCACATCTTTACTTTTAGGTACACAGTATTCTACAAACATGGTAGACGCAATGCAATATTTAGGCTCACGCACTAATAATCGAGAAACATTATTGTAATCAACATGCTTATGTCTACTTGCTACTGTGTAATTCCACCACAGTTGAGCAGTATACATTGGAGAGCACTGATCTGACAGTGATCTGACATATTTTATTTCACAGTGACCAAATAGGAATCAGTTGAACCTTGTTTTACAGTCACTTCAGTAATAAAGCCACCTCCCAATTACAGTCACCCTAAGACAGTGCTTAATTATTTCCATGACAGTAGAAGTACATCTAGGAAATTAGTCTCACTAATACAATAACATCATTATTAAGGTTTAGTTGTGAGGGTGACCTTAATATTGAGTTTAATCCCCATAAATTGTATTAATTATTAATAATACATTATTTGGATTTACTTACTGATTGTATGAGACATTCCAATAAAATTGCGTCAAGGTATTGTGCTTCAGATTCATCGAGTCACTTGCAATGGTATATTCATAAAATTGAGTATTATTATACTAATATTAGTTTACCAAGTTAGTACTTTCATGTCTGGAGGTATGGGACTCTCTTAAAAATTTGTTGGTAGTTACACACATTTTATCAGTTGTCTCTTTTGTAATGTTTCCGATTTGTATATTTGGTGCACACGGGTGTGTGTGTGTGTGTGTGTGTGTGTGTGTGTGTGTGTGTGTGTGTGTGTGTGTGTGTGTGTGTGTGTGTGTGTGTGTGTGTGTGTGTGTGTGTATTTGTGTGTGTGTGTGTATTTGTGCGTGTGTGTGTGTATTTGTTTGTGTGTGTGTGTGTGTGTGTGTGTGTGTGTGTGTGTGTGTGTGTGTGTGTGTGTGTGTGTGTGTGTGTGTGTGTGTGTGTGTGTGTGTGTGTGTGTGTGTGTGTGTGTATTTGTGTGTGAGTGTGTGTGTGTGTGTGTGTATATTTGTGTGTGTGCGTATGCGCGTGTGTGTGTTGGGGATATGGGAGACAAGTGTGAAAAAAATGTACTGAATGTTAAACAGAGTGCTGTGTACTTTATTTGTTATGCCACAAAATCCTTGTACATTAAAAAAATGCTACTTGGCAATAAACCATCTGCATATGAACACAGTTAAAGTAGCAACATGAGACGATACTTGCTTTTGCCAGCTCTGGTGACTCTCACTTTTGCCGCCACTTTCTGATTTGGCCCTTCCGGTTGAACTTTCTTTAAACGTGCAATCTCAGCTTCGATCATTTGGAGCTCCTCAGCAGTGTACGTCTGTGTTTGTGTGGCTGGTTCTATTTTGATGATGGTGCATGTCTGTGCTTGTGTAATGGAGTCTATTTCTGAAGCTTGTGTGGACGATTCTCTGAAAATAACAAAACGTTGTGCCTAATGACAGATGCTGTCTATACTGGTGATCATGTTTTTATAAACCAGATTGTTCTTCCTCTCAGCTCTGTAGATGCATTAGTTAGTTGACATCAACATGTAGAACTGAATTTACGAATATTTCTGCGAAGTGGGCTGAACTATCTGTTGGCATGGGCCGAACCTGTCGCGGGCCGAAACATATTCGGGAGTGCACAATTTGTTTCTGTTTCTGGCACATTCTGAAGGGGTAAGACCACATTAAGGATTCGTCCGCCATTACCCACCGAAAGAGTGCCCTTGAAAATACATTTTGGTGTGATGTGTGAATTTTTTCGAGCACTTTGACATGGGACATGTTGGTCCCGTGAATACTGAATGTACTACTGCATTAGATCTTTCATGAGGTAGCAATAAATATATGCTAGTCATTTGCGTATTCGCACACTGTGCCACGGTGTCTATTTTGCAGAACGAACCAATATTTCAAAATCCACCAGATTGGGGAGAAATTGAGGGGTATCACGTTTGGGTGGATTTTTCTTAAAAATTAAGTATGAGAATTAAAATGTGCTGACAAATTTTGCAGGAATTTAAGGAAACGTTATAATGGCTGCCTATATAAAATCTAAATGTGATCTTACCCCAAATTAGAAACACGGCCTGTTTTATTACATGAACTGCCAAAACGTGATTTGAGTGATGGGTGATGGTTTTTCGGCTGCATTTGGAAACTGATACTGTGCAGCTATTGCATACTGTTAGTATTACATCTAAAAGAGGTTCTAAAAGTCATTAATAAACCAGTTGTTAGGTGATATGCATGGAAAATAAAGTGATAATATTGGTGGTGTGAGGGTTAAAAAGTACATTCCAAGCATGTTCTATGATACCGAGTACCACGAAAGCTTGTGTAAAAAGTGCATGTGTCAGGGCGTGGAGTTTCTTTTAAATCTGCATCTTGTGCGACAATATTGACATATTTCCAGTAATTTCCAGTAGGATGAATTTCGCCTCAGTTATATAATTTATATTTTTGTAAGCAACATCTATTAATGCGTGTTTCTTAACTCCAATACTAAGGTGGGTGTTTCTGCTGTTCCAACTTGTCCTTCCTAATTATATGGCACTTGTATATATCATACTTGGATTGCACAATAAGCAATAATGGGCAAGCAGGCAACATTTTGATTCCACCCACCCTAATGCAGCCCAAATTTTAGTGAAATACGAAGCAAGTTATCCACATACTTCTACCAATCCATGGTTGCTGACAGTTGTGGCACCCTGTATCTATACAAATACATCAACGGTGCCACAACAGTCAGCAACCTTTATCATGTGTCTTGGATGACAATGGATGTCCCTGTCAAACGTTTGTTTCTTTCTGAAATTAGTTATTTTGCCAGCAGTATCTCTTGTTTCCAATAATGCGAAACATATAGTGGCTAAGTAATTGATGTGTGGCGATGTTTGGGCACTCTGCATCAAACAGAGATCTGCGCTTGTGTAAAAGTATGGTTATTTTAAGGAAGTTTAGGATGACAATTTGTGTGAAGCAAGATATACGTTCTACTGGGCATTCCATTTTTGGTTTCATCATGTACTATGTATATACCTCAATTTACACCTAGCGTTTTGGCGCGTTATCTGCAATATAATTGTAGTTACCATCAAAAGACGCCTCTGTGCCTTTCAATATTGTGAATATTGTTGAAATGCCTGGCTTGTGTTCTTGATACCTACTGGTGTCAAACACAAGTGACACACAGTTCATGATTGCATCATATTATTTAGCATAATTTGTGGGCACTACATTATACCAAAATTTGTGAAGACGTGTAACTTGCATGTATAATAAAATGCTGCTTAAAATAATGATTTTGTGTATTTTTGCAAAAAATTACAACTACAGGTACAATCACTGCACTTGATATGTATAATGTCATGATTTTTAATATCACATACACATCACATGCACATAAAATGCCAAACAATAGAAACAAAAATTAGGAAGAGGTTAAAAAATGTTAGGTACACTGAACATATAAAAAAACAGATACTTTTATCAAGATTCTTTGTTACAAAAACAACACTAGTACACATGATGTCAAACACTAGTTATAGTTTATACATGCCTTGTGTGTTTACAACTTACAAAATTAGTGACTAAACAATTATATGTATTTAACAACAATTTTTAATATCGCATGCCCATCAAATGTAAACCAATGAAAAAAAATTACTTAGGAAGATATTTAGTTGAACAAATGTAATATGTACATATCAAATAAAAATAACTACATTATGAATATTAGTTTTTTTAACAAAGAATTATAATTTATGATTCTTTGTTAAAAAACATCAATATGATATAAAATTAGAAAATGTTATAGTTTATGCAATGCTCGGTTTGTTAACAACTCGCAAATAATTGTGACTAGACTAGTCAGGGTCATCGCCATGTGACTGAGAATTACATGTACAATCACTACATGCTACGTTGCTCAGATTTACTCAGCTGTTTGAAGAGTACTGGCTACAGACAGCGGTGGATATTTTTGTATGAATAGTCTTCGCATATTAATTTCAGTGTGGCTGAATGCTTCTCACACGAGTTGAGATGGTGTTCGATTTAACAGGTCAGCCAGGGAGTAAAGCGTAAAGCACTTTGAGCAATCCTGAGGACTGGATACTACACCATATCATAACTAACTTTGCTCAAGTGTTGTTTATAACATAATTAGTACAATGTGTACAGGTGTATAATCATCATGCGAAGTGAACATGTAATGTAAATTATTTGTGAAAATATAAATCAGTGATAAAAAAGAATAATTTAGAAATACTAACCGTGGCATGAAAAGTATAATACCAGTCCTCATGATACATAGAGAACTTAAACAAGTAAAATGCTGCTGTCAGTGTATCAACAGATTGTTGAAAAATTTGAAAAGGCTTTCAATACCATTACTTCATCACAAACTTGTGTTGTACATAACAAGTACCTGGTGTATGCTGGCTGCCACTAACTATCAGCAACACAAAGACAATGAAACCCTACCACTGTACCAATGCTGGATAATTTATGTCTTTTTTCATGGACACTGCTAAAAGTTAAAGTTGAATTGAATACAAAATTACAAATACTGTGTATTATTGACTTTTGATAAATGTGTCATCGCATATAAAATATCATACATGTCAGAGCTATGCTAACTGTCATTCTGTCTCCAGTATAGGTAGATGCGGATGTACAGCAAAATGTCAGGAAGCTGGTATGCAGTACCATCGAAGACAGCGAACACATACAGTGATGTCATCGATATCCAAACCGATGCAGTTCACCGAAGAATGCTCGACACTGAACCTGTCTCACAGCGTCAAGAGTTGTTGCCCAAAGACTCATGCTATATCTGCCAGATCCTGGCACCCACCGTTCCATCACCAACTGCAGAGCTAATCAGGCATCACCATATTCGTATGTCGAGCAACCTGCATTCTACATTGGTTTTAATCAGTCAAGCTAACTGACTGACCTGGAAACCAGTGTATACCCCATCGGCACTGGGGGATCTGTCACAGATGCAACACACGACACAATTGGGATCACTTGGTGGACATTCACAAGACAAACCATTAATATGCAGCATGCTGCATGGCTGTAGAATCTTGTCCGAGATCCTGGACAAATACAACTGCCCAGTATGCCATATTAACTTGGAGAACTAGTGGTACTAAGCACACTAGTCCAATCTCCTGCAAAAAAAGCATATATTCAGTAAA
Source organism: Escarpia spicata (assembly GCA_963995525.1). Taxonomy (NCBI): domain Eukaryota; kingdom Metazoa; phylum Annelida; class Polychaeta; order Sabellida; family Siboglinidae; genus Escarpia; species Escarpia spicata. Next base: position 32,892,002 of record OZ023218.1, read on the forward strand.
CAAAAACAGGTATCATTGTAGTGTTGGGAGTAAATAATTATGGAGTGTTCATTGTCATAATCAGTAAATATAAAATAATGTTTCATGTGTGACCTGCAGCATTTCACAAGAAAAAAGGCAGCAAGAAATGTGCTACTACTGCTTCATCTATACATGTTGATACCTTAGGAACAATCAGTGATTACTGGGGTTGTTCCGGAGAAGGTGGCTTGATACAGCATGCAGACATTAGTAGAAAATGCTCTTTTTTTAAAACAGTGAAAAATATTAACAATTTTTTCTTTACAAAGTGTTCATTGTCATCACATGAATTAAAAATTGTTCAATTTCATTACAGTGATGCCTGATCAATATTATAGACTGATTTGAATTCTGCTAATTAGTAAAGCATCAGTAAAGTACATTTATATTTTTTGTTTTGAGTATTCAAATTCATGTCAGTGTCTGCCATGTACACATATTCATGTTTGACATTTTAAGGTTCTGCCTGAGGTTGAATGGTCAAAGTCATGTTGGAAATAACAAAATGAGGTGTTATTGTGATGCTAACCGTATATTTTCCTCGCCAAGTATTGAGAGGTTCATAATATGTATGTCTACCTTCTTAAAAAATGAATAGTTTATTTTATAAACTTATTTCTGAGTCATCGCCATGTGCAAAATACTTCTTAAAGGTGTATTAATATGTATGTGTTGATACACTGTGGGTATAATATAAGTGCAGAAGTCAACTTAGTTTTCCATGTCCAAGATGTTATTATTAAAATGTATGAAAACAAATATATATTTAAATGTGCACATTAAAATTTGTTGATAACATATACGTGGTTGATTGTTATAAATTTGAAATTACCTGGATTGATCATATGTGGGCCTCACGCAAACTATATATCCTCCCTGTGTCTGCCTGACCCAGGTGACCGCCTTAGTCCCTCTTCTGCCTCCTCTCATTCCTATTCAGGGGTTGCAGTGTGGCCTGTAGCAACATCATAATTCAAGTTACATATTATGCATTCATATATTGCTGTGGTGAGAATATTTATACACACATTGGTAAATACACAAGAATAGCTCGCATGTGTCGGTTAAAAGGCATCACAAAATACCAATTACTTGATGCCTGGCTGTAGTCAGCCAGGCATCAAGGACCACAATGGAAACAAGTGCGAGCATTTACTTGTGTAATCCTTATATATGGTGTACTCTAGCTGCATTTATGTTTTATGCATTTACACGTTTACCTTTTTATACTGAATAAAATCATCATTATCAAGGTTGTCGTATAAAACAAATCTGTTAAAACTACAATGCAAATCAACAACATTCTGCACTAATAGTATCCTAATGTAAGTCACAAAACACTGTTTTAATAATTATGATCACCAATATGATACTACCCTGTTTGACGTTCTCTTGCACAAAATTACGGATGCTCCCTGACTAAGTTACTTGCATGATCAACAGGGGCCTACTGCCAATCCAATGTTACTTGTCATTTCGCACCCTCACGTCGTCTACTCTCTATATGTATTGTCGCAATAACATAGCTTATTAACAAGATCCTACATAACCAAATACAATACATATCAAATAGTATGCTCGTTGTCACAGCTTCTGACTGAATCTCTGGCTGATAATATGGTCATGGACATGGTGACTGGCTTAGCCTTAGGCTTAGTTAGACGTTAGAGTCAGCCTCGAGTCGAGTGTAGACGTTCGCAAGTTGTAATTCTCGTTGAATTAATACACGGCTACGCCTTTTTGTTGCTAACTGCGATAGTGTAATACGTACCTTCGTACAACCACTTTGGAATCTTCATCTTGATACACCAAAGCACGTGTGTGTTGTTATTGTTTTCGAATGCGTGAGATGCCAATCTTGTGTAAAGCACGTGACCAAAATGGCCCAGGAGGTCGACAGCGCAATTGGCTTTCGCCAGCTATACCCGGTCTAACGACAAATCTTTTTATTGATGATTAAAAAACAAGTACGCACTTTTTATTAAACCGACTGTGCACACTAGTTAAACTATTCACACATTACACATCTGGACCTAAAAGAACCGGATTGGCGATGGGCAAACGAATTGGTTTGAGGACCATTAATATTCTATATATTTTACTCCCATATCAGTAAGATACTATGTTGGCCTGTATGTTGTGCACAGTACCATTCATATCAGGCAAACGTTGCATGTGATATAAGGTACTGAATAAGCATGTTTAAACCAACTCAAGGCGCTGTTTAGTTTGGAGGTGTGCGCAGTTTGATGATGCATATTTTAATCATTATTGAGACAGTGTAAATTTTCTTTCGTGGTTAACCTAGTTATACATACAGCTTAATATAAACCTAACTTTCATGAAGATTTGCAAGATTCAGAAGATCTATTTTGGGTAAGACCACATTAAGAATTCGTCCGCCATTACCCACCGAAAGAGTGCCCTTGAAAATACTGTTTTGGTGTAATGTGTAAATTTTTTCGACCACTTTGACATGGGACATGTTGGTCCCGTGAATACTGAATGTACTACTGCATTAGATCTTTCACGAGGTAGCAATAAATATACGCTAGCCGCTCACGTATTCGCACAGTGGCTATTTTGCAAAATGCACCAATATTTCCTAATCTGTCTGCAGATTGAGGCGAAATTGAGGGGTATTAGGTTTGGGTCGATTTTTCTGAAAAACGAGGTATGGGAATTTCACGAATTTTCCACATCACTTGTGTCAATGGAAGTTAAATATGCTGTGAAGTTTTAGGACAAATTTTGCAGGAAATGAAGGAAACGTTATAATGGTCACCTATGTAAATTCTAAATGTGGTCTTACCCCTGAAGGATGGATTCGGTCAGACAGTGGCATTTGTCTTGGCTCTTGCTTTACCTTAGCCTTAACTTAAAATTAGCCTTAGCCTTAGGCTTTGCCTTTGGCTGTGGTTCTGTAAATTGTGAGTTTCAATCTTGCATAATTCATCAACTGTACGGGGCAAATAAGCGACCATGCAAACTTGAGCGCTGTACTTTGTTATTAAATAGTGTATGCCTAGCCTTGCAAGAACCTATAGCTATTGTCTATAACTAGGCTTTACTAATAGTAATCCTATTACTACTACTAGGCATTGACTACCAGTATCTGGCCTAGCCCTGGGCCTGGCCTTGCTCTGGCCTGCGGCCGGGCCTTGTGCTTGGCCACATTCCGGTTGGTCCGTTCAGTGGTTAAAGCTTACCTGGGGCGCCAAGCCTATGCGTCTACCACTGTTTGATTACCAGTATTTGTAACTGATAACTCACCCAAATGCAACAAGACATTGTAACGACGGATTCTCCATCCCAGTTGTCAGACGAATGTTATTATTTGTCAAAGGCAAAGCTAGGGTCTAAGTGGTGTTTTAGGTGAATCGATAAAAGGTGGCGCCACATAACGGAATCGTTTATAAATAGTGATACCGTACATTATGAAATGTTGACATTTTACTTGCACGGAATACGAATCAAGTTCGAACCATTATACTTGTTCGATATAAATAAAATAAATAATCGAGAAGGAAATAAATTTATTGACAGATAAAATTTTAAGAATGCCAGATAGAAATGTACAAACATTGGTGTGCTACTTTACAAAATAAAGACTGATCGGATATATGCCTGGGAAACCACCGACCCACCCTACATACATAATTTATGGTAACAAACTACAAGCAAACAAGAAACATGGCGAATCAGATCGGCGATCGACGCCAGCAGGTAAACGTTGCATTTTAGCCGATTTACATCGATTTCTAGTGATTGTTCATTATGTCCAATTCATATCGACTGCGGTTTAATGTGTGCTTTTTGTTACACACCGGATGGCGTTTTTACAGTGTCATGTCATATGGGATTCCGCAAGCTGAACGTCGTTATGTTATGTCGTATTCATGACCGACTGTCAATGACTCAGAGTCATATTCATATTGTGACTTGTGTGTCAGTCACAGAGTCTGTCACGTATAGTGACAGTGTCAAGGAAGAGGAAACTCAAGAACCATGCCCAGCGGCACGACATGTCACAAGTTAGACACTGTCGCTACTTAGTTATGTATCACTATCAGCGACAATGTCACAAACCAGCAATTAGTATTATTATTAACAAGATTGCCAACCAGAAAATTACTCTGGATGGCAGTTGGACAAGGAAGCCTTTTGGCTTATCGAGAGTCCAATACTTTTTTTATCTACGTGTATCCCGCCCTTTTAATGTATGTGTTTTAAACACATTCACGCTACTAGCACCAACACAATCGGGAAATAATCTGTTCCATTCATTTACAGTCCTTTGTGAGAATGAGAACTTTATATCTAATCTACACTGCTCCTTTACTAATGTAACTTCATGTCCTCTAGTCCTTCTATCTTTCTTAACTGAGACAACAATATTTCTATCAATATTTTCATAACCAATATTTCAATATTTTAAGCACTTCTATCTGATCTCCTCTCAAACTCCTGGTCTCTAGCGTTATTAAACCACATTCTTTTAGGCGTATTTCGTAACTAAGATCCGTCAGTTTTGGTATCAGTTTAGTTGCTCTCCTCTGTCCTTTTTCTAGCATATTTATGTCCTTCCTGCGATATGGCCTCCACGCTTGAATACAATATTCTAAATGAGGCCTACGTATTGTTTTGTATAGCGGTATTATTAGCTTTTTGTCCTTATATGTTATATTTCGCCTAATTAATCCAAGGATTTGATTTCCCTTTGAAGTGGCAATACCGCACTGCTCTGAGACCATATCAGCACTAATGGTTAACCCTAAGTCCTTTTCTTTTACAATAGTACTTTGTACAGAACCCCCCATTGTATATTGTACTTCTTCGTTCCCATGTCCTGTGTGGAAGCATTTACATTTCCCAAAACTGAACAACATCAGACCATTTTATCAACCTGTCAAGATCATCTTGCAAATGCTGTCTATCTCCTTCTAAACAATTTTTTATCATCTGCAAATTTCAACACCTTGCTTGTTATATCATTGTCCAAATCGTTGATATATAATAAGAATAATATACTTCCCAGTACAGATCCCTGTAGTACCCCACTCAAAACTGAGTTGTCTTCTGTCAATTAGCCATTTTTCTATCCAGCTAATTAACTCATTTCCTATGCCATGGGCCTTTAGTTTAAGCAGTAATCTTTGATGTGGCACTTTGTCGAAAGCTTTCTGAAAATCTAGGTAGATGATATCTACTGGTGATCCCTCATCTATCCACTTAGTGATATCTTCCAAAAAAACATTTAACTTATTTGTTAAGCATGACCTCGCTTTTTAGAAACCCATGTTGAGATGGGTTTAACAAGTTCTGTTTAACAAGAAAATCCACCATGTGATCATTAATTAGTCTTTCTAATAATTTGCAAATCACTGATGTTAAACTCACTGGTCTGTAGTTCTCTGGCTTGTTTCTGGAACCATTTAAAAATAACAGTATAATGTTTGCTTCTAATTATTGAACAATAACAATTGACCAATCTTGAGACTCAACTTCAAGTTGAGGCAGAGTAAAGATGTTAAAATGTTCTAGGATCTACTTGTTTCTAACACAATACCAACATTCTATAATATTATACTGGCACAAATATCCATGGATCCTCCCAATGTCACTATAATATTATAATACTGTATATATATATATATATATATACACACGGATGCAGTAGTTGACATAGTTTTTAAATGGTTTCCCGGAGTATTCGTAAATAACATTTGTTACCAGTATAGACTATAGTTATGTCTGTCAATTTTGTGTCTGCCTAAAATCATGTCATTGGAGTCTCGTGTTCTAATACTCTTGACTGATTTTAATACACTGGCTGACTCATATGACAAGTTCTGACAGCTGTTTCAAAACTTGGGCAATTTAATTCAACTTCATCCCTCTTGTGGGGTGTGTCTCTTGGAAAAGACACACTAATTCACCACTGGTCTCTTTTACCCAGTGTCTGTATGTGACAGGGGAAGTAAAAGTTCCTATGCCGGGGATACATACATCTGTAACCTGTACATGTATTGGATTCACTAACTCTGGAGGACTCTGAAATGAACAACCAGTGTAGCATCCTACTTGGGACTTTGCTAAGTAATTATCTAGTCCCAGAAGAAGTACACAACCCAATTTCAACTAGTTAATCTTTAATATCAAAACGTTATCTCCAAGCTAACCTTTCAATGCCGGTACTGAATCGACCTTGGAGCTATGGTCTAGTAACTGTGGTTATAGCTCTTGAAGTACGATCAGCCGAGGGGACGATGGTTCGATAGTTGACATTTTATTAATAGAGCATTTATTTATATTTGAACAAGTCGCAAATATATCATTAGTTTAAATAAAACCTATTTATATTTTTATATTTACTCACCAAAGCATTATATGTAGACCCCAACTGTGCATATACAAGAACCATATCATTATGTTGATGTTCTCTGTGCTGCTAACAGAGACTCCGTGTTTGATATCACATGTAGGTGATGCTGGGAGACTTGCCCGAAGACTTTCTCCGGGTGCCGGACATACCTCAACAACACATGAATGTTGTCCATCCACAAGGCTACACCTTCAACCCTGTCAGCCAAACCAAGTTGACTGTCACTGTCATACAGGTATGTCAGCAAAACTCACTGTCAACCGTCATGGTAACTTGTTTAAGGGGGCTTAATATGTCTGTTGCTGTGAATCAATGAGGAATGGATGAGTCTCTGCCTATGACATCAGTAGTTGGTGAAATTTCTTTGTCCACATACATCATATTTACAGTATCTTCTCTCATCACAGGCAAAACTGGCAAAGAATTATGGCTTCACGAAGATGGACCCATATTGCCGCTTGAGGATTGGGCATTCAGTGTTTGAGACTCCAACAGCACACAATGGCGCAAAGAGTCCAAGTTGGAACAAAACTCTCAACTGGTTTGTCATTCTGTAAACCGTGATGTACTTTTCGTAGGCTCAGTGAACACTTATACAAAACTCAAAAACTATCATTTATGCTACAGAAGATATTTTTCATAGGTTACCTCTTACTGTGTTAGTCATATATCAGATATATATTTTGTTATCATGTGTTGAAAGGAAATAAATCGCTACAGTTGCACTACCCAGCGAGTAAAACATGTCCATGCAAATTGATGCTAATAGCAATGTTGGATTGTAGAAATCGCAAATGTTTGCAATTCTAGATATTCAGAATACCGGTAGTATATATTTTAATTGGTTTATACAAAAATGTTCACGGGTGCCTGGGTGGCACCTGTCAGATTATTGACCAAGAAGGTTAGAACTTAGAGGGCCACAAAAATGCAAAAAACATTGTGTGGACCCTAATGCATGGTAGACCTTCAAAGGGGCGTTTGTCTGCCAGATTAATACCATTTATTGTACTTTGTGAACTTATATTCTATATTCCCTTAAAGTATTGTGAGCTGTTTCTCTTTCCTGTGTAGCTATGTACCTGATGGAGTGGACAGCATCTATGTGGAGATCTTTGATGAGGTGAGTGGAGTGGAAGTTGATAGTTATGGATGTAACAAAGTCAGTTAATAGATACATTTCTAGTTTATCTTGCATGCATTTCAACATTGAACATGCATTCATGCACTTGGACAGCCGAACAAAATAACAGGACCAAATGGTAAATACGAACAACATTCCAAATTGTGTTAATGTATGAGCATCTTGACATATTTTACAGAGTTTTGTTCAGAAAATAACGTTCTGTTAACCCTTTCATACTAGAATTCTGTAATAAACTGATCTCAAGGTAACATTATTTTTCATGTCTATTCAGTATTCCATTACCATGCATAGAAGGTTGCCTAAAAATTAATTCATAATTCTATTGATCACATTGTTTTTATTAAAGGCGTCAGGATGATTTGTAACATGGTAACTGTGTCTTACAGCGAGCCTTTACAATGGATGAACGCGTCGCGTGGACACATGTCCATATACCAGAGAGCGTGTTCTCTGGCGAGACGTGCGATGATTGGTACCTCCTGAGTGGCCAACAGGGGGATGCGCGAGAGGGTATGATCAACCTCGTCATCTCATATTCGGTGAGTTCATTGCAATCTCGTTTTCACGTAAAATTGTCACCCAAAACATTGTTTCCGACATTCATAGGAACCATCTTAGAACGTTGATGTCCGATATCAGACAAAATTACTTTCATTTGGGGAGAGAGGGGTCTGAGGCAGTTTCATCTGGCATTGAACATCAATGTTTTACGCTTCTGTTTGATACTGTTAATATATTGGTATCATCATATCAATGTTTATACACTTTCGTCTGAGGGGAGGGGGTGGAGGGCTGAAGCCAGATGAAAGTATTTCTACTTGATATTGGACATTGATATTCTGAGATGATCCTTATGTTGTATACATTGTAATTTTTATTGTGACTTGATGCATGTGTGTATTTTTCATGGAATGTGTGGTGATAATAATGAATGGTCTTACAGCTTAATTTATTAGGTTTGGTCTTTTCATAGTCATTTTACTCTAGATCATTGTAATGGTGTCCCTGCCAATGTGTTTCTTTTTGTAATCGTAATTAACATAATATGATGTTTAATTGCTGTTTATATCATGAACATGTAGGATTGTTGTTTCAAACAGTGTATTGTTGTTAGTGGGAGAAATATCGATGCTAGCAAGAACGCAATACTTGCAATCCTACCACCGATATAAAGCCATTTAAAGCAGTTTCCCTTCTCAGTCTGACATAGATATACAGGCTAGGGTGGCTGTGATTGTGTTTATTGCTGTATATTGCAGAAAGTTCCCATTCATCAGATGGTGGTGCCACAGCAGTAGTTGTGATTATGTTTGTTGCTGTATATTGTAGAATGTTCCCAATCTTCAGATGGTAGTGCCACAGCAGTAGTTGTGATTATGTCTGTTGCTGTGTACTGTAGAACGTTCCCATTCATCAGATGGTAGTGTCACAGTAGTAGTTGTGATTATGTTTGTTGCTGTATTCTGTAGAACGTTCCCATTCATCAGATGGTAGTGCCACAGTAGTAGTTGTGATTATGTTTGTTGCTGTATATTGTAGAACGTTCCCATTCATCAGATGGTAGTGCCACAGTAGTAGTTGTGATTATGTTTGTTGCTGTATTCTGTAGAACGTTCCCATTCATCAGATGGTAGTGCCACAGTAGTAGTTGTGATTATGTTTGTTGCTGTATTCTGTAGAAAATTCCCATTCATCAGATGGTAGTGCCACAGCAGTAGTTGTGATTGTGTTTGTTGCTGTATATTGTAGAACATTCCCATTCATCAGATGGTAGTGCCACAGTAGTAGTTGTGATTATGTTTGTTGCTGTATATTGTAGAACGTTCCCATTCATCAGATGGTAGTGCCACAGCAGTAGTTGTGATTATGTTTGTTGCCGTATTCTGTAGAACGTTCCCATTCATCAGATGGTAGTGCCACAGTAGTAGTTGTGATTATGTTTGTTGCTGTATTCTGTAGAACGTTCCCATTCATCAGATGGTAGTGCCACAGTAGTAGTTGTGATTATGTTTGTTGCTGTATTCTGTAGAACGTTCCCATTCATCAGATGGTAGTGCCACAGTAGTAGTTGTGATTGTGTTTGTTGCTGTATATTGTAGAACATTCCCATTCATCAGATGGTAGTGCCACAGCAGTAGTTGTGATTATGTTTGTTGCTGTATATTGTAGAACGTTCCCATTCATCAGATGGTAGTGCCACAGTAGTAGTTGTGATTATGTTTGTTGCTGTATTCTGTAGAACGTTCCCATTCATCAGATGGTAGTGCCACAGTAGTAGTTGTGATTATGTTTGTTGCTGTATTCTGTAGAACGTTCCCATTCATCAGATGGTAGTGCCACAGTAGTAGTTGTGATTATGTTTGTTGCTGTATTCTGTAGAACGTTCCCATTCATCAGATGGTAGTGCCAAAGTAGTAGTTGTGATTATGTTTGTTGCTGTATTCTGTAGAACGTTCCCATTCATCAGATGGTAGTGCCACAGTAGTAGTTGTGATTATGTTTGTTGCTGTATTCTGTAGAACGTTCCCATTCATCAGATGGTAGTGCCACAGTAGTAGTTGTGATTATGTTTGTTGCTGTATTCTGTAGAACGTTCCCATTCATCAGATGGTAGTGCCACAGCAGTAGTTGTGATTGTGTTTGTTGCTGTATATTGTAGAACATTCCCATTCATCAGATGGTAGTGCCACAGTAGTAGTTGTGATTATGTTTGTTGCTGTATATTGTAGAACGTTCCCATTCATCAGATGGTAGTGCCACAGCAGTAGTTGTGATTATGTTTGTTGCCGTATTCTGTAGAACGTTCCCATTCATCAGATGGTAGTGCCACAGTAGTAGTTGTGATTATGTTTGTTGCTGTATTCTGTAGAACGTTCCCATTCATCAGATGGTAGTGCCACAGTAGTAGTTGTGATTATGTTTGTTGCTGTATATTGTAGAACGTTCCCATTCATCAGATGGTAGTGCCACAGTAGTAGTTGTGATTATGTTTGTTGCTGTATATTGTAAAACGTTCCCATTCATCAGATGGTGGTGCCACAGTAGTAGTTGTGATTATGTTTGTAGCTGTATACTGTAGAACGTTCCCATTCATCAGATGGTGGTGCCACAGTAGTAGTTGTGATTATGTTTGTTGCTGTGTATTGTAGAACGTTCCCATTCATCAGATGGTAGTGCCACAGTAGTAGTTGTGATTATGTTTGTTGCTGTGTACTGTAGAACGTTCCCATTCATCAGATGGTAGTGCCACAGCAGTAGTTGTGATTATGTTTGTTGCTGTGTACTGTAGAACGTTCCCATTCATCAGATGGTAGTGCCACAGCAGTAGTTGTGATTATGTTTGTTGCTGTGTACTGTAGAACGTTCCCATTCATCAGATGGTAGTGCCACAGCAGTAGTTGTGATTATGTTTGTTGCTGTATTCTGTAGAACGTTCCCATTCATCAGATGGTAGTGCCACAGTAGTAGTTGTGATTATGTTTGTTGCTGTATTCTGTAGAACGTTTCCATTCATCAGATGGTAGTGCCACAGTAGTAGTTGTGATTATGTTTGTTGCTGTATATTGTAGAACGTTCCCATTCATCAGATGGTAGTGCCACAGTAGTAGTTGTGATTATGTTTGTTGCTGTATATTGTAGAACGTTCCCATTCATCAGATGGTAGTGCCACAGTAGTAGTTGTGATTATGTTTGTTGCTGTATATTGTAGAACGTTCCCATTCATCAGATGGTAGTGCCACAGTAGTAGTTGTGATTATGTTTGTTGCTGTATATTGTAGAACGTTCCCATTCATCAGATGGTAGTGCCACAGTAGTAGTTGTGATTATGTTTGTTGCTGTATATTATAGAACGTTCCCATTCATCAGATGGTAGTGCCACAGTAGTACCGGTAGTTGTGATTATGTTTGTTGCTGTATATTGTAGAACGTTCCCATTCATCAGATGGTAGTGCCACAGTAGTAGTTGTGATTATGTTTGTTGCTGTATATTGTAGAACGTTCCCAGTCATCAGATGGTGGTGCCACAGCAGTAGTTGTGATTATGTTTGTTGCTGTATATTGCAGAACGTTCCCATTCATCAGATGGTAGTGCCACAGTAGTAATTGTGATTATGTTTGTTGCTGTATTCTGTAGAACGTTCCCATTCATCAGATGGTAGTGCCACAGTAGTAGTTGTGATTATGTTTGTTGCTGTATATTGTAGAACGTTCCCATTCATCAGATGGTAGTGCCACAGTAGTAGTTGTGATTATGTTTGTTGCTGTATATTGTAGAACGTTCCCATTCATCAGATGGTAGTGCCACAGTAGTAGTTGTGATTATGTTTGTTTCTGTACAATGTAGAACGTTCCCATTCATCAGATGGTAGTGCCACAGCAGTAGTTGTGATTATGTTTGTTGCTGTATATTGTAGAACGTTCCCATTCATCAGATGGTAGTGCCACAGTAGTAGTTGTGATTATGTTTGTTGCTGTATACTGTAGAACGTTCCCATTCATCAGATGGTGGTGCCACAGTAGTAGTTGTGATTATGTTTGTTGCTGTATATTGTAGAACGTTCCCATTCATCAGATGGTAGTGCCACAGCAGTAGTTGTGATTATGTTTGTTGCTGTATATTGTAGAACGTTCCCATTCATCAGATGGTAGTGCCACAGCAGTAGTTGTGATTATGTTTGTTGCTGTATACTGTAGAACGTTCCCATTCATCAGATGGTAGTGCCACAGTAGTAGTTGTGATTATGTTTGTTGCTGTATATTGTAGAACGTTCCCATTCATCAGATGGTAGTGCCACAGCAGTAGTTGTGATTATGTTTGTTGCTGTACACTGTAGAATGTTCCCATTCATCAGATGGTGGTGCCACAGCAGTAGTTGTGATTATGTTTGTTGCTGTATACTGTAGAACGTTTCCATTCATCAGATGGTAGTGCCACAATAGTAGTTGTGATTATGTTTGTTGCTGTATATTGTAGAACGTTCCCATTCATCAGATGGTAGTGCCACAGTAGTAGTTGTGATTATGTTTGTTGCTGTATATTGTAGAACGTTCCCATTCATCAGATCGTAGTGCCACAGCAGTACTAATTGTGATTATGTTTGCTGTTGTGTATTTCAGAAAGTTCCCATGCAGCAGATGGTAATGCAGCAACCCATGCTGTATACAACAGGCCAGCCTGCTGGGATGATGGCCCCTCAAGCAATGCCTCTCTACTATCCAACACAAGGTACTGTCAATAACAAGACCAACACTTCACACATATTCACCACAGTTTGCTTGGAATGTCCAGTAGTCAATATTACATATACAGTAGAATCTCGCTTTATGGTCACCTCAGTAACACAGCCACAATTAAGGCCACCCTCGGACATTCCCAAATTATTTTTGTAACAGTAAATTTTCAACGTTTCAACTGTATCTGTCTTTTTGACATATCCCTGGCATAAGGTAGCTGACATCGCTCAGTTTCCTTTGTGACAAAAAGAAAGTATATGTAAGAAGAGTTGATTGTTGTGTTAGATTGCAGTTGTTATTAAGGTAATAACTGATATATTTATAAAAGTTTCCCACCCACACCCACCTTCAGAACCTGGTGATGTTAGACAGTGTTGATTGTCTCCATCGAGGGTAATTGGACAATACACTTTATGTGTAAAATATTAGTGAAAATTAAGGCCCAATCAACTGCAAAAACACCCCGTCAGTGAAAGAAATAATTAACACGTTGTGAGTATTGTCTATTTTTAGCTGAGATTTGGTTTTACCATCACATGATTATTGGTGGCTTCAATGATAGCAACCATTTATGGTCATTGTAAGGGTCTCCCATCCCACAGCAAACAATGTTTTTGATAAATGTATAAACCTGTTATTTTTGTGGTTGTTTATTGATTATGTTTTAATATATAACTTCACTGTTCAACATTTGTATTTATCATGTATTTCTGTATAATTTATATTATTTGTCAATGTCAATATACTGGTGGTAGTACTAATCGTGTGTCCAATAATGTTTTCTTTTTTAACAAAAACCTGATCAAATTCTTCCGTAAGGTATCTATGTGCTAAATCTCTAACACCTATTCCATCTAATTCCTGCAAAGAAATTATTAGAAAAGTAGTTTTGAGTGAAGTACTTACAAAAATAAACCGGCAACACCCAAATACAGTGTATCAACAAAGAGGCCTACATCAGAAACCGTGCATCCTATCTGCACTATGTAAATCACTCACGTGTCATGTGAATCAGTCAGTGCAAGATCGGGCAGCGTATTAAAATAGGCCATGAGCATTAGAACATGAGATTTCAGTGACATGAATTTTGACCTGGCATGAATATTCCGGTTGTGAGTATAATTTACGTTTTGTTTTTAGGATGAATAATCTAATCCTTATCCTGTTGCAGGTGTGCCGGAGTATGTGATGCTTTTGGGATGAATAATCTTATCCTTATCCTATTGCAGGTACTCCGGGGTATGTGATGCCACCGACCAGGCCTGCCGGCCCTCTCTTCACTGAAGAAGACGTGGCACAGATCAAGGAGATGTTCCCGGACACTGACGTAGAGGTGGTGAGGTCACTGCTGGAGACCAACATGGGCAACAAGGACACGACAATCAACAACCTACTCGCCATGCAGACATGATCACCCATCGTGTCGGCGAGAATCAGAACACCACATATATAGGCATGCCACATTTTCTTGGTTGAAATCCATATTTTTGATTTTTTTTAAAATTTGTATTACGTTTTTAATTAGTTAATCAGCCTGTAGCATTCCTATTACCACAGGGTATGTGCGAGTGTTGTCGTCTATCAGGCTGGTAAATATACCTACCCAGGGTATCTTAAACAAAGTCTACTGCATTTTGTCACAAATCTGATGACATCAAAAGGATTTGCTCATTGACCACTGTAAGTTTGTCTTTCGAATTTATACTTACGATGAATACAACAAAATACATACTTTATCATAATTTACACTTGAGGCGTATCCATATTACTCTAATGACTGTTTTTTTTACACCCTAAAAATAAATATTATTTTTCTGTACTGTGTGTTTTTGGACACCTTGGTCAACTGAGAAATTCAGTGATTGTGGCATACCAATAAGTGCACAGGGGCAACCAATGTGTGTTCTCAAAAACATTGTAATGTTATGTACTTTGTGTCTTTGGACAGCTGATAATCTAATTACATTTTGGTGTCCGGATACATACCGCCATTACAAGAAAACAGGATACGGATGTATTTATCGCAAAATTTTAAACCAATAGTTTGTATTGTATACAAGAAGCTCAGACAATGTGGGATGTCTGTATATAAGTACACAGCATGCGTGCATGATCACACTATGTACACAAAGGCCATGGCCATGTATATATTATAATGCTATATAATCAGATTGTAATGGTTGATTTGTAATCAGATGATATCTATATTATGTTTATTCCAGCTTAACAAGACACTGTTGACCACAAGTGCTATGGTCTGCACAGTTTCACGGTGTAAAATCCCAACTAATATATTCAAAGCCATGCCCATTTAAAAGTACTGTTTAGAAATTGCGGAACAAATCACAGTTGTTTATATATCTTGAATGTAGTTGTCTTTGTTATCAGTATAGCTTTAATGTGACCCCAGTTTGCATTGCTACGTGTACAAGATTGCAGACGACAAGCAGATTTGGGGTGACATGTTCCTATTCGTAATATCCATGTTATAGTGTGGTTATGTTTGATAGGCAACAGCAGCATACGACATTAATAATAATACTATTGGTGTTAGTTTGTGTATGGGAGTCGACTTACCTCCCTCATGTTAAAGGTGCCTCCTCAGTTCAATTATTTTGCTCGTCTCATTTCAAATTCATTTTGTGGAAAACCAAACCTACATAGTATCAACTATAGCATAGTAGCTCATTTGTGTAACTTTATGTGTGCAGTTTTGGTAAAATCATCTAATAAACTATATAACTTATTCAATTCACGATTCTCAAAATTTGAATTTTCACGTGAATGTGTGATACGATTTTGCACGTGTTACTGTGACGATGTTGTCGACTTTCTTTGCTCTCTCCTACTCTCCTAAACATGTTAGAGACAAATTGAGAGGGCTGAAGACTAAATACTGGCTTTGGCAAGTTACCAGAGGAAAGGACCACATTCAATTTGTTTGACCATTTTTAATCGGATATAATCCAAACTATTCACACATTATATATTCGCACATCAAGGAACTGGATTTGTGATGGGCTAAACCAGTTGAAGGTGTAGCTTTATCTCTTGTACAAGTTGTGTATCGCCCTATTATAATGGTGTATTGTGCAATCTTTGAAGTATTATTGCATACTTTAAGTGTATATATATATATTCTGGTTTCTTGACTAGTTTAGGAAACACAATTTACCTCACAACAAACCTCAGTTTCTATGCCGAAAATGTTGGCCTCATTGGCTTATGCCTTCATCAGCAAACAGAACAGACTCGAGGCATCTTGTTTGTGACTCATGACGTTGATCATATGACATGCCTGTAGCAAAGCCAGTCTACTGATGATGGTTTTGAGACACAGCCAAAATATTTGTAGTTGAAACCATAGTTTATTGTACGGTAAATTATGTGTAGTACCTGCTGTGAATAATGCATGTATTAAAACTATATGCCCTCACTTATCTGTTGTACGTGATTATGTTAAACAATTAAGACTTCTGATGAAAAAAATTATTTCCAATTAACATATAGGTCTGTTCAAAGCCAGATGAAACAAATTATTTCCCATTAACATATACCCGGTAGGTCTGTTCAAAGCCAAAGGATGAAATCTATGATATCTTATGCAGTACGGAATAGTAAATCTCATTATGGATAGTTCATGTGGTTATTATAGATGGCATCATATTTCCCAAACAGATCCTGTACTATCAACTGTTGAAAGAGTGTGTGTCTGGCACATATGCACATGCACGTCGCACACATGCACACACAGTAAACTAAAATATAAACAAACGGGATCACTCGTAGCCCCCAGGTGGTGCGAGGACAAGACCCCAATGAACAAAACCCAACCTCGTATTTCAAATGTGAACAAAACCCCATTGCTCAGCCTAGGAGTGCCTAGGCTTACTTGGTGTATTTACATATATATTGAGCAATTTCATATTGAATTTGTTACAAAACAAGTAAAACTTGGTATATTGTGTAAATGTGGGAGAAAAGTAAAATTATTGAAATATATACAATTGCATTTGTATTCAACAATAATTGAACAAATAAGTTTGAATGTACATACACATTACACATACTTAAACCTGATACAGACACCAACACCTAGGAATTCTTGAACAGTCGAGAAGTTGACAGGAATGATCAACCATGTAATTATACTCAAAGAGATATGCACTTACCCAAGCCAAGCTGTTATTGTTTAATTTAAATAACAATTTCAACGTTGGATTTAAAAACTAAAGTTCATTACTATATAATTATATATATATATACATATATATATTCAACACTTATGTAAATAAGGGTATATAATGTATACATAGACAATTTATGATACATTCTAAGCAGCATTGAGGTTTTGTCCACATTTGAAATGGGTGGGGTTTTGTCTGTTGGGGTTTGTTCGTTTGGGTTTCGTTCTGGATCCCCAAAGGCAGTTGGGCACAGTACAAGAACCAAGGGGTCAATAATACAAACAAGTCGCATTCACAGAAAGAAAAACGAGCCAGAGTCCAGAGTAACAAGCATGTTGACATCATTTTTATAAACTAAATACATGTAGAATCAAGGCAAAAAAAGACAATCATTAGGTTAGTAAATACGATGCAACGGGTAAGCTTACAAATCAAGTTGATCGGTAATGCTATTTCGGTAAAAGCCTAAGAGGTTGACGGATAGCTGTGCGTCTGTTGTCGCTCGTTAGATGATAATCGCGACGTTATCAAGCACCTTGTCTGGGTCAGAGTCATTGTTCTGGTTTGACAACCACCCAGTTCCCTTGCGTTGGCGAGTCAAAAACCAGGATGAATAACATTTGTTTTGTTGGAATTAGATCTAGCGAGAATACAGTAAGACATCTTGCCTGTGCTTTCGCCTCCTCTCACCGTGATATCGGCATCGCCAGACACGGACCGACCTGTTACGCAATAATGTCCTATCTAAATAATTTGCGGAGACATTTTGCAACAACCGCACCGTCACTTGAAGATGTTGCAAGACGACAGACGACACGTCGATCGAGCACCATGAAGGCATGGCAGATAGAACGGTACGGGACTACTTCTGAGTTGAACATGTCAACCACAACCGGCATCCCTACGCTCAGAAGTCCTGACGACGTACTCATCGAGGTTCACGCAGCTAGTGTCAACCCGATTGATACACGCATGCTAGGTGTGTTTCCAGATGCTGCCATTACTGTGGTCACTGCCACTGGTGGTGCCATCGTATGTATGTACATGTATTGGGCGCATTTGCCTTATCTGCGCAATCTGCAGATTGTGTTCCGCAATTCTCGGATCTGCAAATTGTTTTGCGTAATCTGTGCAGCTGCAATCATTTATTATATTGCCGATTTATTAAATTGGTTGCATAATTTGTGGCAATTCATTACATTGTGCACACTGACCTTGTGTAATATACTTGCATTCATTTAGTAGAAAAGTTTGGCAGATATATAGACACAGACAGTCTTGAAAGTAGATGTACCAAAAAACGATTTGAAGGTCACAGAGTGTGCAGTGCTCTGCTATCTGCAGATCCAAGGCTTGCACAAAGCAATCTGTAGATTGCATAGCTCCCGCAGATATGCCAAACATCACACCTACCACACAGGTAGTTGTACTGGAATGATTTGAACTTAGGGACCAAAGCTGGAAAAAACATTGTTTGTGTTTCATTCATCTTGTATTTTATATTTATAATTAATGGAAGACATCATTACATTTTCCTCATCAATCTGTTGTCTTCTTATTTTGATTTCAGGAGGATATGGACGTGTTTTGTTTAACAAGGTTCGCCAAGTGAATAACTGTAAACAACACACTCCCAGGAAGAGTGAATTCCCTCTGATTCTTGGCCGGGATTGCTCTGGAGTTGTGAGAGAAACAGGCCAGAATGTGGCTCCAAGTCTACTGAAACCTGGGGATGAAGTGAGTTGTTTTTCAGTTTGTTTTGTTTTTATGTTCTTAAACTCAAAGTGAGGCAGTCAGTTTGTGTACCCGAAATTAGCCAGTGTAGTAATTTGTAACAGGAAGTCTGCTGTGTTGAATGTGGGAAAATGGGAAATTGTTGAACATCAAAAGGTATTGCAGTTAACTAAACCTACCTCGGCCATATTGTCAATAAAGCTTGTTTTGAAACTGGCTGTTTTGTTAACCATTTGAACATGCTGCATGGTTGAAACTTTAAAATTGCGAACATTGTTACGGGCTTACTAAACACAATTTGGCAAGCAGTGTACCTTCATCATAGTTATTAATTCATATAATTATAATATTGTTAAGACTATAATAAACAAACAGCCTCCCTTTAGAAAGATTTATAGATAATGTAATGATGCTGCAGCAAAGCATCTCAGTTGTTCATTTAAATACTTGTATTTTGCATCAGTGGCAACAATAAGATTTGTACACATTATGCTATATTACAACAATAATGATTGTATTGTAATATTTTATTAAGTTTAATAGTTGCTGTTTTGTCTAGGTGTGGGCGGCGCTACACTTGGCCAAGTGTGGCACACATGCAGAATACGTCCTGGGTTCTGCATGTGAGGTAACACTCTTCTTTGTCTTTCTCACTTTTAGAGAGCATCTCTACTTTGCTGTGGGCTGATTTTCACCACCATGATAGTTTTCTGTCATTTCTTGGGTCAAATGATGCAGTTTGATATCCTCCCCAGATATTGTCTGTCCACCTTCTCTTGGATCATTTCTTCACCCTTCTTCTTTTTCCTGGTGCTTTCATTTGCATCATTTTAACAGAGATATTTCTTTCATATCATCATCTACTGACAAGCCCTTTCCAGTTAAGCCACTTGTCTCAGGAATGCTGCCATTGCCATTGGCTATACTTTGGCTTTTGGCTTCTTTGTCCAAGTTCATCAAAACCTGGTCTGAGAGATATAATAAAAAAACTTTATCTTCATAATTTATGCAATACATTTGCAAGGTGTTAAATTTGTACAAGAGGTTATCTTTTCTGTTTTTCATATATATATATATATATATATATATATATATATATATATATATGTCTGAGTGCACTGTGCCTTTTCTAAAGTAGAGAGGTTAACTGCATCAAACTTGTATAGGTGACATACATGTTTAGGTCATAATGTAGCTTCCTAAGTTCATTTGCTCATGTACAGGTCATAAATAATCCACTGCATTCATGTGTTCATGTACAGGTCACAAAGAAACCTGCTAAGTTTCTTTGTTCGTGTATTTGTTCATGCACACATAATCCACCTATGTTCATGAGCCCATGTACAGTTCACACAAAATTACGTTGTCTTCATGTACAGGTAGCAGATAAACCTACTAAGTTGATATGTTCATGTACATGTCACTAAGTTCATGTGTTCTTGTACATGTTACAAATAAGCCTGCTAAGTTCACATGTTCACATACAGGTCACAAAGAAGCCTGTCAGTCTGTCCCACACTGAGGCTGCATCGATACCTTACGTAGCTGGCACGACATGGACTGCTCTGCATACAGGCTGTCTGACAAAGAAAAATACTCATCACAAAAAGTGGGAATTTCTCTTATTTTAAACAATCGTGATATGCATGTTCAAGTCAATTTTTAATCATGTTGCTTTCTTTATATCTTTTGTATTTAAGGCCTTTCTAAAGTCCCGGATCTAAGTTTTTGAGCAAAATGTATGGAACCCAAACCGGTTTTAAATATATAGGCACAATATCTAAATATAAATTTCAGTTGCCATGTCGGTTTTGTGAATGTGATACATAGTAATAATTTTTGTAATAAAATTTTTTGTATGCAGTAGAATATTACTATCATATATATATATATATATATTTATGCAAGCAACAACACAGAGTCCAATATAGTGATGAAAAAAGGCCAAATGAATGACGTTTATTTATTAACGTGATAAGAGAGAAATGTGGGCTCGACATCCCAAGGCCAGGCCTGTGACTGAGCCCATACTAGTCTCCTGTACCTCAGGTTGACAGAGCCCACATTTCGGCACATAAAACAAGCAGTATTGGTATACATGATATCATATATCAAACAATGTCATTACTGCTAAAATCACCATAGACCTACTGCACAGTATAATACTAGCCAAGCACACCAGTCAACCACACCAAATCTAAAACCAACACTACCCGCTGACGCATTACACTATACATAACTGAGGCTAAACCTTAAAAGTGGGGTCGATTATGCCTGTCCTACATTGCTAAAATCATCAGTGGAAGAGAAGCGAGCTGTCTCCGCATCAAAACCCCGTGAACACATTGTCCACCTGAACTAAGAAAATGGGGAAAGCATTGAGATATGCTGATGACCCCTCTTCCACTAATGATGCACATGTGTTATTAAGGCTAAACTCTACAGAAGTGGGCGGGAAGGGAGGGACGCAAGACTCACAACCGAATAGTCTGCTCTCTCGAACGAAAGTGGCCGACTTCTCCCAGCGCGTGCTACAACTACGCGCTACTACTATGCGCTGATTGGTCCTTTGCGCCCACGGCTAAGCTGAATTAGCATATAATTATAATAATCCATTGGGCCAATCATCACTTGTCTGCATTGTTGCCCGCATAAAAACATGTATGCCGCATCGTGCCGGTGCAGCATACTCTCATATATATATATATATGTGTGTGTGTGTGTGTTTAAAGATTATTTGTGTTTTAGGGTGCTAATACTTGGTGGTTCTGGTGGTATAGGAACATTTGCAATTCAGGTAGGAACATCAAGCTCATAGTAGTTGTATGTACTTCAGTGCTTATCAGTAGTTGGATAATACAACATAATTTTAATGTTATATCGATGTAATAGTTTACTTTTCTAAATTTACCAGGTTGAATAAAAGGACAGTTACGCTTCTCTTGCAGCCTGTCTTTGAAACAGTTAATAATTTAATCAAAGGAGAAAAGTTATTGTAATTGCAATAATTCTCATTTGTGAAGTATTGGAAGAACAAACACTTGATTATCGTACACAACTTTCAATTTGAGCTGGTCAGAAGATTTTTTATTTGGTTTCACTACGCATTAATTATATTGTAGCCCCTTTGTGGTGCTTTCAACCACACCAAACAGAGATAGATGCAACACTTGCACAGATCTTAACTGTGTCTAGGTTTCTATTTATTCCACAAGTGATGGTACCAATACTGTCAATGACTAGGTTCAGTTCTATTGATTATATGTACATGCAGTTCCATGTAAAACAAATCACCACATAACTGCTACTTCAGCAGGCTTGAGAAAAATGCAAATACACCTGTACTTGTAGACATCTGCCATTCACTTAGAACTTCAACTTAGCCTCTCTGTTTGGTCGTTTAGTTGTTGAAGGCATGGGGAGCCATAGTGACATGCACGTGTGCCCCGGATGCTGTAGACATGGCGTTGGCTCTAGGGGCAGATGTTGCCATCAGCTATCACTCATCTGACATCATGCAAGAGCTGAGAAAACTTAGTGGGTAAGTGACTAAGTGTATCATTCATCTGATGTGACGTTCAGCCGAACTGCAGATAAAGCCCTTATTACAACCTAGATAAAGGCCTGAATACAAACTAGACATAGCCCCAAGTACATGTGGGACAAAGCCCTGAATACATGCCAGACAAAGCCCTGAATACATGCCAGACAAAGCCCTGAATATGCCGGACAAAGACCTGAATACATGTCAGACATAGCCCTAAATACATGTCAGACAAAGCCTTGAATACATCTCAGACAAAGCCCTGAATACAACCTAGACAAATTCCCGAATATACATGCTAAACGAAGCCCTAAATACATGCTAGACAAAGTCCTGAATACACGATAGACAAAGCCCTGAATACAAACCAGACAAAAAGCTGTCGGTACAAGCCTAATATTGATCACTCGTTGACATTTCAGATTTGACTTTGTCCTTGACACTGTGGGCACATACTGTGATGGTGGGTGTCGGGACCTACTGCGGGTGAACGGCACGTATGTGACACTGCTCTCCCCGCTCATGCACAACACTGATGAACTGGGGCTTGTCCTGGGCATGGCCAAATCTGCAGCCACGTTCAGCTACAATGTCACTCAGGTAATGTTCTTTTATCCCCATGTAATTTTATGAAACACGCCCCACAGTGCACATACAATATCAGCAATATATGAGTACAACATAGGGGGGCGGTTGTGTAAGTTCACATCACCCCCAAAACTTGGTCGTCACCACGTATCGTGGGGGAAATAAATTGTTACAGTGGCACCACCTATCAAGTGGAACATTAATTAATGTATGTTGACTCTTGTGGATATCAGAACCAGACAGCGTGGTGGCTGAAGTCTTGGCAAACATGTCATCGTAGTTAAATCCAGTGGGTATTGGCTGGGATTTTGGAAGCCATGTTGGATCGGTCAAAATCTGTGACTGATCAAAAAGTTCCACGTCACATGACGTATTGGTATCAGTGTGAGATGTGATACGTTCTTTGTCTTTCCAAACTTATGAGACCACTGCTTAACTCGATGCGTGGAGCGCGGTGGTGTAGTGATTAGAGCGTCGCACTCTCAGTTGAGAGATTCAGGGTTTCGAATCCTCTTCCTGCCGTGTCAAACCTTGGGCAAGTTTGTTCACTTCACATTGCTCCAATTCACTCGCGGTATGAATGAGTACCTGGCTATACACAGTGGTGGATATTTGTGTATGAATTAATTTTGTGCATTAATTGCAGCATGTCTGAATGCGTCTCAGAAAAGTCGAGATGGTGTTCGGTTGCACTGATCTGCCAGGGAGTAAAGTATAAACGCGTTGAGCAGTCCTAAGGACTGGATGCCATGAAGAAGTTACCGTAGTACTCCATATTGCCTCCATGTAGTTGCGTGCTGTATGTTGCAGGGATTGACGAGTCAAGGGAAGCATTACCGCTGGGCCTTCTTCTCTCCCTGCAGGGAGGGCCTGAAGCAAGTGGCAAAACTGGTGGACGATGGAAAGGCAAGTGTGCCATCATGACAGCTGTCAATCGTATGCTTGAACAATTATCAAATTCCATGCCATTTGCATGCTTTTTCAAAGCTTCCATTTAGAAAATCCATGCAAAAATCAACTACTATTCAGCACAATAGTTACACAAAACATACATTGTAATTATAACATGCCTGCTTTAGCTAACACCCACCTGTGGAATAGACAAAGTGCAGCCGTTATTAATCACCATTAGATCTTTTAAAACTTGTTCCCACACGGACCTACAATGGCACCCTCTACAGGTGTGTGGTTCGCCACGCATAGTTTCAATAAGTGGAGAAATGAATGTTATGGGTGCCCGCCATTTTGTTTCTGAGAACGTAGAATTCCATGCTTTTCCATGCCATTTAGAAAATTCCATATGGGCCATGATTAGTATTATTCCCACTCGGCATTTCTTCCTCAGATCTCTTTCTTTTGCATTGTTTCCTGTATAGCAGACAGGGTACGGACATATCCCCTCATGGACAAAACCCATGATGGCTTAGATTGTTATTTATATTTTCTGAAGTTTGTGTAAATGTAAAATTATTCATTTGTACATTGTGTATAATTCCACCCCCAAAATCTAAGGGGTTATCTATGTGAGGAGTTTTGTTGATGAGGGGTTATGCACTCATCTCTGGTACAATATCCAGCTCCTCTTTAAGGTGTAGGGATGTCATGCTTCTTGATCCTGTCACTCCATGTTTGCGTTCCCAGAATAAGATTTCTTGTACAATCTTTTCATTGTGATGGTCCTGATGTCCCGTGTTTGTTCTCAGTTTTCAGGGTTTTGAAAGATTGCCGTCAATGACTTGTAATACCTTAGTGTTTGCAACTCTTTGCCACCTGATATTCAAAACTGTTGTGTGAAGTCTTGTGTAGCATCCATCTAGTTTTGTGTACGTCCTACTTCTAGCTCCACACATGGGGATAGCTCCACCTGTTGTTGGAAATAGTTTTATGTTTATCTTTCGGGGATGTACAGTTTCCAGATACGAGTTAGTTTATTGACAACTTGCTATCACCTATGGGTTGTTAACATGCTTTACTTTGAAATTATCAGCGAAATCAAAATCTAATGCAGTATTTAGGCAATGTACATATTTGACCAGCTTTATGTTCATGATTTGTAGTCTTTAATAATAACAGTACACATTTGTGTTATTACTAATACGTGTGTTCTTGCAAAGATTCGGATACTATAAATAGGTATGTTGATATTTAACACCTTCATTTCAGATACGCCCTGTTATAGAGGAAGTTTTTCCATTCCGAGAACTCTCCAATGCTTACAAGAAAGTGGCTGCACCACACAGTCGTGGAAAAACTGTTGTCTCCTTAATTGATGACCCGTGAAATTTGCATACTGCTGTGCGTGCCTTGTATCTCTCAGGGAAATCATAAAAGATTGCATGTTCAACAGAGAAATGATCTTATATTAGAATTAAGTTTAAATTTACATACATAAATTTTGAAAAAGATATATAATATCATGAATGCTTCATGAGTTTGTGATTGCTGAACTTATAGTAATAGTTTTATGTTTGTATTGTGATTTATAAATTTCCTGCCGGAGACAGTCAAGCTCTTATGTAGCACACAAAGTGGTGTACTGCAATTTTGACATGCCCGGTTGTGTGTGAAAGGTTATGCAAGTTATTTTTACATGCTTGGCTGTATGTAAATGGTTATGCAAGTTATTTTTACATGCCTGGTTGTAAGTTGCAGATTATGCAAGATATTTCTATATGGTTGGTTGTCACGGGTTTGGCAAGATAATTTGTAATACATGTACTTATATAAAGTTGTATTTGCTGTCTATAGCTGGTCTTGGATTTATCGATGCAACATGCATTACAAAAATGACGTGATTTGCCTCTTAGCCATATTTCTTTGATAAGCACAGTAAAGATTGGCTTTGAACTGTGCAATATATAACAGATATAGATGGAACAATCACACAATAGATATTGTATAAATTGTCAGATCTTGCCCAACAGTTCCCTTATGGAGGAAGAATAGACACTCTTTGTGCTTTGTCAAGTACACTGTATTTAATATTTTTTGTAAGACCAGATTACCAACAAGCATCTGTAGGTGACAGTAATTATACATACATGGTATTTACTGTTGCAATAACGTAACTGTTTCAGTAGAATCTACAGAATACTGGATTGTGTGGAAATAAAACATGACATTGTTCATTACTAGCACTAGCAGCCTTTTATTTAAATTGCTGATAATCTGATAATGTACTTTGCCACAAACAAGATTGATTCTTTCACCTGCTAGAAGTTGGCATGGTCTGTAGAAGGCGGTAACCTGGTTCTGGACAGACCATGTTAATCACTAGCAGATCTAAGATCTCGAAAAGAGTGATCAAGTTTAGTTGCCCATTAATTTTCCATGTTAAATATAGCGGTGCAACATGTTATACAATTCTTAAAGACTGCATACCCAAGAATTACCACATCATGTTCATGTAGTTTACATACCCAACCAACATTCAGGTGCATTCAGTTTGAATGGCCTAGCAGAAAGAATTGACAAATCCAGTCCAACGTTACTTCCATCTAGTTTCGCCTTGGCAACCATGTTTACATGTAGCATTATACAGTTACATTACCAGGGCTTACACACGTTGGATCAATCTTTCACACATACTCATCATGGATAGACAACTATGACGCAAAGAAAATTATTCAGTGCCAGAATTTCAAGCATTATAAGAAGCTTGTCGGATCTGCATGTTAGGTCAAGTGACGTAAAAGATCTGTTAATTACAAATGGAAAACCGCCATATTTCAACAAATTCATATGCTTGGTTTGCACTTTTATCATAAAAACAATGTACTAAAACATGTTTTTATACATCAAATGTTGTCTACTCATTGTACAATTTTGTGTTCCATACATTATATCAATTCCATACACTGTGTGTGCAGCAGTTTCCAGTAAAACTATACACGTGTTCACACACTCTGAAACATTAAATAATTACATTCCCGCTAGTTGAAACATGACTTATATTTAACTGGACTGCATAATATGTAACATTTATATATAATATGCAACTTAACTACAAATCAACAGTCATGGTATTATAACATAAATTGTGTGTGTATGTAATTTTGAAATGAACCTATTGGTAATGATATTTTAGATAACTGAAACTGATTCTTTGTTATTATATAATTTAAGCTCACAACCAAAAATTTCCTGAATATAAGTGTAGCTGCACGTTACACAGTCACCTTCAGTGGTCAAAATGGGTTTTCAGCCAGTCAGTGTGAGTTGGTGTTCAGTCAGTCAGTCGGTATTCAGTCAATCACTCATATTCAGCGAGTCACTCACTCGACGAGTCACAAATAGTCACCTGATGTTCAGTGAGTCAATCGGTTTTCAGCGAGTCATTTGGTGTTCAGTTAGTTGCTCAGTGTTCAGTTAGTCACTCATTATGCAGTGAACAACTTGGTGTTCAGAGAATCAATCAGTGTTCTGAGAGTCACTCAGCGGTCTGAGTCACTCAATGGTCAGTAAGTAAGTGTTCAGTGAGTCCATCAGTTTTCAGAGTCACTCACTCTTTGGTGAGTCACTCTGACTGACCAGTTTGGACCCTGAGTGACCAGTGTCTTGACCAATCTATGACCACATCTCAGGCACGTGAATGCACTTCTATAAACATGCAAAGGTGGACACACTGAAATGGAAGCTTCACTGGGTTTGTGAACACTGATGCAGTCAGATATTGTTCAGTGATATTGAGAAGCATGTCTAAAAACATTGTTACTAAATGAGCAAACACCTTTCTAACTTTGTGACAAAATTCTACATAAAATACCTATACAAACGAATATGTACAAAACAATGAACTTCTGCACTGAAGTCCACATACAATTGTTCTTCATGATTGCTGCCATATTAAACATGTTTTAAGTATAATAATATTAAAAAGTCATCTTTTGTTATTCTGCACTGGACATTTGTCCTGCTAAGTATCTGACCAATGCCCATGACCAGTTACATGCCAGACCAGTGTCACGTTACATGTCAGACCTGTGTCCAGTTACATGCCAGACCAGTGTCTAGTTACATGCCAGACCAGTGTCGTTATATGTCGGCCTAGTGTCCAGTTACACGTCAGACCAGTGTTCAGTTACATGCCAGACCAGTGTCCAGTTAGCCTCATGTCCTGCTAGGTCCCAGTTTGCACCTTGCGGCTGCTTTTATTCAGAATGGCCACCTGTTTCTGTAATGCACGGTTCTGTTCCTGAAATAAACAAGAGCAAAATTTTAGTTAGGCATAAAGCTGGATTGCCAACATAAAACATAAGTTAAATAATTACTTTGTTGTATATAATCTTGGTAATCAATAAAGAAACATTTCACAAATTTTTCTGGTGTGATAACTCTTTCGATTACACAAAGATTCTTACTACGACTTGTATGTTGTTTCTACTCAGAAATCATATATCTTAGTGATATGATTGTATCTCCACTATAATTTAAGCTAAGTGACATGATCATATCTCCCTATAACGTACCTTCTGTGATATGATCACATCTCCCTATAACGTACCTTCTGTGACATGATCACATCTCCCTATAACGTACCTTCTGTGACATGATCACATCTCCCTATAACGTACCTTCTGTGACATGATCACATCTCCCTATAACGTACCTTCTGTGATATGATCACATCTCCCTATAACGTACATTCTGTGATATGATCACATCTCCCTATAACTTACCTTCTGTGATATGATCACATCTCCCTATAACTTACCTTCTGTGATATGATCACATCTCCCTGTAACTTACCTTCTGTGATATGATCACATCTCCCTATAACGTACCTTCTGTGATATGATCACATCTCCCTGTAACTTACCTTCTGTGATATGATCACATCTCCCTATAACGTACCTTCTGTGATATGATCACATCTCCCTATAACTTACCTTCTGTGATATGATCACATCTCCCTATAACTTACCTTCTGTGACATGATCACATCTCCCTATAACTTACCTTCTGTGACATGATCACATCTCCCTATAACGTACCTTCTGTGACATGATCACATCTCCTTATAACGTACCTTCTGTGACATGATCACATCTCCCTATAACGTACCTTCTGTGACATGATCACATCTCCCTATAACGTACCTTCTGTGATATGATCACATCTCCCTATAACGTACCTTCTGTGATATGATCACATCTCCCTATAACGTACCTTCTGTGATATGATCACATCTCCCTATGACGTACCTTCTGTGATATGATCACATGTCCCTATGACGTACCTTCTGTGATATGATCACATGTCCCTATGACGTACCTTCTGTGATATGATCACATCTCCCTATGACGTACCTTCTGTGATATGATCACATCTCCCTATGACGTACCTTCTGTGATATGATCACATCTCCCTATAACGTACCTTCTGTGATATGATCACATCTCCCTATGACGTACCTTCTGTGATATGATCACATGTCCCTATGACGTACCTTCTGTGATATGATCACATATCCCTATGACGTACCTTCTGTGATATGATCACATCTCCCTATGACGTACCTTCTGTGATATGATCACATCTCCCTATGACGTACCTTCTGTGATATGATCACATCTCCCTATGACGTACCTTCTGTGATATGATCACATCTCCCTATGACGTACCTTCTGTGATATGATCACATCTCCCTATGACGTACCTTCTGTGATATGATCACATCTCCCTATAACGTACCTTCTGTGACATGATCACATCTCCCTATAACGTACCTTCTGTGATATGATCACATCTCCCTATAACGTACCTTCTGTGACATGATCACATCTCCCTATAACGTACCTTCTGTGATATGATTGTATCTCCCTATAACTTACCTTGAATGACATGATCGTATCTCTAACTTACCTTGAGTGGCATGATCGTATCTCTCTGTAACTTACCTTGAGTAACATGATCCAGGCTCCCTATAATTTATACCTTGATTGACATGATCATATAGTTCTGTAACTTACCTTGAGTGACATGATCATATCTCCCTATAACCTTCAGTGACATGATCATATCTGCCTATAACTTACCTTCAGTGACATGATTGTATCTCCCTATAACTTACCTTGAATGACATGATCGTATCTCTAACTTACCTTGAGTGGCATGATCGTATCTCTCTGTAACTTACCTTGAGTGACATGATCATATCTCCCTATAATGTACCTTGAGTGACATGATCATATCTCCCTATAATGTACCTTCAGTGACATGATCATATCTCCCTATAACTTACCTTCAGTGACATCATGATTGTATCTCCCTATAACTTACCTTGAATGACAATCGTATCTCTCTGTAACTTACATTGAATGACATGATCGTATCTCCCTATAACTTATATCTTGAGTGACATGATCGTATCTCCCTGTAACTTACCTTGAGTGACATGATTGTATCTCCCTATAACTTATATCTTGAGTGACATGAACGTATATCTCTGTATCTTACCTTGAATGACATAATCGTATCTCTCTGTAACTTACATTGAGTGACATCGTATCTCCCTATAACTTATATCTTGAGTGACATGATTGTATCTCCCTGTAACTTACCTTGAGTGACATGATCGTATCTCCCTATAACTTACCTTGAGTGACATGATCGTATCTCCCTGTAACTTACCTTGAGTGACATGATCGTATCTCCCTGTAACTTACCTTGAGTGACATGATCGTATCTCTCTGTAACTTACCTTGAGTGACATGATCGTATCTCCCTGTAACTTACCTTGAGTGACATGATCGTATCTCCCTGTAACTTACCTTGAGTGACATGATCGTATCTCCCTGCTGTTTCTGCAGTTGTTGCACCCGTGTCCTCATATCTTTCTCCATCTCAAAGTTCTGTGCTTTCAACTCTGTTATCTGACAAACAACAGCAAAGTTTATAGATATGATTACACTATCTATAGCTAGTTACTCGTTCATAAAGCTGATAGAACTGAAGAATTTAGAGTAGAAGAACATTCCCAAGGTTTGAATTGGCAGCACAGGAATCTCTGGATTGAGAATATGAAGCTCTATCCACTATGCGACTGCAGTACATGTAAAATGACCCCAACTGATTGCCAGACCTCAGGCAACTGTACCAAATATGTGTAACATTACGAACAATAAATTTACATCCGTCTAACCTCAGGTACAAACCCTAAAATCTGCAAAAACCCTTAAAGGCCATATTCTGGGATAAAATGTGCTCTGTCCCTTAATAATAAATGGTTGATGGCCTTTCAAATGATGATATTGCCAAAATGTTAAAATATCGTATATGAGCATACGACATAAAAAGAGCCTTTAAATTTGCCATTTTATGGAAACTCCCGAATGATGCCGGGTTTGCATTTGTTGCTGAAACGTGACGTCAGTCGTGGTTCCGCCGTGAGTTAGTGCAGTGGCTTCACGCCTGCGGCCCTGCGCAGTCGCGTGGTGTCATGTAAACAACTCGATACAAATGGCGGCTTACTCGAGTAGTTCAGAGAGCGATGTCAATTTTGACGTGGATCACAAAACGTTTGATCATAATTATATATTTCGGTGACAGTGGGGATGACATTGCCGAGATCGACAATGTTGATGTTAGTCAGCACGTTGTGGCACCGTATGTAGACATGAACCAGTGAAGAAGCCCCGACAACTGACCGGGCCCACTTGCGCAGATTCGCCGGTAACCAATTTGCCTTCACCTCTGTTGCGTTCTTCGAAGGAACGGCAGATTTCTTTACATCTGACTTACGCCTGAAACCCATATTCCATTGTACGAAGCCTTCGAAGTTGTCAGGCGCAACGAAATGCGAACCACAATTAATGCTAGTTGCCGTAGCATGGGTCCAGTCAGCCCTGCCGTTTCAAACAAAACGTTCCCATTTCTGCCGAGTAACTGGCTCTTTGGGAAATTCGTGCACTGAATAGCAAGTCAGATTAGAATTGTAGCAGTTTCCAACAACACATTTGTTCACCATTTCTGTATGTGAACGAATGTTTATCAGTTCAAATATCCACCAAGGAAATCCAGCCACCGAGAACACTTGCGATCCCGGGAATGATTTCCACAACTGACGTCATGATTCTGCCCCTCGCGGCATTTCCGGAAAACAGACTTTTCGAAGCCTGCACCAAGACAGGTCCCGTTTAATGTCAATTTTATAAATGTTTCAGCAAACGTGTGGTTTCGGGGTTGTCATTATATTGCAGAACACATATGTACATGCATATTTTTATACTTATTAGCAATTTTTTGTCTCCCTGGATATGGCCTTTAACCAATAGCAACTTTAACAAATAAAGGTGTTATTTGTATTCCAAAGTGTCGTAGAGCAATACCTGAATGTTTGGTGCCGAAGATGCAGACTGTCTAGGAGGAAAATGTTTAACCTCTACACACTTGTTAGCAGAGTTATGGTTATATGATTATTTCATCTGTGATCACCTTCTTGTCTCTCTCGAGTATCTGTTGTTCCTTGGCCTGCAGTTGTCTCTTGAGATAGGTCACTTCCTCCTTCAATTGTGTCACAACCACGAGATTATCTGTGCTCACGAAGTCACCAAACGACGTCGATTCGGGTACACTGTGAAGAAAATAAATAGACACCTAACAATAACTAGCGTACATACAACAAACCAAGAAGTAACAAACGACGGGCATCGTTTATTACCATTACAGTGTTTTGTTCTCAAACTCGACTAGTCACCATCTGGCGAGCTGACCACCATTCAAATTTCTCACATACAAGAAAGACCCTCCAGAAAAGTATAGCACATCAAAAATATGCAAGTAAATCACTCTAACTTGTGTTGTTTTCTTAAATACATTGCCAATTAGTAGATCAAAGGCCAATGCTCCAAGTAACCGAATGGACAGAAACAGTCAATGCCTTGGAGAAGATGTACTTACAATTGTTCTAAAGTTTGAATATTAAGGGGATGCGATGGTCAGAGCATGAACGACTTTTTTGGATTTTTGAGAAAAAAATGAGTTGTTGACATTTCCGTGTAGAAATATTATACAACTATGTGTTTGCTAGAGTGTACATTGGAGAACATATCTGCAAAGTTTTGTTCATCTAGGTTACATTTTAGATGTTGAACTGTGTGTACCAATGTACCAAACTTTGAACGCGATTTACGCAGGAACATGTTTTTTCTTCAGCTCTTGTCTTCCGTGTCACTTATCTGAGCTGTTACTTGACAGAACTGTGTGAAACTTGCCAGTGTTTCTTGATAGTGTGCTCTTGAAAACTGTTAAGAAACTTTTCTGAAAACATTGCCTGGTTTTTGCATAATGGATTTTGAATGTAAAATTTTCCCTCCTTTTTTCCAAAAATATAATCTAATATTTCAAAAATTCACCAAAAAAACAGTTTATGAAATATCGATGAAAACTCTTGACAGTTTTTATTGGGATACTATGGAGTAACTACACACTAAATTTGGGCTGTATATGTCTAGTGGTTACTGAGAAAAGTGGAACGAAAGTTTAGTCCAAGATGGCCACCATACCGTGGGAAAATCCCCCCAAATAATTCTGAATAAAATCCACACTAAATTTTTAACCATGACTCACAACCTCTGAAAATGTCAACTCTCTAAGTTCAATAATAATAAAAAAAGTGCTCTGACCATCGCATCCCCTTAATAAATAGATAAGTGGGATTTGCAGCTGGCACACATATATTGACTTTTAGTTCGAGACGGTTGGCACTGTGAGTGCATGTTAGGTTTTTCCCATTTTTGTGTGAGATATTCTATTTCTCCCAGAAGGCAGAAGGGACTAAGGCTTTTAGTGTGTTGTCTGAAAGTCACAGGCAAAGTGGGGTGCATGGAATGACATGAGGCTCACTCGAACCCTGCTCCCTTCAATTGACACTCCGGTGTTCTAACAGCTAGACCACTGAAGGAAATAATGTTGAAAAATTCCTTGAAATAGTAGTATCTAGACCAAGCAGTAATAACATCACTCTGTTTATAATGCATATGTCATTTAGTTAGCTAACCACAAATATAACTTCTTCCCTTTCGCAAATAATTATTGTTACATTAGCAGACATCCAAGATACTCAAAAACTTTTTTTAAACTAATTACTGTTTTTTACAAAAAACTTACTGACTGATACGCAGTACCTTTTTGCCAGAACCAATCCATTGGACGTTGATTTGTCCCACTTTGGCTTCTTGGTCGGTGTCACCGGCGTGACCACAGGACTACTATCTTCTTTTGACCTGTAACAAAAACATAAATAACTAAATAAATATGAATAATGTCTAACATTGCTTTAGGTATGTAAATTAAGTCTTTATACAGTTCACAGCTCAAAGCATTTTACACTCACTCTCTGGGAAACCAGTTCATTCCAGTAACAACTTCACTGCTTAGGAAAACATTCAGCCATGTTACAATTACTGCTCGATAGCTATTCAATCACATATACACCTAAGTGAAACAACTGTCTTTACGCATGACAAATACATGCAGACACATGTGTATACACAAGTGTACACACACACGTACACATAAATGCACAGGCACATGTGTGCACAAATGTGTTTACAAATGTACACATACACACAAATACAGTCACTCACAGACACACGCAGACACCAGAGATTGAGTAATTGTACTCAGCAATCGCGTGTAATCATCAACGATTTTTGAGTAATCATTCTTGTGCTCAATAAGTCAAAATAATCACAATCCTGCCTACAATCATAATAATACCTGAAAAAGGCATAGCCCTGGGTTATTACCGTGTGTCCGTTGGCTCGGCCTTATGTTTCATTGCCGTTTGTTGTGGTGCTTTCTCATGCCGACTCGAGTGATGGTGGTGGCGTTGTCTCGGGCGTTCGTCTTTCACCGAGCCATTTCGCGCCGCACTTCCGCCTGATTGTGAGCTGATGTGTTCCCCTCCATTGCTGTGGTGTTTCTGCTTGCTGTGGTGCTGCTTGCTGGGTTTCTGCTGCTGCTTGCTGTGCTGCTGTTGCTTGGGCGTCACTAGATGTTCGCTGCTGTTGCTGACAGTGGACTGGGGGGTGCTCTGCTGGTAGTCGCGCAGTGACTTCCGTGCTTTCGATTTGGCACGTCTGTATGCCATCGTACACAACCAACATAGCTGTTTGCCATCCACCTGAAACAAGAGGCCATCTGTATATTAATACGCTAACTTTGGGAGCAATACGGTTGTATCTCCGATGTCCACTCGCCTCTTTCTATGTTCATCTGATTTCTTGGATCATAGCCATCTGATCCACCAAATAGCAATGTATTTTTTTAACTAAAAAAAGGAGTAATTGACTTACTATTTCATGTCCCTTAGGAATTTATCAGGCTATCGTGAATGATTTTTTTAATTATTATTATTACTATGTATTTGCTGCTGCTGGTGAGCCACTTTCAAGAGGGCGCCACTGTGGGTTTACATTCCTTGACCTGGGCATATTTGGCATGCAGTCATTGACGACAGCATAAATTAAAGGAAAAGGATTTTAATATAAATAATATGTAATTATAACAACTTCTGTGCTTGGTTTCTTGTGGACTTAATGGATGTAAGCAGAGCTGGTATAAGTACATTTATTTTGTACTTGAGTAAAAGTACTTTTTGAAAAATGTACTTGAAGTACAAATAAAAAGTAAACAAATGTACTTGAAGTAAATGCAAAAGTACTTTTATAAAAAATGTTCGACATGGTCACCCGCTGCAAACAAACAAATACATTCAGTAGTGTGCAAAACAAACACTTCATTCAACAGGACAGGATCCTCAGCAGGATACCCAGACAGGCTGGCTCCTCAAACTTCTGCTGCAGCAGGGTGGCGCACAAGTATGCCTTTATGACAACGACGAGCTCCTTGCACCTCCGCTTCAAGGTCTCCCTGCACACGACGGTGCGACTCGGCTGGAGTCGAGTGACGATGAAATAAGGACAAAATAAAATAAAATATGTGCAACTTTCTAAGAACATCAGCTGATCACAGGAACAATAACAGTCCAAATAGCATTTAAATGTTAAATACCCTTTATTCAAGTTGGCAATATGAATTTAGAGGATATGATGCATAATATATTATATCTGTGACTACATTATCGATACTTTTGAAAAGATATTCCTGTGGAAAGAACGTATACTAAAGATGTTCACTGACAGTAACCTAACAGCACGGTGGCTTCCACAAAATGAACAACACGTGGAAATTGCTGAAGATACCTACGATTAGCAGTGAAAGCCAAGTTGGTTCCACTGGTGGTCTATCAGATACATATATTATTCTGTTTGATTCATACTATACACGACAGTGATAACAGAACTCATATTCAGTAGTGTGTACAGTGAACATTCAATCTTGTTTACGTCTGACTACGACCAGGCCTGGGAGTCAATATGTGAGACAAAATATTGAAAACATGAACCAAGAATAAATATAAACAACCTAGGCTCTAAGAATATTTACTTTATTATTAGGATAAATCTGAATAACCATTAGAAGTTTAAATTGCCACAGCGAAGCGTATGTTTTGGGGCGATAATGTGTGAACTTCGATGTGCGTTCGTCACTAATGCACTCTGGGACGTTATTCAGGTCACCAATAGTTCTAGTTGTTTCCAGCACTCTGCAACATTCTATAACTGACTAGTCTGTATTATTGTGGATACAATGTAATGGTCTTATGAGGTCTCATTCAACTAGTCAGCCTTTTACAGAACATTACCGCCAAACCGACTTTTATATGCTGGCACTGAGGGTGGTCACTGCCAGCGTGCTTGTTGTCCTCAGTGGTCTTTTACGTCCCAAATTGAGATGGGACCGACATTAATGTGATCTCTGAGTCACAAGGGATACACAGTCCCCAATGGTGAGAGCTAGGTTTTTGTACCTAATATCATGCCTGCCCGGTCCTGGTTTCGAACTGAGAGCGCTGGCTGCCAGGCGGATGTGCTAACCACTACACTAGTTCGAACCTAAATCTAAGAACACTTTTTGTTCATATTAAGTGCACTTGCACCTTTTGTACCAATAACGATGTGTTAATGTTAT
This sequence comes from Escarpia spicata, assembly GCA_963995525.1. Taxonomy (NCBI): domain Eukaryota; kingdom Metazoa; phylum Annelida; class Polychaeta; order Sabellida; family Siboglinidae; genus Escarpia; species Escarpia spicata. Next base: position 32,928,880 of record OZ023218.1, read on the forward strand.
GGTGTAACACATTTGCACAGCAAAAATGAGACAAGAATACCTTTAGCTGCGTACGTCTAACACTAATAATTTAATAACCAAGTGTGTGTGCTAGTAAATAGTATGCCTACTTAATACAAGTGTTACGTGTATAATTTAATAAAAAATAAATAGGTAAATGTTTCTAATTATATACATTACCATTATACATGCTGTTATATTTCCTGACTATAGCTTAGTGATTGGGAAACAGATCGTAGGATAGCTGTGAGAAATATTTTCGCGTGTAACTTGCAACAAAGTCGAAGACCAATTTCAACTAACCTCGATAAGCTTGCGTAGATTTGAAGGCGATGTTCTGTACGCTGAATAGATTTGGTATATCGGGGCACACAACAAACATATCAACTTGACGGTAGCACCGTTAATTGACTTGTTTTTAAACATACTGCACAAGTATGGCCATGGATGCTGCAAATTGTGACAATCGTTCTCGGCTGATCCTACCATGATTAATCTTTGAACGCAAATGACTTGATATAATCTTGGCAACGTTCACGCCACCTGGTGATCATGCCTGGTAATGGTCATGATAGGCCAATCAGAAAAGACTACCAGTTGTTGCTCCGCGGAAAACAGTTCTGGGCTTCAGGCATTATCGTTCGTTACTAATATTTTTGGAGCTGAAAATTGTTAACACATAAATTTTGGATACTTTGTTACATTTACGAAAAGTACACACATTTGTACTTCATTACACACGAAAAGTAAACTTTTCTACTCAAGTAAAGTAACAAAGCACTTGTACTTCGTTACGTCCCAGCTCTGGATGTAAGCCAGTACAGCATTATTATTTTATGACTATACGACACTTCTATGGTTAACTTTCTGACAAAGTAATAATATGACATTAACCTTTTTACTTGTCCTATGTTCCTCTATACTTCACAATGTTTAAAACAAAAATTATCTTGACTGACCGATTCATGTGTTATCACAGTATTACTGACATTTTTGCGACTTTCGTCACTGCGATCAAAGGCACATTGCTGTTTGCACTGTTCACAAGTGACGGGCGGACCCCATTTCTTCTCGGAGTTGGCACACATCTGACACCGATTGCCGATGAACGCTGCCAGCACACTGCAGTACTCACATGATGAAGGCTGCAATATATCACATGTCAATGATATGATAATGGCTTCAATGTGTCACACACATCAATGTTATTTGTCAAACTTTACCTAGAAATATTTTGCATCACACACATCAATGACATTCAGGGTTGAACAGTTTTAACTGCCCGGTTTCAGCCGCCCGGTTGTAACCCGGGCTCATTTTCCCTGAAAAGTGGTCAAAACCAGACCCAGTCAAAAGCTAATTTAGTCATAATTGTGTGCAATATTTCTGCAATTAATTGTTAATCACTATAAAAAACAATGCAAGTGTCAAAGTATATGTTCAGTATGAATAAGAAACAAGATATCTTGAAGTATTGTTACTCATTGTATTCAAATCAAGCTCATGCAAAAAGTAGACCGTAATTTTCAACAATACGTGTAAACATGTCAGAGTGGTAATCCATGTAAAGCATCCAAACTAAAGTATTACATGGTCCATGCTGTTGTTGGTCCTGTTTTATTCTTTAGATTAACCAATTTAATTTCTGTTTTCAAAAGATAGCCTAGCTATGTTCTCATGATTGATGATCAATTTACAGATACATGGAACATTTACCCTTACTATATATATAATTTTTAATTAACTAGTTTTAGTTTTTGTGCCAATATTCTCAGTGACATATTAGTGCGATGTGGTTGATATTTTATTTGACGTAAGTGTACTCGTTGTTAAAGTCGTACAATATTACATAACAATTTAAAATTTAAATCACGTTGACACTTTTACCACGCCAAGAGGCTATCGCCAATACAATCGCCAGGTGGCGTGCACATGATGTGTTACGTTTGTTGTTTTCACTATTATTATTAAGCATACATTTACATCCATTCCCAAATTGTGTGTTATACTAGCACAACAAAAACCTTTATATATTCAGATCCAAAATCCAATCGTTTTCATTAGCATGACACTGCGAAAATTTACACCAGACAACGTATTCAAATTTAGAGTAGCCAGGCCATTTCCGTAACATAGATTTAGGGTCAGGTGCAGTTTATGTGAATTATTCAAGAACATGGCCATCTTTTTTTCTATCAAAATAGTTTCTAGAATATTTGTGCATATAAAGAACTTTGTAACTAGTGAATACTTTACAATAATTAATAAGTGTTATACACATGCTTTTATTTATTAAGCATGTGTGTCAATTCAGTTTCAGTTGTGCAAGAACAAGGACTGCTTCAGAGTAATTGCAGGACAATTCAGTATTGATGTTTCATAATCTCCAGCTATGCTTGTTTAAGCAAGTAGATATTTACATTCTATCACTAGGTAAAATTGGTATATGAGCTAAATATAAGCTAGGAGAAGGTTCGTGTGTGTTGGGTTAGTGTTGGGCTTTTCAATAGTATTAATACGTCTTAGACGGGTTTTGACCGGTTTTAACCTGGTTTTAACCACTAAGCGGTCAAAACAGGTTTTGACCGGCTAGAGTGCAACCCTGATGACATTCGTCAAACTATCTTACTAGGTTCAAGACTCTCGTTAAAACTAATTTATATATATTAAGCTGGCTTATTTCTAGAGAGGAACTGGGCCATAGGACACTTTTATGAACATGTATTTTATTAATTTATTTGCTATTATATTATTTAAAAAATGTTTAATATATCATAACTATTTTATTAGATGTCTTAGTTATTTAATATTTCTGAAACTATGTCATGTATGTTAGTTACTTACTACATATAGTCTTTTTAATGTGGCTCTGGTGGCAAAGACAGTTTTGAATTTATCATTTCTAATAAAAGTTTTGAAGATAGACTAACAATTTTTTTCAGACTCTGCCTGAGACTTCAACCAATACTCTAGTCCAAAAGAATTAAGTTTCTAGGTTGTTTGGTGACATTTCCATGCGTTTAAACACAATTAAAAAATATGTCAAAAATCACCTCTAAATGGCATTTAATTTCATTTTGAGAAATACCCTAAAAGAAAAATGTGCATGTTTGTAAGCACAAATATATTATTGACATTCATACAGGTTTGTTTTGTGTGCAGATGCATATTAAGCGTGCTACAGCTTCATAAAAATGTTATAAAAACGTTGAAAGACAGCAAAAACTTGAAGTGTATTTTTGGCACAACCCTTTAACCAATCGTAAATCAGAAATGGGCAGCTCGACAAGCTGAATAAGATATTCAAATTAAATTATATCTTCATCATGATTAAAACAAATCAAAGTCTCACCTTTCCGTACGAGCGCACAAACTGTTCACATTTTCTGCATATTGAACAGGTGCTGTTCTTTCTGAAAACGCAATGAATGAAAGCAGTGTGTCAGTGATAACAACCATTAACACGAGTGTGGTGTCATGTAGTGTTCTGTGTAGTCTTCAATCTACTGAATCTACTACAAGTATGTGTTGATGAGATATTATTCAAATCCTGCTTTCAAAACCTTTGTCATATAATTATAAAATGTAATCAAACTTCAGACTGGCAGGAAAACACCCAGCTAAAATTATTTTGCATCGACTCGAGGTATAGCAATAATTATATAATCTAATAGTCAGCTTGCATTGTTATATTACCAAACCACCTAGATTTGGCACTGTACTCACTCTTCATGCTGGAACTCTCCTCTGCAGTATGTGCATTTCACAACAGGGAAGTTGTTTCTGCAGTCCTGCATCAAAAGAAACATAGTAATCTCTTTACAAAATGCCTAACATGATAATTACCGTAATACCAATTGACAAAGTTTATTGGGGATGGATGTTCACATGTTGGGAATCATATTCCCATTATGTGAACATGAACAAAGGTCACACATTTCTTCTCCACAACAATTCTAATATATACAATATCTGTGGGGTATACCTGAGATGACAAGTGGATTCATGGTTCTAAAAAATACACAAAAGTCCACAGAAACTGCTGAACTTTACAGTAGTAATGTAATATTGACATCACTTTCATTTTGACCACATTGAATTCATGTTGGTGGGGAACATTTGTCTAAGGCATGCCCACACTTATGACTTGACTTATGTTGATGTTTAAGTTTAACTCCAAACATCCCTATCTAGGACTAACATAGGTCTTCCTTCTCTAGAGTTAGTGAGCCCACTACAGTTTACACATTTACCCTCTGTATGGGATCTTTTACTTCCCCTGGCATAGACATCACTTAGAAGGGTTGAATGGCTTAGAACTGAAAGATGCACGCAATGACAATGTGAGATAAACAGAATTGCCCAAGTTCCTAAACAGCGGTCGGTATCAGAATGTTAACCCCGGTTCCTTTGAAACTCTGCTCTTGAAATCACTGCGGCATCTAATTGATGAGACTGTTATTTGCTCTGGTGATGTTTGACGATTTCGAAAAAACTCATACAGCAATAGCGACACGACAAATTTAGACTTTCTTTAAATCATAATTTTTTTGCAATAAACAAAAATATATGAGCATCAGAAATAGCTTCGAGGCAGCAATTTCGGCAAATGGTTGTCCTAAAAATGGACGAGGCGGGTGGATAATACAGTAAGGCGGTCCGGTGGAAACACTGCAACTGTGTACGGGGGAAGGGGTAGTAGTAGTAACGGATCCGGGTAGTATTTAATTGTGAATCGGTGAATGCGCGGTGTTCGTGAATGCAACTTTGAACTTCAACTAGCAATCAATATTAACTGTTACTCACTTTACATATTTGATCACCCTCTGATAATTCTTCAAACAAATGTCTACTGTGGCATTTTGTACATGCAAATAATGCAGCCATAATTTAAAAGGAGGAGCTATTATCGGCTTGTAAAATATAATATTTGTAAATACAATTTCTCTGATCAAAAGTTATCGGAAGTATACGGAAATGTCGGATGTAGCCACTGAACATGCGCAAAAGTTAAAGGTGCATTCTGGATGTCATGCTCGGTTAATTTTGTTTTTTAAATCATACCTAAGGTAATACATAATCAGTAAATTAATTGTATTCAATATATAAATATATATAAATAAATTGAGGTGTAACACTACGCGTCACGTCTGTAGAATGAGTATATATTTTAATTTGATTTATTTGGCGCCGATTTCAAATTAGTTCTGTATCATAGTACCCGGATGTTTTCATCATGGGCCTTATCCTGTATTTTCGTTCAGACGTGATTCATAAAACGTTGTAACACACTCATGCATGTCAGGTAGACGACAAACAATGACAGGAGTAGTTGCATCGGTAAGCATGTTGCATTATTGTTGCATTGCATTTGTATTATTTTCTTTGTCGGTTTTATGAATTATATCACCTTTATAGTAAATAACATCGAAGCTGGAGTCGGGAAATAGAAACCGCGGCGCTGTCGGTAGTACGTCGTTTGTTGGAAATTCCGTTTGTTGACGGAAAAGCGAAACAGTCGAGTACACGCTCTGGCGCGTTAACTCAATATATTGATCTCGTTGCCACCAACATTGTAAAGGCCTAATACATATAAATACAATGTGATCTTGGTTTACAATGCTTGAATATAATTTCTAATGTTTTGTGATATTCCCGGCGAAATTTCTGACAGGTTGCAGCATGTTTTGTGTACACGGGACAGGTATACTAACTCAATAACTGCCACTGACTGTACGGGGTGAACAGCCTGAAGTTGAGGGATGGTGTTTAAAAAATGTCTTCGTTAATACATCTAGGAAAACGTCATTCCACAAGTATACCTGCCAGTTCCAGAATAACCCTGCTTAGACACTTAAAAAAATTATTCTGTTAAACACCAGGACCAGATAATAATTTATTAGCGAACAAGTTTATGACTATATTGTGACAGCATTCTCTCCCAAGTCATACACACTGACGACACACAAATACAAGGATTGCTGCCTTTGGTATACTTCTTCAACTCAAGTACAGGCTTCCTGTTGGAGTACTAGCATACTGTGTACTTCACAGCAGTGGGAAGCAGAATAAAAAACAACTTTAAAATCCAGTGTGAAAAAAATGTACTGTGCAGTATTGTTTTTTGTTTGTTTATTTCTCTTCTATCATAGTTTGATCATCTGGAGGTTCTGTCTGAAGGCTTCCAGACTGTCCAGAGTTACGAGTTCTGTAGGTAGGGCGTTCCATAGCCTGGGGGTGTCTGGGAAGAACAATCGTTGATACGATGTCAGTCTCGTATGACGAATATTGTATTTAAGATCGTGACCTCTTGATGTAGAGAGTGGCGACAGATAATGAACAAGGTCAATGTCGACTAGCTTGTTGGCAGTGCTCGTCACTCCTGTAGGGTTTGTAGGTTTTGCTCCTCTAGCATGGCTGTCACACTGCTGTAAGGGCTGTAGTCATGTTTTATGAATCGTGCTGATCTTCTTTGCACGTCTTCTAACCTGTTGATGTTTTTATGAGTGTAAGGATTCCATGCCGGAGATGCATACTCTAGGATGGGTCTGACTAATGTTGTATGTGCTTGTGCTCTGGTTTTTATCGGGCATACACTGATGTTTCTTTGAAGGAATGCTCTCATTCGGTCGTCTTTCTTTCCAATAATATTCACATGTGTGTTCCAAGATAGCTTTTTTTGAATTGTAACGCCCAAGTATGTAGCTGAGTCAACTGTCCAATAACTGGTTGTAGATTCTGTATGAGGTAGCAATAGGTCTCGTCTTGTTCGTGACTTGTATAACTTTACATTTTCCTGGATGGAAGTCCATGTGCCAGTCCTCTTCCCATTTCTGTAGATTGTCCAGGTCTTGTTGAAGTGCTACACATTCATTGTTGTTGTTGATAATTCTGTACACGATGCTGTCATTGGCAGATAGTCTGGTGGTCGATGACTGCACAACATCTGGTAAGTCATTGATATGAGCAAGGAATAGCAGAGGGCCCAGGACAGAACCTTGCAGAACACCTGAAAGGACCGGAGTGACAGTGGACGTCTCTCCATCTATTACAGCTTGCTGCTGTCGGTCTGATAGGAAGTTGTATATCCATCTGTTGCACTGTTGTCTGATGCCATAATTTAATCAAATTTGTAGAGGAGGACATGTGCTTGTGTGGAACCTTGTCAAAGGCTTTACAGAAGTCGAGGAGGATTATATCAAGTTGTTTTTTGTCTTCCAGATGTTTGGCCAGATCCTAGATTGTTGTTACAAGCTGGGTCTCGCAGGATCTCCTTTTTCTAAATCCGTGTTGGCAGTCTGTAAGGATATTGAAGTTATCAAAGTGTGACATAATGCTGGACTGGACAATGTGTTCGAGAGTCTTACAACAGATGGAGGTCAGTGATATTGGTTGGTAGTTCGCTGGGTTTTTCCTATTTCCTTTCTTGAAGAGTGGGGTTATGAATATGAATGCATGTTTCCAGTCTGGTGTAATTATGCCTTGGTCAAGTGATGCTTGGTACAGGATGGTGAGGATGGGTGCAAGTTCTTCTGACAGTTATTTAAGAATGGATGCTGGGATATTGTCTGGACAAGTAGCTTTGTGTACATTTAGTCTGGTGAGGAGGGCGTGTACGCCATTCTTTGTGACAGTGATCTTATCCATGCTTTGATACGGACTAGGGTCTTTGTTGGGAATATTTTCCTGCGCACTCTGGTTGAAAACTGAGGAGAACTGGTTGTTTAATATCTCTGCCGTTGTCTTGCTGTCGGTGTAGATCATACCATTTGTGTTCCGGAGAGATGCCACACCACAGTTCTCGCATCCCCTGTTTTTGATGTATCCCCAGAATTTCTTTGGGTTGGTCTTCGCACTAGGAGACAGAATGTCATGAATGTAGTTGTTGTGAGGTCTGCGGCATTCTCTTTGTACAGCTGCTTTCAGTTGTTTGTAACAAGACCAGTCCTGTGGTCTGTTGGTGGTAAGAGCTTTTTTGTAGCTCCAATGTTTTTGGCGGGAGAGACGCCTGATGTTTGTTGTGATCCAGGCTTGGCGGAAGCAGGCTGACACTGTTTTGGATGGCACATGTCGGTCGATTAAGATGGTGATGATATCGATTTTGATATCATCCCAAATTTCAATAACGTGGTCTGTTGGTGATGAGCAGGTCCAGAGTTGCAGTATTTCTGGTTGGGCAGTCGATTATTTGTTCGCTGTGGCAGTTTGCCACCAATTCTAAGAACCTGGTGTTCATTGCCATAGAGTTTTGGTGGCCAGTGATTTCATTTTCCTTCCATGAAATAGCTGGCAAGATGAAGTCACCAGCAATCCAGAATACTGATGATTTGTTCTGATTTACAAGTTTTTTGATCTGGCTACATAGCGATTCTGCTTCATCATTATTGCTGGACGGTGGTCTGCATGTATATATATATATTTAAACAGAAACCTCTCTTCGTAGGAACTGTCTATATATATCTATATATATAGACAGTTCCTACGAAGAGAGGTTTCTGTTTAAACAGTTCAGTTGTGGCAGACACTATTTCGTTGTCACCTGTGGTTACTTGTACGTTATATCGTCACTCCTAATTGCGATTAACACTCCTCCATACCCATCTTCCATGTCCTTCCGATACACAGTGTGACTATATGGGAAAATTTCAGTAGTACTAACGTTCGGATTCAACCATGTTTTGGTGCCAATAATGATACATGGGTTCACTTGATCAATCAATAAACAAAGTTCCTCTTTCTTATTTGTTTACTCTGAAAGTGTATGACAACGACTTTCATATTGTTAAGTTTATCATGTTTTGCTGGTTTAGTTAAATTAGTTTTCTGCTGCTTTGGTGATGAGCGTGATAGCGGTAGGCCAGAACTGTTGGACGCTTGAATATCGATGCTGGTCAGTAGGTCATAAGTGTTCGATGTTACTAAACTGTCTGAAGAATTGAATAGTCTAGTGGAGAAGTTTGGCATTCCACATGCCTTGCATTGCCAGGATACACTTGTGTTTGCTAGGTTGTCGTACACATGGGTTGACATTTGCATGCAATCTACATGAAATCATTTTGAACAGTTGTCGCATGCCACTGCTCTTTGTTTCCATTTCACTGCCTTCTCACATATTTGACATGGGTGTTTCACCCTAGCTGGTCGAGGATGTAACTCGGTGTCCGATGATGTAATGATCATCAGCAAGATTAGATACAGTAGGTGATGAAGCTTGCATCTTTTGGTATCTATGGGTATAGTACTTCCGTTTTTACGTTTCGTTGCCGCCATTTTGGAAATTGTTTAAACGCGGCAAACCAACATTCTTTAAAAATTCACAATACTCTACCGTCCAGTCGTAACATGACAATCAGATGCCTGTCTGTCATGGTACATATGTTCTCTATTACTATGTACCAAAAACATTTGGATCGAGCGCCGAAATACTATAAAATATTATAAATTTTGCAGAGCTTCCAATAAACAACTGCTTTCCCTCTGCGCATGAGCAATCCATATACTGTTGAAATATTGAGGAGTAAGCCTGTGGACAAAACTTAAATTCTTCAGAGTCAGTGCAGTTGTGTTACCAACACTAGATGCAACCAAGACAGTGTACTAGAACCATGCCACTCAGCCACTCTAACAAGCCTGTTTTTAAGAAAGGCGAGCACTGTGATCCAGCAAACTACCACCCCGTATCCATCACAAGCGTTCCATGCAAGATCCTGGAACATGTCATCGCCAGCACTCTGATGAATCATCTCGAAAGCAATGGCATCCTCAGGCCAGAACAACACGGCTTCGCAAATTAAGATCTTACAAAACCCAACTATTGGATTTCACTGAAGAATTCAGTGAGAACATGGAACAAAGCCATCAAGCTGATATCATAATAGACTTTGCGAAAGCCTTCGACTGGTTGAACCACAGTCTCCTCCTATATAAGCTACACCACTATGGAGTCCAAGGCAAAGTTAACCGGTGGCTTGGTGCTTTCCCCAGGAATCGGTGGCAAGCAATAGTGATCAACGATGTTACCTCAGGTTACATCAGTGTGTGCTCAAGAGTACCACAGAGGTCAGTCGTCGGCCCAGCACTATTCCTGGCCTATATCAACGACCTCCCAGAGCAACTCACAGACATACCTGTCTGCTGATGCCACCACTGTCCACCACAGACCATGACCAACACCAGTTACAACTTCACCTCCAATGTTTGGAAAGCTGGGAACAACAATGGGACATGGCTTTCTACCCAGGAAAATGTACGACTCTCCCAGTCACCCGCAAGAGGACCACTGCAGAGTGCCAATGCCTTCTCCATGGCTGCACCTTGCCAACTGTCACCTCTACCAAGTATCTCGGCGTTACCATCACCCGAGACTTCAGCTGGAACCAGCACATTGACAACATCAATAGTAAAGCCAACAAGACCCTAGGCTTCTTACATTGCAACATCAAGATCAGCGCCACCCATCTAAAGGAGACTGCATACAAGACCTTCGTTCGTCTCATACTGGAGTATGCCTGCACAGTATGGGACCCCTACAGGCCTAGACACATCGCAACATTGACAAAATCGAGGCAGTCCAGAGAAGAGCCGCTCGGTTTGTGGTCAACCAGTACCAGAAGACATCTGGTCTCACCTCAAAGATCAACAGACCTTCCTCCAGCACCGCAGAAAGGTGGCAAGATTGACCATGCGACATAAAATCCTTACAAACCAAGCAATAGTCGATCGTTCCAAACTCGTTCCTGCCCCAATCAGACAAAGAAGAGGGCATTCACAGCAGCTCTGTCAGATCCAGTATAGAACCAAGTACAGACAACATTCTTTCCACCCCAATATCATAAAAGAATGGAACTAGCTGCTGGAAACAGCTGTAACTGCCAGTACCCTTGAAACCTTCAAGGTAAGGGTGTCACAAATCTAAATCTAGATCCTCCAGAGGTAGATTAGGTAGGGGTATGGATCTTATTTTTATTATTAATTGACTTATTTATTTGTTTTAAATTTTATTAATTTATATATGTTTGTGTTTTTTTAGTTTTACTTCATTATCTATTAAACAGTGTTTAGCGAATGTGCTCCATATGTCTGACTCTCTACATATTCTTCTCTTGGTAAAAACAATTCCTACCTTCTCGCAACCCCCAAAGTGCGGCAGAATAATCAGCAAGATGATTGTAGCTGCGAAAAGGATGACGATGATGATAAGTGCTATCTATGGAAGGTGAACACTGAAGATCAAGTTGTGTTGGATAATTAACGTTGGATACACCGTGTTGGACATGTAATATGATAAGTTAATTGAACAATAACTTAAAAGCAGGAAACTAGAGGTGACCTGATTGGTCCACTATTAATGTCAAAGCAGAAGTAATTAAGATGATTTAATGGTTGCTTTGATAGGTCCTTAATGAGTAGTTTGATCAGCCCATAATTAAGATGATTTACATAGGTGATTAAGATGATTTGAGTAAGTGATCGGAAGCCGAATTGACATCAAACAGAAACTGGATTGATGTCAAGTCTCACCTTCGAGCGCCATATCTTAGAAACGCCAGTAAAACATATTGTGACATCTCAAAGAAAATGTAGGGTTCGCCAACTCATCTTTCTGACAGTATATTAAGCAAGTCTGATGTGGACTTGGGGGAGAAGGCTGATACTGGTTTGACTACTTGTTACAGTTGCCATGTTGTAACTTGGCTGGTGTTGATGAATAATAAACTCCTCCACCCACACTGTGGGGCCTGGAATCTTTTGTTGTGTTAATGATTGGTTGTGGTTACACTAGGATGGCGAGCTGATCTGGTGGTAGGCTCAAAGTCTTAGTGTAAGTAACACACTAAATTATTACAAAGTGGCAGGACAAAGTACCAGATATACTGAGATGCTCACCAAAGCATGCATTCCGTGCATCAATGTCATCCTTGTAGGCTAGGGGTGGTAGCACCTATCTCACGCAATGTATGGATGTATGCTGAAATATTTGTACTTCCAACAAGTATGCTGTCCTTGTCCCATGAATCCAGTAACAACTCAACGTTAAAGAGGATTTCAAGGAAATGCCTGTCTTTTCTCATCCACCTTGTGAGGAGAGGTAATGATCAGAGGTAATGACCAGAGCGGGCATTCTCTAATAATGAGTTGATGAATGGATCACGCTCTTGTGGAGGTTAACAGATAAAAGGACGTCTTGGGAGAGGTTAGTTGGGGACAGCTCAGAATGGCACAGCAGCGGCCTCCATTGAGTGTCGATGCATCTGTCCCAAATCATCAACATTTTCACCCAGGACCAGTCTTCTATGTCCAGCCCTGTTTGTGGAAGAACATTCTGAACAGAGATTCTGACAGTCATTGTACTCACCAGACTCCTACAAAACATCAAAACCAAGAAAAATCAACCCTGGATGATGAAGAATATCAACGGTCATCTTAGCAAAGGTGAACAACAGGATCAGACACCTTGAGAAGAATGCATCCTCGTGCAAACAAAGGCAGTCTACAACATACTAATATATATGACCGTTGGTACAAACTCTTATAAAATGGTTTACCCATGAGTATGATGGTTCCATTGACATAAAAGCATTCCGTAATTGGTTTCATGCATTTTGATTAAGATGTCTGCATTGTTATACACAGCTACATATGACTCGCATTTGTTTTGCCCAATAGATACATCTGCCAAGCCTGTTTCTAAGTAGAAGGGTCCAAAATATATGTCTATCTTGACTGCCTACAGTGCCTAAATATTTACAAAATAATCACAGTGTGTATTGTGGAATTTCCCACAGTTGCAATAATTCTTGTGCAAAAATAAATATTGCCATGCTAACATAAGCTTAACAATTAAAAACATACTGGCATATTTTTATATCTACACTCTTTGTAACAACATGTATTCATACTGGTAAATTGGTTTCTTCATCTTAAATATAAATCATACATTTCAAACTGCTTGATCTGATAATTACTGTTAAGAACACAGGCTTCTTGTGTCTTAAAATTGCTCATCGTTTTATTTCTTGATAACATTAGCAGTGTATTACACCTATATTAAAAGCAAGTCACATGTGACATAATAATCAATTTGATGGTAACCATGGTACCAAATAATCTTAGAAAAAACTGAGGAGGTAGTTTTATGTCCAAGAACATCCTGCAGAAAATGTAATTCAAATTAAATTAATATATTTATGTTTATTTATTTATTCTAACAACTGATATATATATATATATATTATGTTGTGCAATGATGTAGTTTGGCTAAATAAAGATAACAAAATACAATACACTAAGCATTTGGTCAAGATAGGTTGAGTAGTTTTTAGATATCACAGAATTAAAATATGACATTTGACGAGGAGCTTGACTCCTTTTAAATCGATACTCCCACATGGTCAGGCACAAACTTGTAAATATATATGTTATTGTATTATTATTAGACTAGTATCACTGTTCTACACCTCTGCTGAAAAGTTGGTGATCAGTCGGACCTTTAACTGTCAAAAGTTTGTGGTCGTACAAAAAAGCTGGTGGTCCAAATAAAAACGTAATTACATGCATAGTTAAAATTTGTAGCTGTAACGCATGAACATTTTTAATAATACTAGTTCAGGCTAAATCTGTCATGCATATTAGTTTACGATATTCAAATTAATGAACTAGTGACTACAAAATGGCAACATAGGCAACAGTTTATTGTTGAGTGTTGACAGAAAACATCAATGTTGCAAATTATAACAAACACCGCTACATGAATGTCTGCAGGGACTACCGGTACTCAGAAAAAACACTCAGGCTCCGAGAAACAATCGCTCCAGTCACTGACAGCGACTCCAGCTGAATTCAAGCTGGATCCAGACAGTGACTCACTGTCTGGGTCCCAGCTCAGATGCAGCCAATACTTCTGTTGCTGTATCTAACACTGCCCTGCAAACAACAAGCAAAGTTCCTTTAATTAACATAATGCAAATAACGTAATGATTAGCATTAATGACATAATGTGACCCACAAAATAACTATGTACTTTATTATGCCCATTTTAGAATCATTGTTAGCCGAAAACTCGGTGGAAAGCCCCGATTCAGATGAAGCAAAAAACAGTACAAAACTAATCTCTAATGATCTATCGGCAAATAATCAGCTCAACATTTTATTATTTTTTCAACTTGTTTTTAAACATTAAATTTCCCATTTCGGAAGTACATAAATGTCACCAATATTTGCTAAAAAAATCTGCCGGTTTTGTGGGCCAGCATTGTTTCAAAGTTACCGACTTGACGAAAAATTTGATGGACTCTGGCCTCCTGGTTGGCAGTAATTTTGAACACTAACTAGTATAATTCGTTTTCTGTTGCATGTATCTAAATATCACATGTATTTGTTTGCACCTACATAGCTCTGGATTACAAAATGTTAGCATCTTAAATCTGGTATCAGCCATGGAGCTGTAAACACCCTACAGAAGGAAGCCTAAATCTTGACTGAAACAATAACAAAATATCAATTATAGGCTTATCGGTTAATGGCTTCAGAAATACCTTCTCAGTGAAACAATGCAACAGTACAATAATACTATAATAATAATTGCTTTATTCACAGACTCCATGCAACATACAAGTACATTATCATGGTTCTATAGTTGTACAGTTAGCAGTCCAATTAACTCAAAGCATAACAACACACAAAGGGCATAATTACATATCTATGTAAGCCAACTGATTACACATGATTATTTAGAGTAGGAGTTACCATTTCATTTGAATTAAGTGTAAACTTATCACACTATGCCGAGTTAAGCTGAGTTGATCTCAAGACTGGAAAAGTAACTAAATTTTATGTTTCTAATATAAAACCAATTACGAGTTCTAAAACTGACTTAACGCACCAATAGAATCAATTTGGAATCCTGTCACCTCATATCTTCAAATGCATTTTATAGATACTTATTGAATAGTGTCTGTGAATCTATATTGATGTGGATTGAAATTGATCAATTCTAGGTGGAATTGGTGTATACATATTTTTAATTGACTGAATGGAATTGACTGCAGGTGTGAATGCAGTAGATTAATGATGTTCCATTGCTATCATGATATCTCTGGACAGGGATGTTACAACGAAGGAACATGTGAAGACAGGTTTTCTGATTGAAGTTGACCTTTCGGTTTAATTAACACAACCAAACATGTGTTGATTGATAAATGCCCAGGGTTTGACAGGCAAACAGATGGCGACAAAACACATGAAGGTGATTGTTAATTAATGTTGTGACGACTATGGCGATGCTATATTGATCAAGTGCAAGCTGACTAAAGATACCTCTGTTTGTCCGTCATTTTGTGTATACGAGTCGATTGTTATGGGCGACACTAAAATGACCAAATATTTGAGGAGGTCCTGTATTCATGAACTTTTTATAGTACTCCCATATTGGGCCACATACACATGTTACACCTTTTTCTTAAGGAGAATGACAAGGAGACTGGTAAAACACAAAGCAGTGTGTTTAAAAATAAAATGGCACACGTTTTAAGAATCTTAGTAATAGTATAACACTGAAAATGTCCCAAAATATCTTTGATTTAAAAATGATGAATATTCCTGTATAATTAATACACACATAGTTGTGGACTTGTGATGTGAGTTGTGGACAGTGATGCTGCCTTACCATAAATGTCACATAATTCATATTACTGCAAAATGATGTAGTCTTACCATCAACGTAACGCTAGATTTATGCACTGCAGCATTGCTGCTAAATGTAGGCTGACCATATATTATTTATTTATATCGATATTAATAGATTCAGTGTCGGGCTGTACACAGCATTGAACTTGCCAAATGCAGTGCTCACACTAGTTGAGTCATGTGATAGAATCAAACACAGCGATGCCAAAATGGCTACTAAACGGTGTCTGTGTGCCTACACAATGATGTATGCTAAAAAACTGAGCAGATACTGGGTTGTGCTGAGGCAGGTAAGACAACACTTAACTACAGTGGAAAGTTGTTAATGTGTCGCTAGGATAAGTAGCCTCAAATCCACAAAATGGTGTACGCAAATTCTGCTCGAGGATGGTTGTAGACTGGTCAGTGTTGAGGATCTAATTGATCTCTTGAAACCTTTTATTAGTGCTTAAATTAAGATTTGTGTAAGTTTCTGTTTGACATTGGTATAAGCCTCTGTCTGACACTTATCACTGTAGTCCTCTGTCTAATACAGGTGTAGATGTATATCTTACATATATTTGATAAAAAAAGTTAAATAGCTCATATACAGTACCCATCAGCTGTGTTTATTGCAGATTTTTGTGTGTACAAAACCTAAGGTAATTGTACTAGCAGGTTATGGGGTGTACATGGTAAAGTGTTCACTTGGTAACTGGGCTGTACTTGTAGCATGCTTACATTTGAGTTGGCACAAATTCATCAGTGGTCATTCCCCTTCATTTTGTAGCCGAGACAGGCAGTTGGCTATGGAGATCACATGACGCTCAACAGAGGTGCTGCCACCTATGAGCATGATGCAGCACAGATCTCCTACCAGGAGTACCCCAGCACTCAGCCCTTCATCAATGACCCGTATCGACGTCCAGCACAGAAATCTGTAACGCCTTACCCAGAGAGTAACAGACAAGGTGAGAGGTCATTTATTCTGTAATGCCCTACCCAGAGAGTAGCACAAGGTGAGAGGTCGTTTAGTTTATAATGCCCTATCCAGAGAGTAACAGACAAGGTAAGAGGTCATTTAGTTTCTAATGCCCTACCCAGAGAGTAACAGACAAGGTGAGAGGTCATTTAGTTTCTAATGCCCTACCCATAGAGAGAAACAGACAAGGTCAGAGGTCATTTAGTTTCTAATGCCCTACCCAGAGAGTAACAGACAAGGTGAGAGTTTATTTAGTTTATGCCCTACCCAGAGAGTAACAGACATGGTGAAAGGTCATTTACTCTGTAATGCCCTACCCAGAGAGTAACACAAGGTGAGAGATAATTTACTCTGTAAAGTTGTATTTAAACTGTAAATAATGTAATGGACCACTCGACAGAAACGGACTACTCGACAGAAACGGACTACTCGACAGAAACGGACCACTCGACAGAAACAGACAGCTTGGTGGAAACAGATCAGGGATATTCCAGCAACATTTACCTGTGACAGTGTACTACTGTGTAACAAAAAAATTCTACATCACCGATTCCGATTCTACATTTTTTTTATTGTTTAAGTTTAACTCAGAATGCAACTTTAACAACCTGCCTTTGCCTAAAGAAAAACCAAAGTCCCAGTAAACAGGTGATTAATTATAATGCTAGGTATTTTTTAATGTGCTTATATGTACCAGGGATTCCCTTGGATCACGGAAACGCGTTGATGACTCATTGTACGCTGGAATGCCACATACTTTTTTTACATACTAAATTTGACACATCAATGCGATAATTAAACCAGTTCACATCATCCCAGGCACTTAGCGCATTTTGAGGCCCAAATAGCGCTCTGGTTTGCTCCAGTCTGCACCCAAACAGGCAATGAATATGCAGACAACAAACTGAACAATGACCTGAATGGCGTTATTTAAATTATATCTTTGCGGACAGCAAACTGAACAATGACCTGAATTAAGTTATTTAAATCACATCTTACATTGATGACTGGACACCAAGAACAGTCTAATCAATTCCCTTGTGCCTTGCCTACCCCTTGCCTTTTTGACATTGTTTATAAGCTTTAGTTGAACACCGTGAACAGCGTTTTTTGCTGTCGACACCATATTATCACCCATCGTCAACTTTCAAGTCTTGCAGAACAAAGTGAAATCCATTCATTTCTATATAAATAATATCAAACCATACATCTACACAAATATGCATGTTTTTAAATTCATGTATATTTGCTCAATATTACAATTGGAGTACATTATAAACGAAAAATAAACATTATTAAATTTAAAAGCATGTTTATAAATCATGCCTCGGTCACCAAGGCTCACAAACAGTACATTCATTACAAATGCCCCCGTCACCTTGGGTCATAAACTTTGAAAAAAGACAATGCTATGTACTAGTCTTACATGTAATAGTCTTACTGTGTAGTATAATTTAATTGGGCTAATTTAATTGGGTGATTTTCCCCCAAACTTATAATCTAATTTCCTCTCAACAGACTGCTATGTGAGGCTGTTCCACACATCTGTGCATCAGTTTGTAAATTAATTAATAAGGTTTATATTTGAATACAACAATTTAACTTTGTCATTGACTGTTAGTAATAATTATAATGTTTCCTGCTGTGTGTTGTAAATTTAGAAGCTCGTTTGATGATTACTGGCTATTCACTGGCGCTGTCTTTCCTATGGTGATGCCCTACAGACGTAAACACTTGGGCATGTCTGGCCATACATGCACTTTGACAGCTGTAATTAACACAATGTAACTTATTGGATGTTGCTAAAGAAGCATCCCTTTGAAGTGCTAACATGACCTTAACTGCGGACAGGAGTTACAGTGTAGCAACACAATAATTATTATGTTGAAACAAAGTATGTCTACTTTTGATGATGAAATTAGTAACTGTACTTTTGAAGCACCAAAATAGAAAAGTGTCTGTGGAATCGAAACAATTGATGCCAGTATGCGATTCCAATTCCACTCAAAGCAGTTTTGATTCCTATTGCGCTGCTTTCACATCCAATTCCAATTCCACCCAAACTGATTCCAATTCCACTACTTTCATATTCACTGATTCCGGAATTGGAGTCGGAATTGGCCTTTGATTCCGATTCTGGAATTGCAAACACCCTGGGTCTGGTCAGTACAGCCAGTAAATAATGTTTCCATGTGATCTGTCAATTGCTACAGTGAACAATTACTGTTCTGAGGTGTGCCTACATAAGCTGTCCTTAATTAAAGTGTGCATTGTCACCTGGCAGCTGATTGATTAAACTTTCATGGGGCCGTCTGCTCACTGTACCATTGATTTGACCGGGCGTGTGTGTGTGCGTGTATGTGTGTGTGTGCTTGTTAATGGCAGTCAGTAGTGGCCTAGAGCTAGGGTGGACAACCTTTTGCAGACTTCCTTGGCTTTGCTTTACTGTGTGTGGTGTGTCTTCACGCGAGGAAAACTCGGCAATGGCTCATTTAATAGTCATCTAACTGCTCATCAAACAGCCGGGTCTTTCTCATTCAAATTCCACTCGAAGCTTGGCGTTGTTTCTCAATTGTTCAGTAATGTGTGAGAAGGAACGGTCAAGTAAGTAATTGAGTTTGTCACTGGGTGGCAGGATGTGTAACTGTGATGCGTTGTTCCATGTGTAGCTGTGATGTGTTATTAAGATCCATGTGTAGCAGTGAACATATTATGTGTTATTCCATATGTGGGTGTGAAGTGTTATTCCATGTGTAGATGTCATGTGTTATTCCATGTGTAGGTGTGAAGTGTTATTCCATGTGTGTGTGTGATGTGTTATTCTATGTGTAGTTGTGATGTGTTATTCTATGTTTAGCTGTGATATGTTATCCTAGATGTATAGCGAATAATAAAGATGATGTGTTATTCCATGTGTAGTGATGATGTGTAGCTATATTATTATGTGTGTAGTGATGATGTGTAGCTATGTTATTCTGTGTGTGGTGATGATGTGTAGCTATGCTATTCTGTGTGTAGTGATGATGTTAGCTATGTTATTCTGTGTGTATTGATGATGTGTAGCTATGTTATTCTGTGTGTAGTGATGATGTGTAGCTATGTTATTCTGTGTGTAGTGATGATGTGTAGCTATGTTATTATGTGTGTAGTGATGATGTGTAGCTATGTTATTCCATGTGTAGTGATGATGTGTAGCTATGTTATTCTGTGTTTAGTGATGATGCGTTATTCTGTAGCAATGATGTGTTATTCTGAAGCGGTGATGTGTTATTCTGTAGTGGTGATGTGTTATTCTGTAGCGGTGATGTGTTATTCTTTAAAGATGATGTGTTATTCTCTAGCGGTGATGTCGGCATTGCGAGGCCTTCAGGACAAGATCCGACAGTTGGAACTCGATCGTACCCAGGCCGAGTCGAACCTGCGCACACTGGCAAAGGAGACGACACGTTACCGGGACATACTGCAGGATGAACACGACGCAACTAACATCTCACTGCAGTCGGCCAACATCTCCGCCAGTGCCAGAGGTAGGACAGAACCTCAGTGTTCTAGTTAGCCTCAACACTGGCCCCGGGTAGTCTCAGGTTATGTTGGTAGCAACAGTTGGTGGAGTAAACCGCCTTGAAATTAATTTACGAAAATGTTGGGGGATAAGCGTAGAAATGCCAAGAGAAGAAGCACCTACATGTGTGCATGTGACCGTTTTTACAACATTTGTTCTTTAAACTCGATTTTTCTCTGTAATCGTGATATTATATGCTGAAAACT
Organism: Escarpia spicata; assembly: GCA_963995525.1. Classification (NCBI taxonomy): domain Eukaryota; kingdom Metazoa; phylum Annelida; class Polychaeta; order Sabellida; family Siboglinidae; genus Escarpia; species Escarpia spicata. The sequence continues at coordinate 32,949,293 of OZ023218.1, forward strand.
CAACACCAGGGTGCGCCACTGGGATACTTTCGCCGGTGTGTCACGGAAACTATGTCCTAAGTGATACCTTACCTATCCTCTTCGGGCCTTGTGGCCCATAAGGCTGCTGTGCGACTCCGCCACCTCGCCCTGTCAACGGCTATGTGTCTGGCTTTGCTCCATGTTGCCCATCCCAGTTGCTTCCGTTCTTTTTCCACTGTGGTTCTCCACGTTGTTTTTGGTCGACCAACTTTTCTTGTTCCTTCCGGCGTCCATGTCAGTGCTGTCAGGCAGTGGTTTTGGGCCTTCTTTCTCAGCACATGCCCGATCCAATTCCACCTTCTTCTCTGTACTTCTGTGCTGATCTTCTCTTCTGCTGTTATGTTCTCAATGTCTTTGTTCGAAATTATTACTGGCCATCTAATTAAAAAAATTCTTCTGAGACAGTTGAAATGGAAAATGTCAAGTTTTTTGTTGTCGCATTTGTTTACTTTCCATGTTTCACATCCATACAGTAACACTGATTTGACCAGAGTATTGTATAAGTGATACATTCACATCTTTTTGTATTTTTAAATAAGCTCTACATTTAAAGTCCGTTCTACGGATTCTGTTTAATGACTAATTTTTCCTGTGAGTTCATTATTATAGTGAAAGAGTCGCCAGCGAGATACAAATAATCAACATTCTACTCAGGTTGCCAACACAGCCAATAACTTCTCGCATCTGTCAAGAAAATGTTATGTAGTATGTCCCATAACTGTTTTAAAGAGATACATTTTTCGTGTTGATTCTTAAGAGCTTAACACGTGTACGGGCTTCGTTGTAGATGTTCATGCCAAACTGGGTTCAGCCGAGAAGCGATGTGAAACTCTCGAGAAACAGCTTGACCACATGCGTGAGATGGTCAAGGGCACCAGTGACTATGCGCCATGTCCACTCCGACATAAACCACCGGTGTCCTCGGCGACTGCGTCTTTGCTTGATCATCACCGCGCAGAAAGTGAACAGCGGGAAATCAGCGCACAGCTAAGCAAGATCTCTGAGTTGGAGCGTGCACAGATGAAGCTGACAGCAACACAGACACTGGCGGAGGTGTGTTAGATCTAAGCCACGCAGAATATGCCATATACCTAGATGGAAAGTGGACAAGGAAGCCTTTGGCTTATCAAGAGTGACGGCGAAATCAAATGTTTTTGGTACTTCCTCTTTGTTCCCGGTACAGGGGTTACATACGTATGCCCTTTGCTCCAACACTCTCCAGCACACACGACTTTGAGCGATCTTCTCTGTCTTTCCAGGTGTAGCCAGTCCTTTGTACTTCTGCAGCCGTGTCCCGTTGCCATGTGTTTTTGGCCTTCCTCGCATTCTTCTTCCTTGAGGATTCCATGCCAGAAACTGGCTCGTGATGTTTGTTGTCGACTTTCTCAATGTGTGTCCAGTCCAACCCCACTTTCTCCACAGGATCTGCTCGGTGACGGGTTCTTGGCTAGTCCTCTTTTCTGATTTTGTCTTTTCATTTTATGCATAGAATTCTTTGCAGACGTCAGTTAAGGAAAGTCTGGATTTTGTACAGGGGGTGAAGGTAAGATATAGTACTGTAGAACTACTCGCTCTGTACTTTCTCTCCATTACTTCCTGTCAGTTGCCCCCCTCTCCATCTTTCAGACCTGCCTACCACTATGATTTGTCCGTAGTTTCTATGAAAAATGGCATCAAACTACGGAACTACAATTGCGTGTCGAAAATTATGGATTTCTACCGATCCAAAATAAAAATTTTTCCTTGTGGAGCGAACGCTGTACTAGCTAGCAATCAGGTTCGTCTAGCGACTTAAGCTTAGTCACGCGTTAAGTACTTCCGCTGTGCACAAGCCCTTCCACCACTAAACCTATTTCATTTGTAAAAAATGGTGGCAAACGAGCGAGCACATGAGACCGACAAAAATTAGTCTTTCATCCTCACCCGCACATCCCATACCCATCCTCACTCAGTCCTCCCGTCACAGTAGTGGCCTTCTCCTACGGTTTTTGTGTTGTTCCGCCTCTGCTCTCTTTGTAAAGTTGCATGCATCCATCCTTGCCAAATGATCTGTCCATCTCATCCGGCTTCTCACCAGTGTTCCTGTTAGGCTGCATTCCACCCCAACCTCTTTCCACAAGTCAGTCGTCCTTCTTCTGTCCACCCTCTTTGTTGTGTTTATCTGTGAAACCCACCCTTTTGACATTTTTGCCAGTTTTGTTTTCAAACATTCATGCTAACGTTGATACCACCGGTAGATAATCCGTTCCATTCCCTTGTAGTCTTTTGTTATATTGAAATATGTCTAATCCACACTGTTCCTTTTACCTGATTACCGATGTGGCCATGTTAGCGGGACTAATTTCCTGTTTTGCAGATACAGAAATAATTTGGGACAGTCCGAGGTTGACCTTAATTGCAAAGTGGCTGTATTACCGAAATGACAGTATAGCGAGGTTCTTTACTTTGTATTTTATGTCCTCTTGTTTTTTCTTTCTTAAGTGAGTAAAACTAAGTATTTTCGTAACCATTTAATATCTTAAAAACCTATCTGATCTCCTCTTAGCCTCCTAATCTGGATGCCTTCAATTGTGTCATGCTTGGTTTAATCTTTGCATATAGGAAGAGAGTACATGGATGATAGATTACATGGGATTGATATTTAAGAGAACTTATTCTCACGAAGGACAGTAACTGATTAGAAGCTACTGTCCACAGATTGTAGTCAGTGTAATCACCAGGTAGTCATGTTGATCTGTTTGTCGACAGAACAAGATCCGCGAGTTGGAAGAGAAGCTGAGAGAGGAACGACACCATCGCAAACTGATGCAGCAGAAGGCATCTGAGGTAACATTTAATGCATTCTCAACATAGCATTGTCATCTCAACAGAGCACTGTTTGTATGTGTCATATTCAAATACGTTACTTCTCAGCGTACACTGATATGTTGCAATAGACTCCTCTTTTAGACCAACAAGAAACTGCCCAGTAGGATCTTTTGTGTTGCTGTAAGATCACGATTCCCTGTTTCTGTATGATTACGATCCTGTTTGTGTTGCTATAGGATCATGATCCTCTGTCTTGCTGCAGGATCATGATCCTATGTCTTGCAGCAAGATTATGATCCTCTGTCTTGCTGCAGGATCATGATCCTCTGTCTTGCTGCAAGATTATGATACTCTGTCTTGCTGCAGGATCATGATCCTCTGTCTTGATGCAAGATCATGATCCTCTGTTTTGCTGCAGGATCATGATCCTCTGTGTTACAACAGGATCATGATCCTGTGTTGCTGTCGGATCATGTCTGACTGTTCTGTCCTGCAGTTGGAAGCTGCAGCAGCCAGCAGTCGCATCCTGCAGGTGTCGGAGCAGCGGCCAAAGAAAACGAAGAAGAAACGCAAGTGCGTGCCACCGGGTGGCAGCACTGGTAGGACAACGAGGCCAGTGAGCAGATGGAGCGGTTCCGCACCGAAGCAGCACTACAAACTGAATATAGGCGACATCCCCTTCATTGGCGGCACGGTGTGTTGGGTTATTTACTGTCCTTTCATTCATTTGTGCATTTAGGAGTGACTTCTTCCCTTTGATTCTTTATGGGACGGGGGCTGTATCATCCGGTCCTGTTATATGAATATTAAATCTGCATCCTCAACTGGTTTGGCAAATTTTAAATCGCATTCTTTTGGTGTCCATTTATGTAGTGTGTGAATAGTTTCAGACAATTAGCCCTCAAACAACTTAATTTTTCAGCCAAATGGTTATTGAGAGTGCATGGAACATTGACTGTATGGAGTAGTATTTTGAGAAGGGTGACTGAAAGGATGTAATCCACTGTTGTATCTCCAAGTGGTATGACGGATGTTTTCTGCTGCAGTCTGTCGGTCCGAGCCACTCAGTTCCTGCCAACTTCCAGGAGGTGTTGTCACTGATGAAGTCACACAACAAGTTGTGTGAGAGACCGTATAATGCCACCTGCCGCGCCCCTAAGACTAGCAAGGGGTTGCCACGGCGGCGGTGTAGCGCTCCACGATCACTCAACAGTAACACCAACTGTAACGGAGATCTCACCGAACTGCTTTTTCAACTACAGGACGAGTTCGGGGCCATGAGCTTGTGAGTTTGGCAGTATTCTCTAACTCGTATAAATTTTCTCTATCTCGTATCAGTTTTTGCTGACTTGTGTCAGTTTTCTATAAGCCGTATCAGTCTTCCCTGACTCATATTAGTCTTCTCTGACTCGTATCAGTCTTCCCTGACTCATATCAGTCTTCCCTGACTTGTATCAGTCTCCTCTGATTTGTATCAGTCTTCTCTGACACGTATCAGTCTCCTCTGACTCATATCCGTCTTCTCTGACTCATATTAGTCTTCTCTGACTCGTATCAGTCTTCTCTGACTCATATCAGTCTTCCCTTACTCGTATCAGTCTCCTCTGACTCGTGTCAGTCTCCTCTGATTCGTATCAGTCTTCTCTGACATGTATCAGTCTCCTCTGATTCGTATTAGTCTCCTCTGACTCGTGTCAGTCTTCTCTGACTCGTATCAGTCTTCCCTGACTTGTATCAGTCTCCTCTGACTCGTGTCAGTCTCCTCTGATTCGTATCAGTCTTCTCTGACTCATATTAGTCTTCTCTGACTCGTATCAGTCTTCCCTGACTCATATCAGTCTCCTCTGACTCGTATCAGTCTTCTCTGACTCGTATCAGTCTTCTCTTACACGTATCAGTCTCCTCTGACTCGTATCAGTCTTCTCTGACTCATATCAGTCTTTTCTGACTCGTGTCAGTCTTCCCTGACTCGTGTCAGTCTCCTCTGACTCGTGTCAGTCTCCTCTGACTCATATCAGTCTTCTCTGACTCGTATCAGTCTTCTCTGACTCGTATCAGTCTTCTCTGACACGTATCAGTCTCCTCTGACTCGTATCAGTCTTCTCTGACTCGTATCAGTCTTCTCTGACTCGTATCAGTCTTTTCTGACTCGTGTCAGTCTTCCCTGACTCGTGTCAGTCTCCTCTGACTCATATCAGTCTTCTCCGACTCGTATCAGTCTTCTCTGACACGTATCAGTCTTCTCTGACTCGTATCAGTCTTTGACTCGTATCAGTCTGTTCTACATATCTGCAAGCTTCGTGTGCGTTTTTCAAGTAAATAATCGATGATGGTTTTAACCTTGCAGTGAACACCAGGAGCTGAGCCGACAGATCGAGGAAGCGACGGACGTTAGGTTGCGGGATGACCTTGAGCGAGACCTTGAGCTGTTGGTGGAGAGCATGGAAGCGAAGGGAGAGCAGATCGCACGGCTGCGCAGACATCAGGAAAAGGTGAACATTTTTACATAAAGGCAAACACAGTTTCAGAGTGCAAAAGTTGTTTCGCATAAAATTCAATCTGGTTCGCTGTGAGTGGTGGAAATGATCACAAGTAATACTGGATGTCTGGAAATCGCATTTTTGAATATTTATATACACATATCGGATGCTTACTGAAAAATATGTTTATAAGGACTGGAATATAGGAGGCGTGCCATAGCAATCCAACAGCGGCTTATGCATGACCCGACCTATATACCCATATAAGTCAAACTGTGATTCCATGTACACTATAACAAAGCAAGGATAAATCGTAACCTGCGACAGCGAACCGGGTATTAAGTCGCACAGGATTTTGGCAGAAATGCACATCTATAATCCAGGGCTGTCTACCATTACCGATTTTCCCCGATGTTATGTTCCGCAAAAATCCCAGTTTAGCTGTGAACAGCTGTAAAGGGATTAATACATCAAGCAGCTTGTTTCTCAAAACATAACTTTTAAAAAAGTTTGCTTAAGTTTTAGTTATAAATAAAAAACTACTGAAGATATTTCAACACGTGAGGTATCATTTTGAAGCTTATGATCTGTGAAAATTTCACAATTTTGCCACTTAATACCTACTTTGCTGTGCTAGGTCACAATAATACATTGGACAGTATTCGTATAATGTTGGAGACGTTTCATAAATGTTCGCTTTCTAAAGGCCTGTTGACACAAGTGATTAACGTCCAGTTGATTAGGGGACAGTTTCATCTGATCAGTCCGACCATTAGTTTGTGTAATCACTGTTCAGGAGAGGCCAATCTGTTTATTATTGTGTCAGGGTAAGTGGGGGCTGTCCCTATTTGACCAACATTGGCTTTGAGGCTGTGGCCAATCAGAAACTGCAGCGACTGATATTTTTAATTGCTGAATGATGGTTACTATAGCAAATAACCAGTGAGGAATAATTACTTGACAGACGATAGTTACAGTTGTTCTCCTCTGGTTTCCCTGTCTGTAAGGTGTGAGGCTGGCCTCGATTCTCATCCTTGATGTCTGTTTTCTTGTTTTATTTTCCCTCACTGATTTTGCACTGGTCTCTCCACCAACCGTCTCCATTCTCCTCTAACACTAAATCTATACCCGATACTGGATCTAATCCAACTGACACATGTCTAATATACAAAATGTTTATTTAAGTGTTTTCCGTGCAGCTCATGCGACGAAAGACATCCAAGACAAGACCCTCATCGGCCGCTTCAGCAATATCCATTCCAACCAACGGACAGGTGGAGGTCGTTACAACAATAAAGACTAGTGGCTCCGCCGTGCAGGAACGAACTGGCTCGGCAGGAAAGACACTGAATCTCCTGAAAAATCTCCAACGAATCCAGACGACTCTGAGGAAGGACGACCTCAGCTGGGATTGCTGATATCGGAGAACGGCAGAAAAACTCATTCCTAGGGGGTGGTCTCATAAATTTGCAGTCCCCAAAAATGTGGGTGATGGTTTGGAGACGTTGATGATCACCTCGTATCACTGCGGTGGCGCCACCTAGCGTGTGGAACACATTAATGTACAGTGATGCTTTTGTGGATGTCAGAACAGGGAAGTGTGGTTGGTGGTGTCGCGGCAGTTGAATCTGGTGGTTTTTGCCCATGGTTTTAAAAGCCATTTCAGATCAGTTGTGCCTCACCACGTATTTTGCGGGACTGCAAATGTACGAGACGACCCCTAAGCATGTCATGTGATTATCAGTCTTTGATGAAGATTACACAGTAATTTATTTTTGAATCTGTTGTAATATTGAAATGTTAACGGCCAGCTGTGCCACTAAATAAACAGGTTGCTGAACTCAGTTTATCAAATTCTAAAGACGACAGTACTGCACGAGGCCTTGTGTACAATATATTATTTAATTTAAATGTATAGTTTAGACAGGCTGCACAGGCCAGAGTCGCTATGCTTGAATGGAGTCGGTCATGTTTCCGTGCTAAAATTCAGCCTGTCATAATTCATTGTTAGAATGCAGCCTGTCATGATTACTTCCTAGACTACAACTTGCCATGGTTCATTGCTAGAATTCAGCCTGGTATGATTCATTGGTGGAAATCGGCCTGTCAATATTCACTGTTAGAACTCAGCCTGTTGTGATTCATTGCTAGAATTCAGCCTGTCGTGATTCACTACTAAAACTCAGCCTGTTGTGTTTCATTAGTAGAATTCAGTCTGTTGTGATTCATTGCTAGAATTCAGTCTGTCAGGATCCGTTGCTAGAATTCAGCCTGTCATTATTCATTGCCAAAATTCAGCTTGTTTGGATTCATTACCACAATTCAGCCTATCAATATTCATTGCCAAAATTAAGCTTGTTTGGATTCTTTATCACAATTCAGCCTGTCGTGATTCATTGCTAGAATTCAGCCTGTCAAAATCCAATGCCACAATTCAGCCTGACATGATTCTTTGCTAGAATTAAGCCTGTCAAAATCCAATGCCACAATTCAGCCTGACGTGATTCTTTGCTAGAATTCAGTCTGTCATGATTCATTGCTGGAGTTCAGCCTGTCTTGATTCATTCCTAAAACTCAGCATGTTGTGTGTGATTCATTGCTAGAATTCAGTCATTGTGTGCAGTCATCACTGTCTGGTCTTTCAGTAACAAATGATATGAAAGCACATTTTTAATAATGGAATTTCAGGAATGCCAAATTTTAGTAGTATTGGCTTGGCAATATTCAGATATTGCCATTTCATGTCTTAATAGTGACCATACTGATTTTTAGAAGATTTTACTCAATTTTAAACACAACCATTTTATTTTGAACTGTACATTTTATTTGCATTACTGTAAAACAGTGAACAAACATGTCAGTGTTATGCAGCTTTCATACTGACATCCTCTTTATGTGCATATCTTACATGGTGCAGTTCAGTTGTCCTCAAATGTCATATCAGTTGTATAGGAGAATACATGTAGATACCTCAACAAATTTCAAAAAATAAATGTATATATAAACACAACTGTGATGTGTCTGAATGTATCATTCTGTACCATGACAGCATACAATAGTGAACAATCTGTCGATGGAAAACAAAAGGGAACATGTTTGTGTTATGCACCTAAAAGAATGAATGCAAACTATGTACAACTACAGTCAACATTTTCATGCCAGTAGTTAACTCGGCTCCAGGAGCTAGCCGATGAAAATGAAAAACAAGGTCTAAGGATGAACGTCTCGAAGACAAAAGTGATGCTAGGAAATGACACACCAATATATATTAACGTTGAAATCTACGTCTATCTGGGACAGCGATACAGTATCAGAGACAAAAACCAAGACAAGGAGATTCAAAGAAGGATCACCGCCAGCTGGACAGCTTTCGCCAAACACCGGGACATCTTCAAGGGTAACTTTGGAACCTGCTTGAAGAGAAAAGTCTACAACTCATGCGTACTTCCAGCGATGACATACGGCACAGAAACGTGGACACCAGGCAAAGAACAAGCTAGCAACCGCACAAATAAAGATGGAAAGAAGTATGTTAAACATCACATATCGGGAGAGAAAAACAAACATCTGGGTAAGACAGAAGACAAAGGTCATAGACGTGATAGAACAAATCAGAAAGTGGACCTGGGCAGGGCACATTAGCACACTACGAGATAACCGATGGACATTGCATATCACAACCTGGAGACCTTACGAAGGGAAACGATCTAGAGGAAGACCAGCGAGAAGGGCACCATCTGGCAGAGGATAGCGCAAGACAGGCAGATTTGGAAACAACCTGCCGAGGCCTTTGTCCAACCACGGGACACTACGGCTGCACGATGATGATGAGTTAACTCCAAATTCACTTTCAAGATGGAAGATTCTAATAAAATGTCCAATATCCTGGAGGCTAACATCTTATTCATAGCGAGAGATGTGGCAATAATTGCCAAGCAGCTATGTCGGTTATGACGTGCAAAAGTTCAAAGTTCTGCTCGATATGTACCGGTATATGAATACGCCAGCTCATTTATTGGGATCTTGTGTTCCCTTCGATTCAGTAGCCGAGTTACACTTTTATATCCACGAGCAACTACTATAATGCCATACTATGCACCATGGGAACGTAATTACTGTACAAGTTACATCGACAAAGCAAATTTGGTAACTATGTTCATTGTAAATTGCTGTACGGGCTATGCCTATGGGGTTATGGATATAAACATATCATAATATGCATAAAACAATTGCGATAATAGAAAGTAACAATTAGCTGAGAACATATCATTGCAAAGGCTATCAAACCGTTGGTCGAAATGGATTTACTGAGTGTTATAAACTAGACTTGTATTTCAGTACAGCGACCGATAACTGGGAAGAGAAGAAACTCGTGACGTCAACCTTTCTATGAAAATGTCCTGCAAATTCAACTTTGTCTTCAACAACGTTTTTCTAGTGAACTACTGGCCTAACATTCCGAGTTGTAGTTGCAAATGATTACTTTTTTATTAACACTTGAAGAGACCCAAACAATTGCCTTTTGTTTCCCTCTAAAGAAAAAAAATAGCCATCCTCCACTTGGGATAACTTAAGGGGGGGTAACTTGAAAATGTACAATGTTGAAAGCAAAGCATCCAAATTGTAACTTCGATACTAAGTGCCTACAAACAGGATAGGTTTAAAAAGATTTAACCGATCAGCGGATGGTTTAGGTCATTGACAACACACGGTGTTGTGAACAATTTTCAGATGTGTGGCATGAACCCTTATCAGATGGAATTTTGAAAAATTAAAATGTTATAGATTGTAGGGTTCTAGATGAATCCCTGAAAGTTAGTCATTCGAGGTGGAAAGGGATTACAAGGAGTGCAACAAACACGTACATTCACGGGAAGAGATTCAACACATCAGACTGAATGGTTCAAATAGTATTCTTTTTCAAATTATTTATTTTTTCTTGTAACAATACTGCACAGGATAACCGCTGTTGCCACCTAGTGGTAGTTGTCTGAAGAAGGTTGCTGATAGCCATCAATACATTACATGCAAAGAAGGTAAACTGAAACTGATTGCGAAATAAATAAATATAATAACGATACATGCATACAAAGACTCTCAGCCCACAGTCAAACTTTCCAATCAAGGTAGTCTTGTCTTATGCAGGTAAGCGAGGGCTGGTTTTGTGATTAGTTCAGTTTGAGCTGTGTATTCTAAGTAGTTTTTTCCTGAAATGGTTATTTCACCATACACTGTAGGAGCAACAGTGTGCGCCATCAATGTTGTGCTATGCTTCAGGTTCACTTGGAATACCTAGCAAAAACTGTGCGCATGTTTTCTACTACTGTTGTAAATTACATAAAATATCCCCAGCTAGTCAAAGTATGGTTGACATAATTTAAAACGAAACCCATGTAACATGAAAAAAATCGTACAATCCCATAACCGGTACGAACCCACGGCAATTCAAAAAATAACAGTGTCACTTTTCTTTGCAGTGGGCAGAGATTATTCCCTGAAAACATGACACGTGAGATGCAAATAATCTAGGAGGAAAACGTTAACATACCAACACACATACATAGGCTAGCTTGATTCACTCGGTTCACATTGTTCCAATTCACCAATCTGTGGTGTATCGCATTTGTGTCCCGCCACAGCGAACTGTTTTGCAGATGAGCAAAAAATAGCTGTCAAAGTCAGGTCCCATCAATTTTGTGATTCTGGCAGAAATGCATACCTTATAATCATCTTTCAAAGTCCGGTTTATTATCCTCAACAAATAATCCAAAACTAATAAAAGGCACGCATTTATGAACAAACAGATGACAAAAATATCAAAATGACTCAATTTCTAAAAATTTCATTTTTTAAAGTTTGTTCAATTTTAGCAATGACCCAAAAATTACTGTAGATATTTAATGTCCTTTTAAAACTTACATTCTGCGAAATCCAAAAAGGTACACAAATCCATTTTGTAACGTAATACCCACTTTGCTGTGGCCTGTCACACATAAGGGGTGTGAAACAGGACCTCTATATAAGCCTTTGCAAAGTAACACCCGAGGACTGGACACTGCAGACTCAGCACCACATGCACTCTAAGAGAGAAACAGACATATGTCCTTGAGGCATGGCTTCAAAGACAGTGAAACACCTTCAAGATTTCCCAATACACCAGAATGAGAGAAAGACAGGCTGGCCCACAGAGACATCAGTGAAAGACAAGATCTATGGAAGACCTGCGGCGTACAGTGATCTACATACAAGAAACTGGAGTCACAGTCTGAGCAAACGCTGAAGAACACCACTCCTGCTTTCGAATCTTCTATGTCCCGCAGTCATTCTACAACTCATCCCACTGGACACAGGAAACGTAACTAGCAAATATTACCATAAACAGCACTGTGTGTCGCAATGTACAACTATATGCATACCTTGACAGTACAAGTATCCAAATAAACACACCTGGTATGTAATAAATAAACATAAGGACATGAGACTGGTTTTCACTTAATATACATCCTCCCTAAATGTTTTTTCATTTAATAGGTGCATTCTTGAGAGATTTACACGTGACTGGTCCCAACTTTGTCTTCATCTGATGTCCGCTCCATTCCACTATCGAGTCACCATTGCTTGCCAGATCCACCTGGAAATGTCAACATAAATACATTGTAGACTTTTCTATACATCTATCTTGTCAGTTGTATTTCTTAGCGACAAGTATTCCATAACTGCATACCTGTGCTGTGTCCATATTATATTATTAATTGCTTATATTGCTTTATATTGGCCTGACAGTAGCCGTATTGGCCCAAGGCCTTCATAAAATATTTATTAATTGACAATTCTATAAAATCATGTGTGTGCGTGCGTGTGTGGTAAATTAATTTTCTCGCCGTCAACAACACTGTGAACAAAAATGAATTCTTGGATAGCACAAAACTGAATCTAAAATTAAGAGAGTTCGAACTGTTTCCATTTACAATGCCTGCTTGATATTAACAAGCGAATATCAAAGAATAAATATCATGTCAGCAAATATATTGTACCAAGAAAGACGCTTAATGGTATAATGTAGGGCCCCCATAATTTATAACAAAATACAAAATGAAATGACGTACTTGTAGTTTTTCCCAGATCTTCTTTTTGGGCTTAAGTTCTGCCTCTGGGTCTCCTTTGGTATAGCCGTCAATGTACACTCGATCGCCTGGTGCACTGCCCTCTGGTGGCCTGAGTGGCTCGAACGTCGCTGGCTCATCTCTGTCACAATGGAAATGATTAAATTATTTACTCTGTGAAACTGGATTGTAAGGAAACTAGTCTAATTCTTTTGTATGGATTCTGATTTAGTAAGAATTCTTCTTTCCTGCATAGTACAACAGTATTATGTTGTTATAAACTTGTTTTCATTGACAAGGGAATTTTGTGGAGCCTTCGTTCTTATACATTAAACTAATGTATAAGTGAATCTTATGGAGCATAGGTACTTATACACTACAGCACTGTATACTAATGTAAACATGAATCTCACGGGACCTTGGTAGTTATGCGCTAAACTAATGTAAACATGAATCTCATGGAGACTTGGTACTTATACACTATACTAATGTAAACATGAATCTCACGGGACCTTGGTAGTTATGCACTAAACTAAAGTAAACATGAATCTCATGGAGACTTGGTACTTATACACTATACTAATGTAAACGTGAATCTCACGGGACCTTGGTAGTTATGCACTAAACTAATGTATAAGTGAATCTTATGGTGCCTTGGTACATATAAAATTATGTAAAAATGTCATCCTGCAGAAAGAGATGACTGAAAGTGAAGGGACTTACTGTACAGCGCACAGAAGCATGGCTTGAGAAGGCACTCCTTGGATTGTCCTCGGCTTGAGATTACACAGGAAGATGCCAAGGCGTCCCATCAGGTCATCAAGGGGCACAACTTGAGCCAGGCCACTGACCACTGTCCGAGGCTGGTTCTCCCCCAGGTCAACCTTCTCCACATACAGGGCAGTGGCCTCAGCATGCTGTTGACAGTCAATTTTAATAATAATAAAATTTGTTTTTTATTAAATGCATTTTCATGTGGAAGACATGATGGCTCACGTTTGTTTCATTTATGGCATTCCACAAAATGTACATGAGTTTAAAAAAAGTTAATCAGTAAATTGATAAATAAATAAAACATAAAATAATTAAAATGTCCACATCATTCAAATTTGTTTAAAACAGTTACCAGGTACTAAAAAAATCCTGTAGTGTTACGGAAACGTATTTGACCAATAAATTTATGTAGCGTTGTGTTGTAGATCAGTTGGTGATCTACAATGCTTCAAATTTATAATTATTCAAAGTAGAGATATATCTGTAAGAGATCAGTTTATATTGTTTAAGATTGATTAAAAGTGGGAATATCGTCAATGTCCTATGGTTGGGTGTAAAGCAATCTACACTCAATTCCATGTTTCCTATCCTAGTTGCTGGTATGTACAGAACAAATCCCTGGCCAGAGTACTTTTATTACATGCTTCTAAAAGGGGGCACTTCCTTTTCTCAACCCCAAAGACATTTTCTTCTTCCTCTACTGCCGAGTGTAACAACCCAGCAGCCAAATAGTACTTGTTGGTTGACTGCTTAAGTTGCAATGATTTCATAACAGGGCCGTAAACCTCTTAGTCCAGGTTTCGTTGTACGCTTTTTTATATCACTGTATTGGATTTTCACTCAAAAAAGTGTTTAAACATTTTCAAATGCTGCTGAAGTTAATACTAACTTACTAGATGTATGCATGTATGTAGCTGAACCAAATGTATCTGCCTACCACTTGCACGTCATTTATACGTCCCACGCGTAGGTCTAGCATCGACGGTGACAGTTCACTTTCGCCACCAGCAGCGCCACCTTTCGGGCCTTCTAAAACAAACCAATAAGAACACAATAAAGTATCTAACTATGATCAACATAGCGAATGTATCTCGTCATTTTCCTCTTAGACAGACGGCTTGAATCTCGAGCCCCAAACTTTCAGAGATTAATCAACAACTCCTGAAGTAGGAAGGACGTAATATCTATATCTTTTTAAAATACCCCACATATGTCAAGACACCTTTATGGGGTAAACCAGTTCATTCCTTAACGATTCATCAACTTAAACCGTAATTAATATGTAAATCATAATGTGCGTGTAATACGTAAAACGTAAACTAACAATTGCAGGTTTAGTTTAAGTTTAAGTAATGATGCCGTGTTTTTGAACATTTTGTAAATATTAGTTTCATGACTGTCTTCTACCAAAACTGGTGACGGACATTTTTGCTAGCGACTGTAATTATAATCTACATGTTATTACAACAATACTTGAATCTTGTCATAATGACTCGTCATGTGTGACAAATCTGCTTAAAAATGAACTGTGAAATCCCTGTTCTGGCCTGCCCTGTGATATATACACATGGACATAAGAAAAATCAGATATAACAAACCGTTTTTCTAAGTTCCAATGAGTTCCTTATAAAGAGTCTCAATCAAATGTATACTAATGTAAGACTAGCCGAGTTATCCTGGTGCTGCATGATGAGAAAAGACACCTATTGATATTTTCTCGTGAAAGGTGCCTTTAGATCAGAGATTATACAATGCCCATGAATAGCTACAGTGTTACTATATAATGCCAGCAGTGAAGCAACCGACAACATTCTGTCTGCACCCAAGATCTCCATCACACCAGGTAAAATTAAAAACTCTAAATCTATTAAAATTATCCAATATGTGAATTTACCGTGTAGACGCTTTCGTCAATGTGACACATCACCTTCTTCAGTATATGCGACATATCATGTCATCGTACATGCGAGATAGTTTGTAATTCCTCATCTCGGTTGATTGGTGCCGTGGCAATTCTTAACTATCTCACATGTACGATGACATCATACGTCACATGTACGATGACATCATACGTCACATGTACGATGACATCATACGTCACATGTACGATGACATCATACATCACATGTACGATGACATCATACGTAACATGTACGATGACATCATACGTCACATGTACGATGACATCATACGTCACATGTACGATGGCATCATACGTCACATGTACGATGACATCATACGTAACATGTACGATGACATCATACGTCACATGTACGATGACATCATACGTCACATGTACGATGACATCATACGTCACATGTACGATGACATCATACGTCACACGTACAATGACATCATACGTCACATGTATGATGACATCATACGTCACATGTACGATGACATCATACGTCACATGTAAATCGACAAAAGCCTCTATAAGGTAAATTCACGTATTGGATATATTTAAAAGAACTAATTTGCATAGAAATGAACCATCCTGAAGGATGTTAAATAATCATTAATCTATAAACCATTATAAAGGGTCGATCAGCATGCCTACAAATTGTAAGTCCCATAGGTGAAAAACTTATGAAGATATGCTCATGCATACATACTGAACAAAACACATACAGAAAGAGACACACTCTTTTTTATTTACAATATAGAGTAATAAGTTCTCATCTAATCCATCCACTCGTGTTTTTTCCTTCCACATGGTCTAGCTATCACTTTCCAGTCTCTGGAATTTCTTATTAACAAAGACAACTTACTTTTCTTGCTGACTGGTGGGTAAGCCATGCTGACTAATTGTTTCATTTTCGGCGTGTCGAACTTGCGGCGGACGGGTTCCAGAAGACTGTTGAGACACCTGGCGACGGCTGGCTTCAGATCCCCTGGGTGTATTTGCTGTTACACACACAACACTTGGTGTAACACAGAGAACGCTTGCTGTTACACACAGAACACTTGTTGTAACACACTGAACACTTGTGACACACTAAACACTTAGTGTAACACACAGAACACTTGGTGTAAAGAACAGGTAAAAAACAACAACCTCGTTCAAAAGGGATGCATATGATGAAATGTTTCCAAATACTTATAACACATATACTTGAGCATTTAATACCGTATACCTTTGTTTGTTTGGGGCACAGTAGACATAACAATGATTTCTGCATATTTGAATTCACATGTTTTATTACTTATCTCTCAGATATGTTACTTTAAATGTGATTCCAAAAGTGTGTGAAGTAACACTAATAATGTGATAACAAACAACATAACAATGTAGTGATAACTTTGTTAACATCAACTTCAACAAAGTTCTGGTAATGTTACATCCGTTCAGACATACAAAGTCAAGTTACTTCATAACTTATAGAGATAGAAATCATAGAATGATTATACATCAGATGTGTCTCGGTCCCAATGATGTCCCAACTAATAATGGCAATAGCAGCTAACTAGTCTGTATGTTTAGTCCTAGTACAAACATCACAGGTAAGAATATATAACATGCCTTACCTTGTCCTCAAAAGCCTTCTCCAATACATCAAAGTCTGTGAAGACAGCATCTCCTCCAAATTCCTCACTTCTCTGTACAACAAACTCTGAAAGAAAGTTCAAATTCAAGTTATATTGAGTAACTGGAAACAACGGGAAAAATGTTATTCTAGCATTCAGTGAATTCCAGGAATTTGTTTTTAAAATTTGGTTGGTGTGCCATATACAAAATTATTAGTACATTGTTGGTGTGCCATGTACAACATTATTAGTACATTGTTGCTGTGCCATGTACAACATTATTAGTACATTGTTGCTGTGCCATGTACAACATTATTAGTACATTGTTGCTGTGCCATGTACAACGTTATTAGTACATTGTTGGTGTGCCATGTACAACGTTATTAGTACATTGTTGGTGTGCCATGTACAACGTTATTAGTACATTGTTGGTGTGCCATGTACAACGTTATTAGTACATTGTTGGTGTGCCATGTACAACGTTATTAGTACGTTGTTGGTGTGCCATGTACAACGTTATTAGTACATTGTTGGTGTGCCATGTACAACATTATTAGTATGTTATTGGTGTGCCATGTACAACATTATTAGTATGTTGTTGGTGTGCCATGTACAACATTATTAGGCAAGGGAAGAGTCACTAGAGGAGAAAGATGACAGCAGCGGCGATGAGCCAGAGAATCGTCCTCTGATCACCGCAAATGACGCTTTCGTACAGATGAAAGACATCATCGGTTATGCACCGAGTGCGAATGATGTGACAATGCTGAGGCGGCATCGACAGTGCGTGACTTGTTACAGGGACACTGTATCAGACAGGCTGCCCTGGCAGAGCGGAAGGCCATCACTAACTTTTTCCAGCCGCTGTGACCTGCGATGGTGTGAACATGGTGGTGGTGCTATTGATTTTTGTGGTGGTTGTACTGTTGAATTTTGTGGCAGTGCTGTTGACGTGGTGCTATAATATTGATTTTTGTAAATAAAAGTTGTGATTTCTAAAATGTTTTTGTTCCTTATTTACATAGCAATTGTAAAATAGTTGCATGGCTCTAGTATGTGGTTTTAAATTACAGTATTTACACTGT
The DNA here is from genome assembly GCA_963995525.1 of Escarpia spicata. NCBI lineage: Eukaryota > Metazoa > Annelida > Polychaeta > Sabellida > Siboglinidae > Escarpia > Escarpia spicata. The sequence goes on from OZ023218.1 coordinate 32,967,092, forward strand.
ATATACATATATATGTATTGTATATGCTGTGTATATATATATATACAGCACGATTTTTAAGCAATTTCAGGTACGGCATTAGATTGCATCAAATAATGTCTGGATTGCATCATCCTATTTGGGCCTTGAAGCAATACACCTAGTCAGTACTTCCAGGTTATTTGTCTGCTGCTGTCAGTATCGATTAGGTGTTTTTCAGTTTTGTCTTCATCCCTGAAATGGGCAAAAAATCGTCTTAGACAGAGGTTCTAAGGGCACAAATAGTGACTCTACATGGAGAAGGATATGCGGAAAGAGAGAGATTAGTGCTAAATTACGTTATTCTAAGACAGCCGTGCACAACGCCATCGTCAAATTCGATACTGATGGCACTTTTCGTGACTGTAAAAGGAGTGGTCGCCCACAGAAAACTACGCTCAGGGATGACCACGCAATGAGACGCATCGTGATGTGCTCGCCAATGAGCTCATGCAAGAAAATTCGGGCTGCTTTACGCTTAAAAGGTGCGGAAATAAGTATCAGTACTGTTTCGAGACGTCTCAGCAAGGAATTTGGGCTTAAGTCCCGCAAGCCGGCCCGGAAGCCACGCCTGACACCTGTGATGAAAAAAAGAGACTGGACTTTGCCAGACGACATTGCCACTGGACTCTCGCGCAGTGGAAGAAAGTGTTGTTCTCAGATGAATCGACCATGCAACAGTTTATACCTCGCAAGAGGCACGTTAGGCAGCCAGCAGGTAAGCGATTTGATGAGAAATATACAGCAGCCACAATGAAACACATCGCCAAGTCAGATGATTTGGGGTGCCATGTCATGTTTTGGCCCTTCTGGTCTGTATTTTATTCCACCTAACACCACTATGAATGGACCTAGGTACGTGGAGTTGCTGAAGGAGAATATGGACATATGCATATGGACATCCACAAATGTACGATTTTCATGCAAGATGGCGCTCCTTGTGACCGATCCAAGGTAGCCACTGATTTCCTCAAGAAGAACAAAATCTCCATGCTAGAATGGCCTTGGAACAGCCCAGATCTAAATCCCATTGAGAACCTGTGGACTATAATGAAGGATAAGGTGGCAGACAAATAACCATCAAGCACTCAAAACTTGAAACAAGCTATCAAGGACGTTTGGGTCACCGAAATCACCCAGGAGTACTGCGAATCTCTGGTTTCTAGCATGCCACGTCGCATCCAGGCGGTCATTGACAGCAAAGGAGGCCACACTAAATACTGAAAAGTAGAGACACTGACACTTTTGGACGACATAAAGTTTCATATTATGTTTTACTACGTTTATTTGGCGAAATAAACTGATATATATGCAGTTTGTGAAGGTCAAAAAAATCATAGTTTTGTCAAATTTCTTCAAAAAATCGGGCCTGGTTAACCTTTTGCAAATGACTGTACATCTTATAGTGGCATTTTTTTGCACCTATATTCGATACCCCCACTCCAGAATTCCTGTCCCTCCGTTGAGGTGACACCTCCAATGTAGGGACACTTTTGCTTGGATACAGGAGTGTCCGCTGAAGAGGGGAGGGGGACTACTGTACATCATAAAGATAAATGTCAAGCAAGTAGAATTTGTCAATTGGCTTTCACTTTCAGCGTATTTTGGTAATATCTATATGTGTGCGTTATGGGTGAACTTTAGAAAAGTAAATTTTCAGCAATTCGTTGTTGCATATAATAACTCTTTCAGAATATTGAATAATTTGCCCATGAGATGTAGTGCTAGCCACATGTTTGCTACAGCTAATGTCAGCTCGGGTAAATGTGTAATCAGAAAGGCTATTTTTAGCCTAATGAATAGGATTGATATGTCTTTGAAACCCATTATTTATAGCATTAAAACTAGCGACGTGTATTGTACTTCGAAACTGCGGCACCAGTGGGTCCGGGATTTATATAATTTTTAAACATATTGTTCTTATCGATGTATTTTTATATTTATCTACATACTTTTATTGATGTACTTGTATATATGGACATGATGATTGTCTGAAATAAATACATTATTATTATTACTTGCACTTGGTTGGGTTTTCAAATATTTTAGTGCACACTACTAGGTTGGGTTTTGTTTAAATATTCAACAAACCTGCTTCAAGGTCTACAAATCATGGTTGTGCATGCACATCTAAACCACAGGGTGTGAATTATGAGGCAACTAGGGTTGTTCCGAGTAATAATTTTTGACGATTATTGGCTGGTTCATGGTTCTGATCAATTAATTTATGATCGTCTTAGCTTAAACAAAACTTTAATGAAATACATAGGATTCTGAACAATGAAAACACATTTTGCAAAGATGTTGTTGACATTGTTCAAAACGGCTACAGCGTGTCTAAGTCTCACTGAACGTGATGACCCAACATTAAAGGTCATGGGGCCCAAACTAAAAAGGTGTAGATAATTTTTTCCTATGGTGATTATTACAAACTGGTGTGTAAATATTCCACTAAATGTATTGCATTCATATTGTCAGCTTAGGTCAAATGTGACCCATCTTAACGAAATGAGTCGCATGTCGGAAATTTTTAATATCGAGTTATTAGTAGCGTTAAAAAGAGCAGAATCTCTGCTTTCACATGGTGTATCGTGTAGAAAGATATCATAATTCTAACTGAAGTTATAGTTTAACAAACAACTGTGGGGTAGAAACCTTCAAACCCAGAAAACGGCTGTCAAAGTTGATGCAAAATATTTTTTATGTTTCATGAAATGTACCTTAGTTACCGTGGACAGATCTAGCTAAAATGTTGTGCTCGTCAGGCTTGCTTCCATCCGTTAAGTCTTCCAAAAAATACTCCTCGATCAAACTGTCAATCTGTGCGCGATCACTTTCATCCGAATTTAACAGCTTCGCCACGTTAAACGCCATTCTTCACGTCTTCTTAATCGTTATCTGGGTCAGCAGTGACTCGGTGAAATACATTGTACGCATGCGTGTGTTTACAGATTATGTAAATGACCCATCACTGAACCAATGAGAACAGTTGCCTGGGTCACGCAGTTGCTGTTGCTACCATGTGATCCAAATTGTTTACACAGCTGGCGTAAACAGGGGGCGTCTTCCAAGCTCTCTGGAGGTCACAGAATGTAGTTATTAGCATATTTATGCCCATATATAGGAAGATGACGCGTCAAGCTTCGTGGTGATATCCCATATGTTAGGAGCGTCCTAAAAGTAGCAGTTGCGGATGTGCGCAATTACTGACATTTTCGGCGTTATTTTAAGGAAATCGAGAGGAACACTTCGCACAGCTCTACAAAAATCGCTTTAAAATAACAAAACAGAGTTAATTAGAGGGTAGCTAGAGTAGCAATCGATAAAACGAATACCAAAGAATAATTTTCAGGGGAACTCTCAAAATCGATGGATTCGCGATTTGTTCACATAAACGGCATCTACGGAAAATCAGATTTGCCGACATCCGACTCATTTCGTTAAGATGGGTCACAAATGTTTTAACAATGGCCACCAACAAACTGGTTATATAATCAAACATCAATCGGTTTGGCTACCCTATGATGATCAATTATAAAAACAAAACCAATTCCCAATACTACAATAAACTCAAAAAGCAACTATCATATGTTTCTGAGTATCACACACATTTTACTTAAAAGGCTGTGTGCGTATTATACATGATGATAGTCCTAAACAAATTTGTTTCTGACCGGATATAAGCCAGAGATATGTGCTTCGTCATATGTAGCATCTTAGAAAATGTCACCACTCACATTATACAATTTATTACGCATCTAAAGGGAGCGAGGGAGGGAGGGAAGGAGGGAGTGTGTGAGTGAGTCAATGATAGTCTTACCGTGGTTCTGACTCAGCGGCAGTATGACGTATTTAACGAAGGCGAGTACTCCGTTGTTGGAAATGTTTCCCTCCTCACAGAATGCTCCTTTCACCTTCTTCTTCACCTGAGCCTCGCTGTCTAACAAATCTATCTTGGACGATTCATCCGATGAACTCATCTTATCTCCGGTCAGGCCAGGCACTGGCAACACACAAGTTTAACAAGTTGAAATGGCAGTAAAAGTTGTAGGAGCACAGTGGTGCAGTGACTAGAGCTTCGGATTCTCGACCGACAGAACTCGGGTTCGAATCCTGTGCTGCTGTGGCAAATTTTGGGCAAGTTCGTCCACTCTATGTTGCTTCAGTTCACTCAGCCATATGAATGAGTACCTGGTTATAGACAGTGGTGGATATTTGAATATATTTCGCGCATTAATTGCAGTATGGCTGAATTCTTCCCAGAGAAGTTGAGATGGTGTTCGACTGAATATGTTTGCCAGGGAGTATACTGCGATATATAAGAACTTACCTTTACATGTTTGCCAGGGAGTATACTGCGATATATAAGAACTTACCTTTACATATTTGCCAGGGAGTATACTGCGATATATAAGAACTTACCTTTATATGTTTGCCAGGGAGTATACTGCGATATATAAGAACTTACCTTTACATGTTAGCCAGGGAGTATACTGCGATATATAAGAACCTACCTTTACATGTTTGCCAGGGAGTATACTGCGATATATAAGAACTTACCTTTACATGTTTTTTTATGATAACTAAACAAATACAGAAAATTATAGTGTGCATCCAATTTTTGTAGGTAAGATTATTATCTGAATGGTGATATATAAAAAAAAAAATTATTCCACGACTGCAATTTCATGTACAGCCTGAAAGATCAACCCGCACATCATTGTAAAAGATAGGACACACTTAGCGGTGCTTCCTTGGGTGATGTCACAATAGACTGTGCAAAAAATGAATAGAAAAGCACGACCAAAATGGGCATTGAAAAGGGTGACGGGGAGCGTTATGAATTTTTTTAATATCAGGACATTATTTTTAGAGTGTATTTGAAATAAAAAAGGTTCATTTCACTTTCTCTTTAACATGATTGCCACCCAGAGAATTAACACCGGATGGCAAGTGGACAAGGAAGCCTTTGGCTTATCAATAATCCAACTGTTTTTACCTAGATGTGTATCCTGCCTTCTGAGGTATTTTCAATTTTGCTAGCACCTACACAATCACCTAGTAATCTGTTCCATTAATTTATACACTGTTCCTTCACTGTAGATTAGATACCAGAAAGTTCAAAACATGCCGCCAACAATTAATCAATTAATCAAAGTTTACGTTTAATCTGTGTACTCACCCATCGGATTCATGAGATGAATGCGTTTCATGTAGCCCAGCTGTGGCAGGTACTAGCAGAAAGAATACAACAAAGCCTATTTAGGGCTAGACAACAGCTCAGTACCAAATATGTCTACAGTTCAATGTGAGATAACAGTTCAATGTAAGGTAACAGATCTGTCATTTCAATCCAACATGAAATAGCATGAGGTTTTAGTCGAGTCAAAACACAGTACAGTTCAATGTAGGATATCAGTTCAATATGAGATAACAATTTGATGGGTGATAGAACAATCTAATGACAGATACCCACATAGTTCAACATGATATGGCAGTTTAACAACATCTAATAGCATAATTATATGTGATATAATAGTTCAATGCCAGACAAGAGCACAATTCACGGACAGACAAAAGAAGAGTTCAAAATGACAACAGGTCAATGTGAGATAACAGTTGAATGCCAGAGAAGAGACATAAGATAACAATTAAAAAATGCCAAATAATGCCACAGATCAAAGCCAGATAACACAGCTGTTCAAAGCCAAGTATTACATAAGACAGTAAAATTATCATGCATTGATTTATTTATGAATTAAATTTAAAATAAAATCATCATATGACTATTCACCTTTTCTGCAAATGTGAATATTTTGCGTTGATCAACGCCACCGAACTGCGCTTCAACTCCGAGGTGTTCTTCGTCTAATGCCTGGAAAAAACAAGAAAAACATTTGACAATTATCTGACTCCAGCCACACTTTACGATCAAACAATGCATTATTTGGTTACCATTCCACTAAGTCAAAGCGCTCATCAGGATAATCCACCATAAATAAAACTCTTACATCAAATTGCACCTTGATGGCATAGTAGCGCAACTAATCAGATGTGGCTGTGAATACATGTGCCACTATGCCACTGTCGAGTACAACTAAAATCGAATGCAAGTAGCAAAGGTACCATGTGATCTTTTTCTCACTCATAATGACTGCACATGACGTAACAACATAGTTTCAGTCACAATGTGTTTGACTATGAAATCAGAATTGCATGGCCGAGTTACACAGAGCGAACTACTCATATGTGCAATAAATTGTAAAATTACAGTGGTGAGAATGTTTGCAGAGCAGAACTAGAACATCTCACAGTGAATGCACTGCAGTGATGTCCACATGCAAACCAAAATGCTATCAAGACAAAATGCGAACAAATGAAACATTTAACTATTATGTATAGATTGTAGACATGTTTATGTAGGCTAAATTATTTTCAACTGAAATATTTCCGTCTTTAATTTTTATGTTTTTTTTAAGAATATATTTTGACTGGAATTTTGTTTTACTGTATATGCAATATTCCAAGATGTAGTCAGACTGTTTATTACATTTAATGTTCCTTATATTCATGGACACATTATGCAGTGCAGGGGACTGCTGGATTTTACAATTCTTCCTTTTAATGGATGTTCTTAATATTAGCAGTCCTTACAACGGGAATCTACTGAATATAAATTAGTCATGTACCATAATTACTACGTATTTGGTCACATAAACATTATTTCTCCGAAACCATACAGTACAAACAAATATTTATGTTGTGTCATCTAGTCATTATATGGACATAAATTATTTGTTAGTGCTCAGAAACATAGTGTCCAAACATACAGTCCAAAAACTTATGTCAAGTACATAAAATAATTATTTTTGTCAAACTTTAGTGTCAGAAAACATAAAGTATCCGAATACGTGTTGGCATGATGGTAGTACGAATCATAAGTGGAAAATTTACCAATTTATCAGAGGAATGGAATAAAAATGTTGGGTTGTCCCCCTGGGGGGGTTGCAGACACACACCTGTAGAAGGGGGTAGATCATACCACTGAGAAGGGGGTGGTCTACTTGCTTCACTACCTCTGCCCCCGCTTTCTTTGCGTCATGTTCCGTCACCAGTGAAGTCAGTTTGTACACATCGAGTGTATATTCCCTAGCAACAAAAGTCCAATATTTACAGTAACTCATAATGAAATCTTGTTACACACATCTAATAATAATAATCCTCTGTTTGACTGGTGGCCAGTGTAGTTGTTTGAGGTAAACTGAGGGTAGGTGTGATGTGTGTGAATTCCATGGAGACCGTGACCAGTCTGGCAGCAGTGTTTTGTAGTCGCTGGAGTCGTTGTAGTTGTGATTTGTTGAGGCCGTGAAGCAAAGCATTGCCCATGTCCAGTCTAGAAGTAATGAGAGCGTGACTAAGTAGTACCGCAACCGGCTGATTGATGTGCTTGCAAATCAGGCCAAGGTTTCAAATTGATAGACAGGTAGCTCTGTATACAGCGGCGATGTGTTTAATAATAACAGAGTTAACATATGTATGTGTGCGAGTATGTTCATGTTTTCATTCTAGACGGTCTGCATATCAAGCACTAACTTTCAGGGATTCATCTTCATCACTCAGAAGAAAAAAGTAACGTCTTTATTTATTTAAATTCCACACAGCTTAAGGAATGCAGATGCACAACATATACTTTGACCTGAGTTTACCTGCTCAGCTGGAATTCTGTGCCTTTGACAAATTTGAGTTTCTCCAGTGGTACGCCGATTGACTCGAGCATGGCTTTGATGAGACATTCGTAGTAGTTGGCCCGCCACTGTAGCAGCTGCCATGGGGCCTTCATGTTGTCCAGGTAGGCGTGTAGGTCCGCAAACAGGATGGTTACCTGGCACAACACACAGTACGCATGTCACCTGGGCATATAATGTACAAGTAGAGCGCAGTAGTGCAGTGGCTAGAGCTTTGGACTTGCGACCGAGAGAAGCTGGGTTCGAATCCTGTGAAGCGGGGTTAAACTTTTTGCTCCAGTGTACGAATGAGTACCTGGCTACAGACAGTGGTGGATATTTGTGTACGGATAGTCTTCACACATTCATTAGCATGGCTGAATGCTTCCCAGAGAAGTTGAGGTAGAAATTCAAAGAAGGTCAATTACATGGTAGAAACAAGATTTGCATATTCCTTAAAGTAATCATGATTGTAATACTGGACATATATATATTTATATATATATATTTATATATATATATATATATAAATATATATATATAAATATATATATATATATATACTGTATATCAGGGTTCATACAAAATGAGCAAAGTCAAATTAAAGAACATTTACAGGAGTCAGAAGCGTTATAAAGAAAAATGTTCAATATTTAATACCATGTATTTGTGCACTTCCACTAGATGCAAGTCAGTGTCACTCCTTTTTATTATGAATTTACTAAAACTTGTTTGTCATTTAAGTAATTTAGTGTAGGTGTTTTTTTGATAAGTTTTGATTAGAAGATTCTCACAGAAGACTATTCCACTCTAATTAAATTGCTTTTCACAACGCTAAGCATCACTGATGCTTAGCGTGTCATGTTTTCACCAGGTTTCTAATTAGGCAAAGTGTACACATAATTTCTCAGTGAGTCTGAGATATTGCCAGCACAAGTCAGTCTTAGCAAGTCCAAGATGGGATATTTATTTTTCTAAATGTTGCCTTTGGCTCTGCCTTACCTTGGCATTTAGGTTTTAATGATATGCTTTATTATTTGTTTCAATCTTTTACTTAATTTGCCTAAATTATTAGCAGTGTCCGCCTACAAAGTCCTCCTTCGGGGAGTAAAATATTATTTATATATTGTCAATCTAATTACTAATACATTTCCTCTGGTGCTTCCTTCCTTCATTCGATTTCTGACATTTTATATTTGACTTAGGCTTGCAATGCCTGTGTGTGTGTCACTGTTCCAGTGTATGATGACAATTGACAGGAGATGTCCACATTATTTTGATATCACTCCATGCATCGCACTAACTTCTGAATGTTACGGCTATCGTTCACAACCCAATTTTTTTAATCATCGTCCAGTAACCACTCATCTCTGAATCTACTGTCATCCACAACTGAAGGCATGGCGATTGTCAATCATAAACTGAATAACACGTGAAGGAAACAATATTAAAAATAAACAATATAGACACCGGCGAGTGACCGCACACATAGACAAAGAGCCCATCTGATTGGTTCACGCAGTCACATGGCGCCATCTAGCGATTATGCATACTGCTATTTCATGTGGCGCCATCTACTGAATCGTTTTACCGCTATTTTCCATCTTCCGCTATGTTGTTTTTTGCAAAATTGTCAGAAATTGTAATCATAACTTTTTATGACAAAAATTACTGACGGATTCAACAAAATATTATTACAATTATTTTACTGACAACTCGTCACTAATGTGCTTGAATGTTTATGAAAATCTGTTTCAAGAACATTCAAGAACATCCAGTGAAATTCAAGAACATTCGAGGGTACTCGAACGAAAAAATCAATTCCAAGAACATTAAAGACTTTCGGGGACCTGTGCGAACCCTGATATATATATATATATATACATATATGCAGTGCCAGGCAATGAATTAAGCTTTATTTGCTCCTCAAATTTGCCCCCGCCCAAATTTGAACCTATCCAAAAACGAACTTTACCCACCCACATGACGGGTGGATGGGTGGATGGGTGGATGGGTGGATGGGTGGATGGGTCTGTAGATAAAGCTTTGGTCACATTAACAAATAGTGCACTGATCAGTCTCATCAACAAGTCATGATTACCTCACAACCTGCCCGCAGTAGGTCAGCGATCTTGGCCATGGGGACAAAGTATGCGATGTGAGGCCGGCCAGTGGTTGCTGTGCCCCAGTAGACTTTCAGGTCTTTCTCTTGCAAGATCTTCTTCAGCTCCGGCTCCCCCAGCACTTCCTACAGTCAGCATTCACAATATCAATGACACTACCCTGTGGTGAAACCCCACAGTCAGGGTAATAATGGGGGGACCAAAGCAGTCCAATTGCACCCCCCTTGAGGCTCGCCAAAATACCAACTGAAAAGCTCGCCAAAATACCAACCCTTAGTTGAGGCTTTTGTAACCCCTCCTTGAGACTTGTCAATAATACCAATATAGGGGGAAAGGGAAAAATTAAGCTCCAAATGTCTAAAGGGATCAAGCCCCCAGACCCCCTGGATCCATCTACTCGACCACAGCACATCTGCTTTGACTCAGTTGAAAGAATCAATTGGTGCTATCTTATCATTCTGATCTAGGGTTGGCCTCATAGTAGAATTTATTAGATTTTTATTTCAAAAATGTCTTACAAAAACCTTAATGAAGATGGATAGAAATGATGTAATCTAGCGTACCATGTTGCGACATTCTTACCTGGAGATTGCGTGTAATGAGACGTAATTTCTCCTCAGGACCGAGTCCTTTTTCTCCATTGGCCGACATGTTTCTAAACAGTTCTGAAAGTAGTGATCTTTTGTAACTGCCTGTAACTTTGGCTAATACGTTTTTATTACACTCATGAACTTATTTGAAACTTGAAAGAAACAACAGAGTTGCATTCCGAGGTCGTCAATCTTTCAAATACAAATTTCCAGTGAATCAACATGCCCCATACACTATATATTACTTTCCTCAACCCCATACAAACTTTTTTCACAAAATATGCAATTGACAAAAGGTGAAAATTTAAAACGGATGAAAAGACCTGGTGACCAGTAATTTTGCAACTTATGCATAATTGAGTGATGCATAATTGTCATTAAAGTGACATACAGGTGAACCTTGCTGTATGGTCACCTCGGTAATACAGCCACATCGCAATTAAGGTCACCGTAGTACAATTCCAAATTATTTCCATAACACTAAAGTATCGGAAATTAGTCCTGTTAATAAGGTCACCTTACTATTCAGGTCATTTCCCCCATCCCCAGGTGACCTTAATAGTGAGGTTCCACTGTAAGTATTATTTACAGTCTACATACACTCTCTTCGAAACAGCTGAAAATGGCAGTTTAACTCAGAATGCAACTTTAAAAAGATATTACATAAGGATTGTTCTCCAATACTGGGTGCCAAAGTGTGACATGAGTCTCAATATTTCAATCATCATAAAAACCTTACTTTTAGGTATATTTTAGAAGACCTTTAGGAACCAAACGTATCTTGTTAAGGTGTAATCAAGATAACTTTTGCATGTTTATTTATCTGGTGAGGTCTACACAACTTGTTTACACGTGTCATAGCATATGGCAGGGTGGACTTTTGTAAGTGTTGTTTACAATTAAACGTGATTTTGCAATATTGTGGAAACTCTCGCCGTTTAATGCAATTTAGGTAAATACAATTTCGGACTACTAACAGTTATGTAGGTCTGTGTGTACGTTTTACAAAATAGCTAAATGGGCCCTATATAAAATGAATAATGTCACTCCAGATGACCCGGCAACGTTGTGGAGAGTTTCCAAATAACTAAGTACATGAAACCGTTGTTGTAGGTGGCCAGACAAGTGCATGACTATTGACCGGGCAAGTGGGTGACTGGCAGCCAGACAATGAGGAACAAATCAGTTACCAGAGCCAAGCAACACTTGTATTATAATCTACTGACTGACACATCAAAGGCATGTATCTGATTGGGCATTGCAGAGCTCCTGCCCACTGGCGATCCAACAAGCTACTTGGTCAGCAGGCCTGGGGTAACAGTAATATGTAATGAGTACAAACATTTAAAGTAGTAATAGGTTGAGCAAAAACTCAATGTAATAGTAATATGAATGAATGTAATAGTAATTGACCTATTACTTTTATATTACTATTGAACATTTGAACACAACTACATAACAATTCCATTTGATTAGGTTGTAGATTCCACTAGTTTCTCCAGGTTTTATGGTTGCTCCCCCCTTGTCAACTTCAGCATGGCCCTGGTGAAGTTTTACCCTAGAGTTTTATACTGCATTGACTAAAGGGATTAAACTGGGCTTTCACTGCTTTGAAGCCAGTTCTGCCAAGTGCCAACTACCCTTTTCAAGTAAGTCTATGGGTTTAGTGACTGCCTCCATGGTGCACACAATTGAGCCTAAACCACAGCAGGTGTGAAAAACATCCTGATGTATTTGTACTTGACCCAATAATTAACTGTCCACCAAGCACCAGTAGAGCATTGTGGTTTAATTAGACTGTAATTATTAGACTGCTATGTGGCATTGACTATTGCTTTTGTCTTACATAAGTTACATTCCAGTAAGGCATTTAAATATAAAATGGAACATACGTGTTCTATCCTTAGTCAATGTAGTTAGTAGATTGTACTAGATATTGTACCGTATTTGAACATTCTAATTAGCGTACAGTACGCTTGCAAAATATTTGAGACGCTAGAATATGTCAAAACATCGTCCCTATTAAGCGTACACCCAAATGAGCCAAGTTTAATTAGACACAATGTCATTGCCGGCCGAGTTGGTCATTTGGTGACTTGGATGATGAAAGAGCAGACTTAACTGCACCTGGCTAATTCCACTCGACGTACAAACGATTACTGTATAAGTAACGATGTCCTACACAAGCAACGTAATCCAATGTACGTAATTAAGTTGTGTTATCTGAAATGTTTAATCACCGACGTCTACGTTAAAACTCGAAGTCGCAAACATTCCCGTATCAGGCCATATGTAAAGCATCACCTGGTGGATGTGGCTAACCTGATTTCCAGGGGACCGTTATTTGTGTTTAGTCAATTAAAATGGTCTCAGTGTTGTATCTGAAGTTGCATCTACTTCCCCATTCACCGAGGTTTCGAGCAGCAAACAAGCGGACTACGGTGAGTCAGGCATCATTCACCGGCAAGCAAGTGGACGACGACGCCAGCAAGCGGGACACTTGTGTCGAATCCGGATCCATCTCGATTTCGCCGTTATAACTTGAGAGTTTTGCCTAACTTTGATACCTCAGTGAGTTAGTTCCATCATTCAACATTATCCCAGGCATATTTATATTACGAAAATACGACCATGTTTGTGCTAGTCTGCGCTGCTGCGGTCATGCGATACTGCATCGCGTGTAAAATGAGTGATAAAGCACGAAGTGTGGAGTCCCAAGGGGAGAGGGTTAGTTTGGAAGGGGGTATCTCCCCTTTTATTTAGGTAGAAGAAAAATAGAAGGCATAACCATGCTCTGGTACACTTAAAATTAATGACTAATTTCTGGCTATCGTCATTCGTGGCTGATGCAACATGCAGTTAATTCAGCACAAACACATGTACAGAACAAGACATCGTCACTCAGTCTTAAACCAAAAAACTTTAAGAAAAAACTTATTATTCCTACATAACAAATATAAAGATATGTGGCTACATAACATATAAATAACATTGAGAGCATTTTGGTTCAGTTTTAACATACCACGGAATGCAAGGTAAATGTATATATTATTCGTGTGAAAATGCATCGCGCGTGTAAAATGAGCGATAAAGCAGCACATGTTGATGCATATCAGGGCATTATTTACGCCTCAAAAGTGTGCTAAGACGCAATATTCCTAAACGTAAATATGCCTGGGATAATGTTGAATTTATACCAATGTTGCATTCTTATTGAAACATAATAATTTTGTGACCATTTATCAATGTATTGTGTTTGTATTATCCCAGTTATTTTTATTAAATCAAGACAATATTTTTTTAACACTTGGTTGCTCCACTCAGCCACACCGAAATTGCCTATTGCAAGAAAATAAATACTAACCGCTCCCTTACTACATAGCTAGCAGTTTATTCGCCAGGTCGTCTCACTATTCATATTTCGATCAAACATTCGAATATTCTATGTGTTTAGTACTATTAATGTAGGTTGCTTATTGTTACCAGATATTTATATATTCACGAGTGGTCAAGAGGATAAAAGAACGCTGCAAAGTCTACAGTTATGTAAAAAGATTGTCAGTGTCGCAGTAATTTGATATCGGGGGAGAGGACATTGCATTACGAATTCGCGACATCGCAAAAAATGGGGGTGTGCGCTAATTAGGGCATGTACGCTAATTAGAACGAATACCGTATATACTATATATATTTTGATGTAAATATATTATGATTTTTATACTTTATAATACTTCCCTAATGATGATGAAAGTACTTGACATTCTCAAATATCATTTCAAATACTCTTGGCATGGGTATCAATAAATGGCAAGTTATATTTTTTATTCACCTGTCTTTTTTAACTTCTTGAGACTGTGAGTCAAACAATTGTACTTATTGTATTTATGCATAGAGCGCATTATACTATAAAATGTTTCAATGAAATATGTAATAGTAATTGCTTCAAATGTAACAGTAATAGGGATAATTCAGCATACATAGTAATATGAAGGAAACAAAGTAATAGTAATAGATTACATTACAATGTAATTGACCCCAGGCCTGCCCTGGAGGCTGAATAATATATATGTAGCCACATACCTTTATATTTGTAATAATTAATGTAGGAATAATCAATGTTTTTTGTTAAAGGTTTGTTGTTCAAGACTGAGTGACGATGTATTGTACTGTACGTGTGCTTGTGCTGAATTAACTGCATGTTGCATCAGCCATGAATTATGATAGCCGGAAATTAGTCATTAATTTTAAGTGTACCAGAGCATGGTTATGCCTTCTAATGTTCTATTTTTCTTCTACCTAAATAAAAGGGGAGATACCCCCTTCCAAACCAACCCTCTTCCCTTGGCCTTGGGGCTTCGCACTTCGTGTAGCTGCTTCGCAACTATCCTGACTCAGCCTGACACTGTGTTTCACTGTCTGTGACAGGCTTCAAGTTCAAAGGCTGGGATAAGGCCGGGATAGGGTTAGTGGCCTACTTACTTAGTACCCAGGTGCGTTAGCACATGAATGGGCTGTTGTTTTGAGTATAATTACTTGAGAAACACCCGAACGCTGACAGCCTAAAGACGAGGAACACGTGGCCGCATTACCCTAGACTTCTCAAAATGACAATATGCGATTACATATCTGTCAATAAAGCCACGGTACTAACACAGGCCAGGTGGCGGATGCTTCCTGAGTGACGGTGCGCCAAGCCGGCTGATTGCACGAGTTCAGCTTTCAAGAAGTAACTCACCTTCCAGACACACTCGGTGTATAAAAATCTCCACAAATCTTGTACCTGTAAACACAAACTACATACACCGGTCACCACAGTATCATGTATACAATCACGTGTATACAATATACGTAAGGCTAGCGCGCCGGACTGCGACCCGTAGTTGTCTCGTTTACCCAAGCGCCGTCAGGTGGCTGCATGGACTTCCGACCGGCCATTGAAACATGTGGGGTTAGACCACATCTGAGACTAGCCTCGATTGCTCAGGCGCCGTGAGGTGGCAGCACTTTTTTGCCCTTCACAACCGCCTGGGAAATGAATACTCTGTCAATGTTACCGGTAGGACTGCTTTACCCCATATTCAGGTAGAGACGATGATTTGCTCTCAGGTCAACTATGAAATAAAAAATAAATAAGGATACACTTTTATCAGATAATATCTTACTATAAAAACTATTCAACATTAAACTTATATTGAAACATGTCACACACAAAATAAACATAAATACAATTTTGGCAGTGGTTTATGTTTATGCTGAACCAGGATAGACATGTTGAGTGTTGCCATCTAGCGGATAACATTTAAAAGGCGGCTTCAGAACCAGATTATCTTCCCGGCGAAGTCACGCAGCCGGGCGAGAGTCGGTTAAGCGATACTAATCTGAGACCACATTAGGAATTCGTCCGCCATTACCCATTAGGGTTGGCGGACCTTGTGGAAGGCTACTTCACTTGTGAAGCAGGCCAGCATTCTGCTGGCTGTCGTTCGCATGTACCTTTGCGTAGTAGGAAACCAGGATGCTGTGAGAGTGTTTGATGTGGCATTTATTGTTGACGCAAAAATGCACCAATACAAGTGTTCTTTCTACATTGACGCAGGAAAGCACCGAGAAACGGGCCTAATGGCTAATATGTCTGACTTTGAAAGCTCCATTATGAACAAATGTTATCCTTAAAAAGGCAAATGTTCAGGATTTCAGAACTTTCGTGAATATTTGTAGTACGTGGAGAATATATTTTGGGGTAACATTACGTCAAATTATGACGTACAGCTGTCGATCGGTGCTTTCCTGCGTATAGATCCAGGTGTCATTTGGATTTATAATGTCATCACGGTAAATCACTGTCTGGTTCTAGCAGAAATGAAGCGCGCATGGGCCCGTTTGTGTGTGTGCATACACACAAACGGACCCATTAAGTGAGATTTGTTATGAAGTTGACATTTTAATAAATAAAATTATTGTCTCTGCGGCCGTTATCATCTTTTCTACTTGTCTGACTATATTATGTCTGCTAAAACCTAGTGTATTTCAATTAAAATTACTGTATCTACGGCAGTGATTCTTGACCTTTTTGAGTAGCGATACAAAAGATTGTCGATGGATAAACTTGGCGACCCATGCCTTCAAATAGTTAAAGTGGCATTTTGAGTAAAATAAAAATGTTAACGGTTTCTAAGAACGTTTGTGTACAATATAGACAATATATTGACTTACACACACACACACACACACACACACACACACACACACACACACACACACACACACACACACACACACACACACACACACACACACACACACACACACACACACACACATATGCATATATATATATAGACATGGGGGCAAGAAGGGCAGCTGCCCCCGGAATTTCGCTGCAGACGTATGCATGGTTCTGCCCCCCCCCCCAGTAGGTCTTGTGAGAGCTTCAAGGGGAGGTGCAATTAGTGGTTTCTGGTGAGTTAAACAATTTTGAACGTCGTCGCGAAAAATAATCAACAGTACCCCCCCCTTCCGATGTCATAAGTCGATTATCCGACGAAACACCAGAGAAGAGGCTGAACTTACGACGGCGCGGCTGCGAAAACATTCAAACCCCCCCCCCCTGCCCCCACCCCCGTCTTCCGATGTCATGATCTGACGACAGACTGGTGCTGATCGATCGATCGAAGCTCTCCCAAAATTTCGTTCCCGCGCCTATGTATACCAGCCAACTTTCCCGTGAAATCGTGGAGTCTCGGATTTTGGGTGCATCTCCCGGTCGCGAGTTTGCTTTCCGAACCCGGTAGAGAGATGACCACGCCCATGCGCTATTACCGTTGGTCGACAGCGAGCGGGCGGGGAGCTACCTGTCAATCAGCTGTTTAGTTCCGCTGCTCCTCTTGGAAAACGAAGTGATCACGTATTTGTGTGCGCGCGTGTGCATGCGTTCATGTGTGTATAACTAATAATATTAGGTCAGCATATTAACTACATGCTATGCTGTCTGTGTAATATCTGCTGTACTTAGCACTAATATAGTTGTTAGGATGTTTGTAACCGCGAAGAAACGTTTGGGAAAATATATGGTTATATAAAAACCTAACACTTATATTTCATCAATTGAGTTTCAAAATGTGAAAACAGTTATTTTAATTCAATAACGTTAGCTAAGATTAGCGAATACATTTCGCAAAAGACGCCATCGTTCAAATCTGCTATGCCTATCTGAAGCCGCACGTATAAAGGTAGCATCCTGTGTACGTAATTGTTGTATTATATTGCGCATGTTATTTCCTGCAGATGCTGGCATTGTTTCTTACCTGTGATTGATTGGTGTTAGTTAAATATTTTATATTGTGGTTTCGTTGTTTTGGTGGAGATTAGTAAACTTATTTTTGGTGACGTCATGGCATGAGGACCACCAAAACCAATGTTTTCATTTGTCCATAAGCATGCACGTAAGGCGGTCATTTTGGATTTTCAAAAATGGCACCAAAATAAATGTCTCCATATCTTAATAACTGCGTCACCTGGAGCTATAATTTTCTGATACGAAAGTTGTCATAATTTTCGCAGTCGGCGCTGCACATACACATCTCTGCATGTCAAGTCCTTTGACATGGTGAAGCACCATTGAGATGAACAGTCGCCTTTGCACTGACATCTCACCATTTCTATTATAGCCTTAGGTGCTGGACGTACACGTGTGGTGATTGACCTTATATGACCACCTGTGTCCTTGTAATGTTCAGTCTTCAGCGGATCTAGTAACCTTTGTCGAACGATGCTAGCTGATCTTACCCTGGCCTGGATGTGGACTTTCGGGATATTCTTGAGAACACCACGTACAGGTTGAAGATTGTTACTTTCAAATGTGGTAGCTGCGTGGATCTGTCGATCAGGATTTCCGTCGGTGAATGTGCAGGACATGTGTACCAATGTTTCCAAAGTGGAAATTACCTACTTATCGATGCACAAATTAATAACAGAAAACTGAGGGAATTAATTAAAACCATGGAAACCATCAATGGCCGTCATCTTTTGTTTGCGTGGGAAACATCAATTACAAAAAAAAGAAACTCGAGCTACGTCATTGCCTTCATTCCATTGTCCAACCAGAACACTGTCCTTTTGAAGCCAAAATGTGCTGCTATGATTGTTGCCCTGTCACAAGAAAACATCTACGCTCGTTGAACACAGTGAGAATATCTCCATCCCCTCGACAAAACGGGTAATATTACAACTGCTTCGCGATTGCCGTCGCTGTTGACCTTGACCTACTTGACAGCCTTGAACTCCACAACGCGATGGAAACGAGGGAAAGGAGTACGAGAAAGGCATCCCACAATGCAGATACATGTTTACGTTGCTGGCTTCTTACATAAACATACGAGTAGGAAGACGTATAAGACGCGCATGCAATTATGAAAATTGGAGGGACATGACCGCCTACGTCTGCAGCACACACAATGACTGACAATGATTATGACGATGATGATGACTGATAGAACATTTGGGTAGTTACCTGGTGATTTTCCTTTTGTGTGTCATGCACTCTACTGTAATGAGATGAACACTGCAAGCGTAGCCAACGACGATAATGACGTTAATTGAGCACACACTGCGCTAGCTGCTTCATCCTCCGCGCATGCATGACAATAATAACTCAAGCGCGGTGCATTGGGAAGCGTTGGTCTGTAGCGTGGTGCATGGTAGGGGCTACCACGCACAATGTCTTCAGACAGTTTTGAGAAAAACATATTTCCAATATTTTGACAGAAAAACACTGGGTCGTGAAATTTTGACAGATGGACATTGGGTCGTAGGGCAAATATTTAGATTTGTCCACGAGCTTGGCTTTATACAGGGTTGCTACAATAAGTACTTTATCTAACTGCCATGTCGACTTCTCCCGCGCTGCAACCAGAGCCATCGATTTATTTCGCCAACGGCGATGCGATCGATTGTATCGTTATTGGACAGCACAGGTTGTGTGAAGGCCGTTGACATAGCGCCGATTCACAAACAGATAGACGAACGGGTGATTTCCCGATGTGGGGCTATACACGGCATACAATTACAGGCCCGAAGTCCATACGGAGAGCTAAATAACAAATAAAGTAAATCACTTATGTGTGTCATCAGATAACGGGACACATATTCCAGGAAGGTGACAAACGGAGTCGATCGTACATGGAAGGGGAGGCAACAACAAGACGGAAGCGGTCACAACATGTTTACTCCTAAAACATAGGCCTACCCGTTTTGACATCCCTTCCTCTACCAGAGCTGATGATTCCCGAGCTACGTCACTTGGACGGATTTAAATACACTGAGGCACGCACCGATGTGTTAAACAACGTTACTTTCGAATCAAGATATTACTAACGGGCACGATTAAATATGAGTTTTTTCATTCTCACTAATGTTATTTATACAGTGGTCATGTGGGAGTCTGCAGAGGGTTAAGAGGAGAGCCATGGAGGATGGGGATATGGCACCAGAAACCCAGAAGGTGAAAGAATCCTGGAGTCGACAGAGAGCCTACAGCTGTTCATTGCCAACACGAGCTTCCAGGAGAAAACGGAACACTTGATCACCTACAAGAGTGGCCCAAAGATGAAAACGCAAATTGACTACTTGCTCATATGAAGACGAGACAAAAGACTGGTGAAAAATTCGAAAGTGATACCAGGCGAAGCAGTTGCGCAACAGCACAGGCTGCTTGTCATGGATATGAAGTTGAAGAAGAAAAGGAAGATGAAGCAGACTAGGAGAGCCACAAAGATCAATATATGGAAGCTGGAAGGACACAAAAAAGAGGAGTTTGCTGAGCAAGTAGCCAGAGAAGTGGACAAGTGCGAGGCAACAACAGTCGAGGAGTACTGGACCAAACTGGGCGGAGTAACATGTGAAAGAAAGGACACATGTTACTGGTCAGAAGAGACCCAGGTCTCCATCAAGAGAAAGAAAGAGGCATTCAAAAGATGGCAAAAAGACAAGTCCTAGGAGGCGAGAGAAAGATACCAAGAAGCGAAGCAAGAAGCAAAGAGGGCAGTGGCGATAGACCAAGCACCAGAAGAGTGGTACAGAAACACGGAGTCCGAAGAAAGAGAGAGGATGATCTACAAGGTAGAGAGAGCAAGACAGGGGCTGAAGCAAGACATCGGAGAGATGGTTATCATCAACGACAAGAACGGGAAGATTTTGGCTGAAGGAGTGAAGAGTCGGTGGAAGGAGTACCTCGATGACCTACTCAATACAGAAAACCCACATTAGGAACTCACTTAGGCATTACCTGTAGAAAGATCACCTGCAAGAGCGAGGTGAAGACCGCACTGGAGAAGATGAAGAAAGGGAAGGCAGGAGGACCATCAGAACTCACAGCAGAGATGGTCAAAGCACTGGGAGAAGCAGGAGAAGACTACATCTGGAGACTGCTGTTGATGATCTGGGAAGAAGAAAAGATCCCCGAGGATTGCAAAAGAAGCCTGCTGATCCCCATCTTCAAACAGGACGATGCGCTAGAGTGTAAGAACTATCGCGGAATAAAGCTACTGGAGCACATCTTGAAGATCTTAGAGAAGATCATAGACAGGAGGCTGAGGGAGATAGTGGAAGTAGACCACATGCAGTTTGGATTTAGACTAGGGAGAGGAACAACCGACGCCATTTCGTGCTGAAACAGATCCAGGAGAAGACGCTAGAGGGACAGAAGCTCTACCACACATTCATAAACCTTGAGAAGGCATACAGTACCAAGAGAATGGTATGTTGGTGCCTAAGACAGAAGGGAGTGTGGAGAAGTTGGTGCGAATCATACAGTGCATACACGAAGGTACAAACACTGTAGTTAGAACGCCGCACGGTGATACATCTAGCTTAGAGATAGGAGTGGGATTGCACCAGGGTTCAGCGCTAAGTCCACTACTCGTTTTCATCGTGCTTGATGTGATCACCGAGACTTGCAGAACCGGATTGCCAATGGAGACCTTGTTTGCAGACGATATGTCCCTCACTGCGGAGTCCGTGAAGAAACTGGGAGAAGGTGAAGAAGTGGCAGGGAACCCTAGAGAAGAAAGGGCTCAAAGTCAACAAAGCAAAGACGGAAGTTCTAGTCAGTTCGAGAGGAGCGACACAAAGCAGAGTCAATATAGTGGACATACACGTAGAGAAGTTAAACAAAGTCACCGAATTCAAGTACCTGGGATATGTGATACAGGAGGACGGAGGCTGTGAAATGGCTGTCAGAAGTGGAGGGAAACAAGTGGAGTCATTTGTGACCGCAAACTAAAGATCAACATCTACAGCACTGTGATTCGGCCAGCCCTGATGTACGGAGCGGAGACATGGGCTCTGAAGAGAAAAGATATTGTTCTTTCACCTAGGATAGAATATATATATATATCTTTTCTGTCACATCAAAGACCTGCTGTGTACGTATAGTGTACGTTCTGAATTAATGCCAAAGTGTTGGAAGTGTATCATATGACCTTCTAGGATGTGATCTCACCTGGCACTACATCATATGCTCTATAATGATAGCCACAGTTCGGTAGCTTTTGATCTGCATGGTCTTGATCCGCGGCAGTCAACTACTCGTTCTGAGGCTGAAGACTCAGCTTCCCTGGACAATCCTTTCTGGCCACTGTACACATCATCTCCACCACGAGTTAGTCGCCAGAACCGTAACACCCATCGTCCCCTCCGCTTCATGAATGTTAACTTCAGATTTGTGGAACTGAAGAACACCTGGATTGTGAGATCATAACAACTAGTCATACAATATTATTGTTTATCCTTCTCCGTCACCCTTTTAAAGTTTTTTAAAATAAATAATCTTACCTACAAATGTGTCATTGCATGGATGACCATATGTTTGCTCTGGCAGCCGTAACTTCGGCTTTACCGCTCGCTTAACCGACTCTCGCCTGGCTGCGTGACTTCGCCAGGAACGTGGCCTATATGACTCACGGGTAATAACATTATGGGATGCGGTATTCATAACAATAATGTTTCGGTATAAAATAATACAGTAGCATCGTTTTAGTTTACAACATACTGACATATATATATTTCTATGTAACATCCACCACATGTACATAGCAAAAAAATACATACAGTGGTTAAAAGTTTCCACAGAAACTAAAATAACATTTCTACAGAAAACTATAGATTATCTCAAAACTATAGAATTCTATAGAATATTCTATAGTTTTCTGTAGAATCCTACAACAAAAACTATAGGTTCTCTAAAATATATAGGATTGTATAGAATATTCTATAGTTTTCTAAAAAATCCTACAAAAAACTATATGTTCTCTAAAAACTATAGGATTGTATAGAATATTCTATAGTTTTCTGTAGAATCCTACAAAAAAACTATAGGTTCTCTAAAAACTATAGGATTCTATAGAATATTCTATAATTTTCTATAAAATCCTACAAAAAACTATAGGTTCTCTAAAAACTATAGGATTCTATAGAATATTTTATAGTTTTCTGTAGAATCCTAAAAAAAAACTATAGGTTCTCTAAAAACTATAGGTTTCTATATAATATTCTAGTTTTCTATAAAATCCTACAGAAAACTATAGGTTCTCTAAAAACTAAAGGATTCTATAGAATATTCTATAGTTTTCTCTAAAATCCTACAGAAAACTATAGGTTCTATAAAAACTATAGAATTTTATAGAATATTCTATAGTTTTCTACAGATTCCTACAAAAAAACCTATAGGTTGTCTTAAACTATAAGATTCTATAGAATATCCTATAGTTTGCTATATATTCCTACAAAAAACCTATAGGTTGCCTAAAAACTATAGGATTCTATAGAATATTCTATAGTTTTCTATAGAATCCTACAGAAAACTATAGGTTCTTTAAAAACTATAGCATATTCTATAGAATTCTATAAAATATTCCATAGAATTCTGTAGGAAATTAAGATTTCCATAGCCAATTTATAGTTTTCTATAGAATACTATAGAATAATATAGAAAAACTATAGAATACTATAGGAAATTTATAGTTTTCTATAGAATTTTTTGCCAAGGGCTGGCTCAGAATCGCGTTTTAACTGTTCACTTGTTGACAGACACATACATATTTACTAGGTGGCTGCTCCCATAGCTGCCACCTGGTGAATATGCATGTGATTAAAAGGCACTAAACTAAGAAAAAAACGTTTAATGTCGGTTTATTTTGTGTGTGACATGTTTCAATATAAGTTTAATGTTGAATAATTATTATAGTATAGTATTATCTGATAAAAGTGTATCTTTATGTTCTAGTGCACCAAACTGTCAAATATCAACTGCACTAACGTGGAATAAAATCCCTTTATTGAGGTTCGTTTGCCAAGTTTGGCGTTACATTTTCACTCCAATACGAACAAAGAGACGGCAGAGGCGAGTCATCTGCCAACACAAACAATAATACTAATGTCAGCACAATCGTTTTAAAAGTAAACAAAACACAAACATCGTTCCAGTGAACTATATCCGATCTAGGCACACAGTAAGGGAACAGAACAATCACCATATCTTCAGAGAAAGAAGACAAGTGTCAGTCTACTACAAAGGACACAGTGATCATAAGACACAACTGTAAATGTTTCCATATTTCTAAAGTAAGAAATATGTCAGTACTCTACCAAACATATTGCGATTGCAAATAATTGAGCACTGCCATTGGATGATTGGCAACCAACGGAGCAGCTTATATTGAACTGTCATGATATCAGTTGTGCATACTACACACAGCATCAACAATGATTACAAGAGATAAACAGCCTACCATTGTGATTTAACAATTTACAGATATAATAATGTCTAGGTATGAAAATGGAAAAATTATGCAACTTGTCACAATCCCAACTATTTCCCTACACACAAGTCGCAAACATTTGTTTATGAGAAACACATCTAATCTATACTAGTGAAATCGAATCACCACTCTTAATAATAACAACGCAACATTTAGGTTGAATAATATCAATAAATGACTAGTACGTGCACAACATCAGTTGAAATATTGTTGTTTAGGTAACCATCCCGGTCCACACCTGTTAAGTCACAAATCATCCCAACAAATAAAAATGTTGTCACGACACACAACCTCATGGCAAGGACCTTTTCATCGCGCTGTAGAAAGGCGTCGCAGCATAATTAAGCGCCGCTTATATAAACTGCAAAGAACGGGGTCAAACTGAAATTGTACAACTGGACAAAGAACGCCCTAGTACATTCCCCCCAACTTAAAAGTAACCGTCTCGGTTAATGTGGGATGACTCCACTTTGTCGCATTGCAACAAACATACTCGTCATAAAAGACGTCAACTGTATTACTGTCGCCTGGTCAGTGTTCATCTCCAGCCGAGCAGGTGCATTACGAAGTAATCGAGGAGCGGAAATCGGTGTTCCAGCATCGATACCATATGAACTGGTAATCCCTTCCTTTGCAGCCCTCCGTTCTCTTATTCGTTTCGATCGTCTGGGTGCTGCAACCGGCGGTAACACAACAGGTTCGACCCTTTCAACAATCTCGGCTTCGCGCCTTTCGCTCATGGGAGCGATCTCTGCTGAATGAGTAGGACCTTCTTCATCCGCGGGAATGAGACGAACGAAAATGCCTTCCTCTTCTTCATCATCTGAGCTGTTATCGCGGCTTGTCGCGGGTTCTTCTGGGACGTCCGTCAAGGTGCGGTCTGGAACGATCACGTGAAGACCTACAGGCTGTAAGTTCGCTCGGCAAACCGTCTGTGGATGCCCTGAGCCGTCAGCTCGTTCAATGTGATAAGGACTTCCAGGCTGCTCTGACACACCGGTAACTTTGTAAATATCGGGACACCAGGCGTCTTGAATCTTGTTGCGTCCCGGTTACGGACGTATACTCTGCAGCCAATCGATAGAGGCTCGCTGATCTTCCTTCTCTCATGTAGATGATTTCGATCCGCAGCAGTCCTCTCGCCACGCTCCTTCACATTACGATACGCATTTCTCAGTCTCCTCTGATGGATAGCTAACCAGCCATCAATACTTTCATTTTGATCTGTGGTAATGCTCAGCAGAGCATCAATCGGAAGTCGCGGATCTCGACCGAAGAGAAGGTAAAATGGCGAGTATCCGGTGGACGCTTGGGGCGTCGCGTTATATGCTGTGCATAACTCTGGAAGGTATTCAGTCCACTTTCGTTTGTGCGATGGAGAAAGAGTTCGCAGTAGGTCGTGTAGTGTGCGGTTAAATATTTCGCACTGGCCGTTCCCCTCTGGGTGATATGCAGTAGTACGCGATTTTTGCACTCCATACAGTTTGCAGAGCTCTCGAATGGTTGCACTTTCGAAGTTTCTACCTCTATCGGAATGGATTCGCTGCGGGACGCCAAAGCGTTGAAACCACTCTCGAACTAAGTCACGGGCAGTCGTACGCGCTGTTTGATCACGCGTCGGTACAGCCCATGTGTACTTAGTAAAGACGTCCGTCATCACTAACACGCTTTCTCGGCCATCGGTGGCTTTCTCCAGTTGAGTGAAGTCGATAGCCACGACTTCCAAGGGTCTCGACGCCAGGAGATTTCCCATTGGTGCATGGATCTTGCGACGAGGCATCTTTGCTAATGTGCACCTGGAACAGTTCTTGACGTAGGTGTCTATCTCACGATGCGTTCCTGGCCAGAAACACCTACTCCATGCAAGTTGAATGGTTCGATCACCACCTTGGTGTCCCATTAGATCATGAACAGCTTCCAACAGTTGTGATTTTAACACGCTCGGCAAGACCAATTGTCTCACTAGTTCTCTCTGTGAATTCATCACAGTACGATACAGAATTCCGTTCTGTTCAGATAACTTTGGCCATTGTCGTACCAACTTCATCACGATATCCGAATCGCAGTGTATCGGTCGCTCACCCGCTCTCCAGTACAACAGAAACCTGCCGATGTCGGAATTTTTGTTCTGCAGCTCTGTAATCTCGGCATGCGATAGTGACGGAAATGCGGACGACGCCTGCATCGTCGGTAGCAAGGGCGACTCGTTAATCTCGTGTGTCTCGACACCTCTGGCACTTGCTTCTATTTGCTGAACTTTGGCTTCAGTAGCTAGCAACCCGCGAAGCTCTCTCGGTAGCAAGGTACACGAGGCACGCATAGCACATATCTGCTGGACATCGTCATCCTCATCACTGTCAATCAGGTCAGATACATCTTCATGTATTTGTCGGCTTAATGCATCTGCATTGGCATTCAGTCGTCCTGCACGATATTCAATCGTGAAGTTGAAAGGTGCTAATTCTGCGACCCAACGTTGTTCAACTGCTCCCAACTTGGCAGTCTGAAGGTACCTTAACGGATTGTTGTCGGTGTAGATCACAAACTCTCCGCCATACAAGTATGCGCGAAACTTGGTCGTAACGGCCCATTTAAATGCAAGCATTTCGAGCTTTATGGAACTGTATTGACGCTCAGGGGGTCGTAAACGTCGACTAGCGTATGCGATAACAACACGTCGTCCGTCCTGATCTTGCGAAATGACAGCACCAAGCCCAAGATGGCTAGCATCGGTTTCAACAACAAACGGTCGTGTGTAGTCCGCGTATCCAAGGACAGAAGCAGTAGACAAAGCTTCCTTCAGTGACTGGAAAGCTTCATCACATTCACAATTCCATCGATCTTGAAGGAACCCTTCATCCTTCCATGTTCTTTGATCTCTTTGTTCACACAAGTGACTAAGTCATGCAACGGACCAGCAATCTTGCTAAAGCCCTGAACATATTTCCGGTAGTAGGAAACAAATCCAAGAAATGAGCGTAGCTGTTTGACAGTGTTTGGTAATGGCCATCTCTGGACAGCAACAATCTTCACAGGGTCAGTTGAAATACCGTCTGCTGATACACGATGTCCGAGGTATGTCACTTCATTTTGCAAAAAGTGACACTTGCTGGGCTTCAGCTTGAGTCCGATTTTCCGCAATCGTTGCAACACCATGTCTAAGCGTTCTATGTGACTTTCGAATGTCTCCGAAAACACAATCACGTCGTCTAAGTAACACAGTACTGTCTGGTAACACTGGTCTCCTAAGCAACGCTGCATGAGACGCTGACATGTCGCTGGAGCGTTGCACAACCCAAACGGCATGCGGGTATACTCGTAAATGCCCAATGGCGTGACAAAGGCTGTCTTGTCTTGATCTTTCTCGTCCATGGTAATCTGGTGGTAGCCAGAGGCCAAATCAAGGGTCGTGAACCATTTCGCGCCCTTCATGGCGTCAAACGACTCATCAATTCGTGGTAACGGGAAAGCATCCTTGTGTGTCTTGGCATTCAGCTGACGGTAGTCAACGCACATGCGCAAACTGCCATCTTTCTTGCGAACAAGAACAATCGGAGAAGCCCAAGCAGAGTGACTTTCCGTGATAATGCCTCGACTCAACAAATCCTTGATATGGTCTTTCACCTCTTGATACTGGGTAGGAGGTATTCTCCTGAACTGCTGCCTCACGGGTTCATCAGTGACAGTCCTGATCGAGTGTCTCGCCATGTCCGTATAGCCAAGATCATCATCGTTTCGTGCAAAAGCACCTGCATTTCGACAGATCAACTCTTGTAAGCGGTCTACTTGTTCGCGGCTACACTGAGATCCAACATCAAGTACATTCGTGAGTCCCTCGAATGTTCCGACTGAACGCGATTGTACGCTCTTCTTCAAGGTTACGAACTCTTCATTTTGTGAGATTCTCTGGAAACACACTCCATTGTCGTCGTTGACATTGTCAACTGTCTGGTAGACTCCAATTCTCACTCGTGGCTTCAGCCACACATCTTCGTGACTCGTGTTGACTACCTGCACAGGTACAACTCCTCGGTGCATTTTTGTTACTGTGCAGCACATGGATATTCCGGCAGGGAGGGATCCTACAATGGGCTCAACGACGACAGTTGTCCCATCGGCTTGGTTCTGCAAACACGATACTACAATAGTAGCGCAAGATTCTGCTGGAACTCTCAGACTCTGTGAACCTACAACTCGTGCGAAACCTTTCCGGTTATGCATATTCGCGTGTTCAATGGAAGCTACTACTTCATCTACTCGTTAATTACCGGGCCTTAAAGATCCTTCTGGATGTCTAAGAGAAATGTTAAATGCACTTAGGACATTCATTCCCAGTACACCCGGACAACTTCTCTTGTATGCACGTTGTTCTGTGTCTGTGGAATCACAGACAACCAGAACACCTCTTGCGGGAATGGTATGTCCCAAAGCCGTCACATCTAACTCTACATATCCAACGTATGGTATATCTAATCCGTTGGCTGCGGTAAATTTTAGCCAACCACACGACTCCAACTCTCGATTGTTTCGAGCGATATACTCGCGGAAGAAAGACTCTGTCACAGTACTCACTTGGGAACCTGTGTCAACTAGACAAGTAACTTCAACATCTCCCATTTTTAGGTTACTATGGGGCATGTCCCTACTGTAGCATCAGTTGGTGCAACAGTATTTGAGCCTAACCGCAACAACTCCACAACCCGACTCGCGGCAGTGAGTGCATCTAGTTTATAGTCTTCGCTCTGTGGATCATCAGAACGAAAATTTCTGGAACACGTGTCTATGTTCAGTCTACCTCTCGGTGGACGCGTTTGGGGCTGTCGCCAGGGTTGACCGGAGTGTGTCACGCCACAGCATTGCCTTCCAAAATGTCCAACTTTCCCACATTTATAGCAAATGGCACGACCATCTTCTGTGAACTGCAACGACCGCTGTGCCTGCATGGATCGCTGTGCTGCTGCGGACTGTCGTCCTTTCGACGTACTATTCGCGGCTTCTTCCATCTTACGAACACGTTCAGACAAAGCGCCCAAGACTCGCGTTTGGTCTTCTAGTGTCGAAAGTACCTTTTGTATGGTACTGTTGGTGGCTTCCGTATTGATTTCATTCGTTGACAGTGCCGAGTGACTAGCGGACTCGGTGGTATTAGTTGACGTTGCGGCTAATTCTCGGTTACCGGTAACATGACGTCTCACTGCGGGTGGCCGCTCTTCCTCTTCAGACCACATGATCGCTTCCTCACGCAGTTCGACAAAAGCCATATCTGGACGAAGCCTAAGCTGCTGCTTCACTTCTCTGCGCAAGACGCGATCCTTCAAACCTTCTGCAAAGTGTTCAGCCAAGACGCGGTCTGGATCGTTGACGGAACGCGAATCTTTACGTGTCAGCGTCTCGAGAAGCCCCTGCAATGCAGCTGCAAAGCTGCGAATGGATTCGCCTTCCAACTGGTTCCTCAGATAGAACAGCTCCTGTAGCTGCGACACGGACCGTTTCTCTCCAAAAACTTCCAAGAGGATTTCGAGTACTCGTCTGGGAGTCCTTGCGTCTTCTTTGGGCCAATAGCGTATCTCGTGTCTTGCATCGCCCTCAAGGTGCGAGACGATTTGATCACACTTCTCATCATTGGACATCTCACGAGCTCGGAAGAGACTCTCAATATCCTCCACAAACTCCTGTACTGTCAACTCGCCATCTTTCCCACTAAAAGAACGGATCTTCCTCTCCCTCGGTACGTATAACACCTGAGTTGCAGGTCGTGAATTCGATGCGAGTTGCAGTCGCGCAAGTTGGTCCTGCAAAGCAGTGATCTGATCATGGAGACCATTAGCAGGTTGGACAACATTTGGAGAGTCCCCAGACTCCATAATGGTGGCTCTGCCGTGCACGGTTCACGGTGCAGGAAGGACATCTATATTTTGGTCAGTTATCAAACGTCTCTCCCTTAACGCATGCAGGAAGGTCATTGTTTCCGATCCGGTCATCGCGCGTCTGCCATCTTCTGGACACCAAAATGTTCTAGTGCACCAAACTGTTAAATATCAACTGCACTAACGTGGAATAAAATCCCTTTATTGAGGTTCGTTTGCCAAGTTTGGCGTTATATTTTCACTCCAATACGAACAAAGAGACGGCAGAGGCGAGTCATCTGTTAAGTCATAAATCATCCCAACAAATAAAAATGTTGTCACGACACACAACCTTGTGGCAAGGACCTTTTCATCGCGCTGCAGAAAGGTGTCGCAGCGTAATTAAGCGCCGCTTAAAGAAACTGCAAAGAACGGGGTCAAACTGAAATTGTACAACTGGACAAAGAACGCCCTAGTACATTTAGTTAATTTGTTATTTCATAGTTGAGAGCCAATCACCGATTATATGGTAAAGCATTTTACCGGTAACATTGGCAGGGCTTTTATGATCCTGGCCGTAGTGGGGGGCCTATGCTGCCACCTCACGGAGCTTAGGTAATCGAGGCCAGGAGCTGCTGCCAAAAATGGGATGGTCATATTTTATGTCGTGATTATGCACATTGTAATATATAAGTGTACACAATTCTTATTGTGTTTAACAAGCGGATTAACAATTTTGTGCACGGTAGATATACAACGTAATCATGGTGTCAAAGTAAATGTGTCATTTGTGCAAGATAGTCTGATTTCTGGTAGTCCAGTTCCTCTGCCTGCTCGTGTTTATTGTGGACACGGGCCACTGAACGAGTCCGGCCGATAACGAATAGTGTATTTTGAGCAGGTGTGTATTTATGTTAGAATTCCCGTTTCCAATTCAAGCATTACCATAATTTAGTTATCCGTCATTTGGCATTTGGTTTGTGAACACGGTGTGATACGAAATTACTCGTTTAGGTGAAAAGAAGGAGAGGAAGTGGTTTAAAATAGAGTGAACGACACAGCCACATGACAGGCGACGCTCACCCGAGTCACCGAGTTACGAAGGTGGCCTGACAGTGACGTTTATACGTACTCCGGCGTCCAAGTACACGCGCGATGCGTGGTTGCATGTTTTGGGCTGAAACTCCTCTAAGTAGTGACACCTTGTATTGTGGACATTTCATAGAGTTAATAACTTGTCTTGATAGGTATGTGGGCTCGAGTGGGCTCGATATTTATGTATATATTTTTACTAAAAATGTAATATAGAAAAAACGAAGGCCATAAAAAATTGAATATAAGTCAAGACTGTAATTATAATATACATGTATACATAATTTATATATAACTGATGAGATAGAATGTGATATAACTAGATGCATTTATATTAATACTGTCGTCGATTGTTTAGTAATCGCTCGGATACAAGAAACTGTGGAATGTTTACGTGCGATGGTGATGTTTTGTACGGAAATTGTAATTTTGTACGGAAATTGATTATTCGTAATGTATGGGTTTCACTTAACTTGCGTCAACATAAAAAGTTTATTCAAATTAACCTCATAACAAGTCATTTGTGAATATTAAGAGAAACTGTCTTCAGCTTATGTGAATGTCGTGGCATCTGGTGGGTGGGCATTTTTGCCAATAATCTTTAATCTGGTCGATGAATACAGAGAAAGAAAACATGAACAGTGGCTGCTATTTGTGTCTGCTCATAACTCAAGTAGTCAGTTAGAATATATGTTCATCCTGTTAAGTGTACAGTATGCTTGGACAAAATCGCAAAATATGTTTGATTAAGTATACAGTGCTATACACCATTTGGTTTGTTTGTCAAGACAATTTCACTGTTTTATCCCATATGGTAACACTCAGATTAAAGTTATTAAGTTATGCACCAGATGGCGTTATTCAGATTAAAGTTATTAAGTTATGCACCAGATGGCAAATATTCCACGAAAACCAACTTGTCTTAATATGTTTGCATAATATGAAATAAATAATTATAAGCAGATGACTGGTCAAGACGACAGATAAGACAGGTGGAAATTTGAGGGGGGACCTGTTGACCACTATATTAACTAATAGTTCCTAGTCTATGGGCCACAATTAATTACTATAATTGATTTTTTTGAATTTGATAGTGAAACAAATTGAATGGATCAGTATTAATTAAATAAATGGCTCAGATTACACTAGTTTGTCACTGAAAAACTACACTGACCAATATTGGCTGTGATTGATGTGAATGGCTTCAACGCCAGCTGTTCCTGCTCCAAAAAGCACACTTTTTATTAATTCAAGACTGGCAAAAAGCTTTGGTTAAGGGCCTGGTAGGCAGTTACATTAAGAATAAGACTATCTTTTGTTTACAAATGTTTCTTTAGATTTTTATGTAAACACCATATTTGTATTAAGAGGGACACTCTGGCTATTCCAGTATACCCATATGCTACTAGTAGGTGCCTGCTTCCCCTGGCTAGCCAGTTCTCATACCTATAACAAATGTGGACATAGTGCTACTAGTGGGTGCCTGGTCCCCTGGCTAGCCAGTTCTCATACCTATAACAAATGTGGACATAGTAGTGCTACTAGTGGGTGCCTGGTCCCCTGGCTAGCCAGTTCTCATACCTATAACAAATGTGGACATAGTAGTGCTACTAGTGGGTGCCTGCTTCCCCTGGCTAGCCAGTTCTCATACCTATAACAAATGTGGACATAGTAGTGCTACTAGTGGGTGCCTGCTTCCCCTGGCTAGCCAGTTCTCATACCTATAACAAATGTGGACATAGTAGTGCTACTGGTGGGTGCCTGGCCCCCTGGCTAGCCAGTTCTCATACCTATAACAAATGTGGACATAGTAGTGCTACTAGTGGGTGCCTGGTTCCCCTGGCTAGCCAGTTCTCATACCTATAACAAATGTGAACATAGTAGTGCTACTGGTGGGTGCCTGCTTCCCCTGGCTAGCCAGTTCTCATACCTATAACAAATGTGGACATAGTAGTGCTACTAGTGGGTGCCTGGTTCCCCTGGCTAGCCAGTTCTCATACCTATAACAAATGTGGACATAGTAGTGCTACTAGTGGGTGCCTGGCCCCCTGGCTAGCCAGTTCTCATACCTATAACAAATGTGGACATAGTAGTGCTACTAGTGGGTGCCTGCTTCCCCTGGCTAGCCAGTTCTCATACCTATAACAAATGTGGACATAGTAGTGCTACTAGTGGGTGCCTGGCCCCCTGGCTAGCCAGTTCTCATACCTATAACAAATGTGGACATAGTAGTGCTACTAGTGGGTGCCTGCTTCCCCTGGCTAGCCAGTTCTCATACCTATAACAAATGTGGACATAGTAGTGCTACTAGTGGGTGCCTGCTTCCCCTGGCTAGCCAGTTCTCATACCTATAACAAATGTGGAGATAGTAGTGCTACTAGTGGGTGCCTGCTTCCCCTGGCGAGCCAGTTCTCATACCTATAACAAATGTGGACATAGTAGTGCTACTAGTGGGTGCCTGGCCCCCTGGCTAGCCAGTTCTCATACCTATAACAAATGTGGACATAGTAGTGCTACTAGTGGGTGCCTGCTTCCCCTGGCTAGCCAGTTCTCATACCTATAACAAATGTGGACATAGTAGTGCTACTAGTGGGTGCCTGCTTCCCCTGGCTAGCCAGTTCTCATACCTATAACAAATGTGGACATAGTAGTGCTACTAGTGGGTGCCTGCTTCCCCTGGCGAGCCAGTTCTCATACCTATAACAAATGTGGACATAGTAGTGCTACTAGTGGGTGCCTGGCCCCCTGGCTAGCCAGTTCTCATACCTATAACAAATGTGGACATAGTAGTGCTACTAGTGGGTGCCTGCTTCCCCTGGCTAGCCAGTTCTCATACCTATAACAAATGTGGACATAGTAGTGCTACTAGTGGGTGCCTGCTTCCCCTGGCGAGCCAGTTCTCATACCTATTCGTGATCAATAACAAATGGTGCATGGTATATAGGCCTATATTAGTGTCTACAGTTGACAAAATACATTGTTCCTTCACTGCATTAAATTGTTGTTTAGTGTGTCTATCGTTTGTAAATGAGAACAGTTTTAATAAATATCACTATTTCCATAACCATTCAGTGTCATAAACTTCTGTTTGATCTCTGGCTAATCTTGTCTGTAGGATTATTAAACCTCATTATTTTGGGCATTTCTCATAATGCAAATCAGTTCTGCAATCAACTTAGTGATCATCTCAGAACATTGATGTCTGATATCAAACAAAATTACTTTCATTTGGGGGAAGGGAGTCTGAGGCAATCTGGCATTGGACATAAATATTTTACGCCAGTCGTTACTGTTAATACATTAGTATCGTCACATCAATGTTTACACACTTTCGTCTGAGGGGGAGGGGTAGAGGGCTGAGGCCAGATGAAGGTAATTTTGTCTGATATCGAACATCGACGTTCTGAGATGATCCCTCAGTTGCACTCTTCTATATTCTTCTGGTGTGATCTCCAAGCTTGTACTTGCTGTATATTTTATACTGTGTATTTTAAATGAGGCCTAACAATTGTTTTTTTACACAGTATAATTTGGTCTTTTCACTTATGTTATAGTTTCTTATTCTTATACTCTTTGGAATATGCTCCCTCTTAGTGTTAGATCAGTTGAAAATATTACAAAATTCCGTCGTCATTTAAAACGTACCTTTACAAGCTTGCTTATCCACCGTAGCTCCCTAGCACCTTGACCCATCTCTTGACAACTGGAAAACTACTTATGGATTTTGAGATTGACCAATCCTTTTGTTTTGATGCGCCTCTGAGCTTGGTTTCCAAGGATTTAGGCGTAATAGAAGTTATCTTATTATTATTATTTAACCCAAGGATTTGTTTATCCTTCAAAGATAAACAGTATACACGCATTGACTGAGCTGTTAGTCAAACAACCAGTGCATAGGCTGATAACATTATTAATTACATGACTTCACAGATTATCAGCTCAATGAAATCATCCAGATTAGCAAGCCAATTACCACCCTTGTTTGAACTTTGACCTGCACATATCATAGAACATGTTTGGCAGACCAGTTGTGACTGTTTACGTAGATCTGGAGCTACAACCTGTATTGACATCAAAGTGAGGTCAACACGCCATCATAATATAGATTATCTGAGTAGATCTGAAAATCCATAAAGCTGTGTCAACATTACCACTTTGGGACGGGAAGTATCATTTGCATCATCTTGCTTTCGTGCTTTTTTGACTATATGGCCCACATTTTCATGACTTTAAAGGTATTATCAATCTGTTTGTTGTACACCTGGCTGTTTGCCAAAAATGTTTAAATAAGTAAAATATGCATTACATTACTAGTGCGGCATGGCATGTGCTAAATCAACCTTTCCTGCATACAGTTCTCACTTGAACAACTTTTGTCTTATGTTTTTATCAAAATGAAAAACATTTTGTGGACAGAATTTCAACAACATGAAAATATGACAGAATGTCCGAACACTCCAGGTGTTCATCATCCATTTTTTATGATTTGATTAACCTTGTTGCTAGGCACTGAGTCACATCATGGACAGGTCAATTGTACTCTCATAAAGATGTGTAAAGGATGTGGTTCTCATTACTGCCAGTTGAAATGTAGTGTTAATGGACTCCACGCAATAATGTGAAATATATATACAAAGTATTCATGTTCTGAATTATGAGTGTGAAAAAAGTAAAAATATTACTAATTTTGAACCATCCAGTCGGATGACCCTCTTCACTCATGTTAATGTACAGTTGTTTGCATTAAAATGACTGTAGTTGATAAGGGTTAATGGTTTTACTGATAGAACATTAACATTAATAAGCTAAGAAGTTGTTTATTGTTCCCATGGGGAAATTCTCTGTGTTGTCGACATTCATAAACAACAGTGCTATATGTAAAGGGTTAATACAATAAAATATTTACATACAGAGGAAATAATTCAGTCATATATAGTAGACAAAATATTCATAATATATATATATATATATAATGCAATAAAATTACTTCAATAAAATAGTCAACTATGCAATTCCAGCATGTCGAGACTGGGAGACACACAATACAGTCAAACCCTACTGCAAAGTCATGAGCAGTGAAACTCTACTGCATAGTCATGAGCAGTGAAACCCTGCTGCAAAGTCATGAGCAGTCAAACCCTGCAGCAAAGTCATGAGCAGTGAAACCCTACAGCAAAGTCATGAGCAGTGAAACCCTGCAGCAAAGTCATGAGCAGTGAAACCCTACTGCAAAGTCATGAGCAGTGAAACCCTGCTGCAAAGTCATGAGCAGTGAAACCCTACTGCAAAGTCATGAGCAGTGAAACCCTACTGCAAAGTCATGAGCAGTCAAACCCTGCTGCAAAGTCATGAGCAGTCAAACACTACTGCAAAGATGAATGTCAAGCACACTTATTCAGAAGTTTCACGGCGGTAGGAATAAAGTTCTTTCTGCCCCTGTTGGTACAGGCACCTCGTTAATACCGCCAACTCACAATTAGGTCACCCTACAATAGTCCGAAATAATTTCCATAGTCCTGCTAATACAGTCACCTCTCTATTCAGGTCACTTTCGTCCAGTCCTGAGGGTGACCTTAATAGTGAGGTTCCGCAAACTGAACTTGAGCATTTTGAACCTCCTGCCTGAGAGCAGCAGCTCAAAGTGACATTCAAGTGCATGCGCAGTGTTATTTGAGTTGAGTCGTTGCTGCTTGCAGTTGGCCAGAAGATGGATGTGTGGGCGCAAGTGAAAACATGGATGGTGCTACATGTGATCCTCGGCTACATCTTTGTCACAAGTGGCCTCATTGTCTGCTTCCTAAT
Source organism: Escarpia spicata (assembly GCA_963995525.1). NCBI lineage: Eukaryota > Metazoa > Annelida > Polychaeta > Sabellida > Siboglinidae > Escarpia > Escarpia spicata. The sequence goes on from OZ023218.1 coordinate 33,004,101, forward strand.
GCTGCTCACCTACATCTTCCTGTGGCCCTTCAGTCACCGCCTCTATCGCAAGGTCGTCATCAATCTCGCGTACACACACTGGTGTCGTAAGTAACAAGTTGTAATACTAATTTACTAAATGAGGCCTAACTATATTTTAATTGTTATGCAAAGGTGAAGTAACAAGTTTTCACAAGGGTACTAATTTATTAAATGAGGTGTATTTATGTTTCTGTTTTTTTTAAATAAAAAGTGTAATTGTTTTTTTGGGGTGGGGAGGGTGGAGGGAGGGAGGGAGGGAGGGAGGGAGCAAGGGTGAGAAAGGGGGGAGGGAGGGAGAGCGTAAGAGACCAAGGGTGGGAGTGAGGGACCGAGTGAGGAACACAGGGAGCGAGGTAGGGATGGAGGGAACGAAAGACCGAGGAAGGGAGCGAGACAGTGAGCGAGAGATGGAGTGAGATAGGGAGGGAGCGAGCGAGAAAGGGAGTGAGCGAGAGACCAAGGGAGTGAGCGAGAGGGAGAGTGAGTGAGAGAGTGAGTGAGAGAGGAAGAGGAAGGGATGGGATTCCATCCTTCCTTCCTCTGCATGTTCTGCTCCTACTTGCATCAAGATGTTATAATGATGTTGTGTTTGTTGTAGAACTGACATTCTTGGCGCAGTGGTGGGCTGGCAGTGAGTGCTCTGTCTACCTGGAGAATGCTGATGACGAGAAGTACATCGGCAAGGAACACGTCATAGTGTTGATGAACCACAAATACGACATCGACTGGCTGATGACATGGCTACTGGCAGAGAGATGGGGCATGCTAGGGGTAGACACTTTGCAACTTTCTTTTCTTTTATGCAGGTTTATGAAGTCGCTAAATTGTATCAGCTGCATGATTCTTACTTTATATGGTTTTTGCGTGCATATTTATTATGTAATATCTTGTTGATGACTGATTGGTTTGCATTAGATCCTTGTTGGTGCATGTTAATCCATGGTTGGATTATATCAAACCCTTGTTTATTCATCTTAGTCTGCACAAAGTCTTAGTTCACACATATACTCCACTGACTATGACCATGTACTCATTTATTCAGCAAAGTGAACCGAGGCAACATGGAGCGAACAAAGTTGGCTATGATTCAAAGCAGCACCAAGAGGGTATGATCCCAGGTTCTCTCAAATGACAGAGCGGTGTTCTGCAAAGAGTACTTCAGGGCCCAAATATATTAGTCATTGGTTGGTTTATAACTTTGTATAGGTTGGTTTGTGTTAGTCGTTGGTTGGTCTGTATTAGTCATGGTTGGTTTGTATTAGTTTTGGATGGTTTATACTAATCTTGTTTGGTTTATTCTACTGTTGATTGTTTTATACTAGCAAGAATGCCCATCCACTGGACAGAAATACAGTTTATCAAAGAATTCAAACCTGATGTTTAATAAACATGACATAAATTTAAGCAGTTTTTCACAGCACTCCGTATGTTTTCTATGATTGTAGCAAGTTATGTAGAATGTCCTCAACTAATTGCCAGATGGTTTACGTAGCTTGGAACAATCGCAGAAAACATGCAAACTATTGCGAACAATCATCCTACCAAAACTCTAATGTCCATCTGTCATCTGGTATATACCCTAAACTGGTAAGAACCCTTGACCTGTGATAACAGTGTTTCTTGTAAGAGGTCATAGATGAAAGTTTGTGGTCCGAGATGCAAAATGTCCACAAACACCCCACGTCAGCATACATGCACGCACATTAGCTGGATTATAGTTAGATTAGTCCTGGTTGGTTGGTATCCACAGAATTACTTGTCATAATATTTTTACAGACAAATGTTGCAGAGACTGTTTGTATAGTAAGACATTTTAAATGAGTTGTAATGACTTGACTCATAGGGAGTTTTTAATATACATATTTTAGAGAGGTTTTATTTTTCACATTTAATTCTTGGAGTTTTTATTTCAACTTTTTAATATGTACAACTTATTTTAATGATTGGAAAGTGCATTTGATCAGTGAACCCAAAAATGACATAATGCATAATTAAGTTACCAGCTAATATATAACATAATTGACATCAACTGATTGATTGATAGGGCACAAAAATCTATGGCAAGTCAAGCCTCAAGATGGTGCCTCTCATAGGCTGGGCGTGGATGTTTACGGAGAGTATCTTCCTGAAGCGGGAGTGGGAAGAGGACAAGAGGATCATCATGCATGATCTACAGTACCTCATGGAGTACCCTGATAACTACTGGGTCACGGTGAGTGCATTCTCCCCCTTCCACTCGCGATAAAACAGCTTTGGATATATAAACTTGTTGTATATTTTAGCTGCATCCGCAACACGTTTAGTGCCCCGCTGATCCCTTTCGTTGATGTCCAGCTATGTAATGTATGACAAGGCAACAGGTCACGTGATGGATAGGTCAATTACCGTAATGACTGTACACAGTCAGACCCCTGATAAAACGTCTCAGCTGTTTGAATACATACACTACAAAAATAAACTATTTTCGGTGTCCAAAAATGTTCAGTCACTATGGACTGTTTGTACATTCGGGCGCATAAAATAATAGATGTCTGAAAGCATACAGTACAGAGATATAATAATTGTTGTAGATTTGTTGGGGTTCGAACACATAGACATTATGGTAATTCACCTATTCATCATGTGATCTGTTGCCTAACAAACGTTCTATCAAGCCATAAAAAATGGTTGCCGAACACACGTGGTCTGTGCATTCCGTCGTATATTTTGTTGAAATTCTGGCCCCCAAGTGTTTTTATGACAAAAGAGCATAAGGCAAAATTTTTTCAGTGACAGCTGTATGCGGGAATGTTTGATTTATGAGATGTCATGCAGCGATGGTAATGTAATTCACGTATATAGCTGTTATCAACATTGTTGGCAAAGGCAAAACTTGACGGAGGTCATGCAAATTGTGATTATGACGTTGGCAAACGGCAACATACTGGATAAATTAATTATTGAAAATGTGCTGGTGTTTGCAGCTGCTATTATTCTGCGAGGGGACGAGGTTTACAGAGACAAAGCGCCAGGCAAGTATGATGGTGGCCCGACAGAAGGGGCTGCCTGAACTGAAGCACCACCTTCTCCCTCGAACACGTGGCTTTGTCCTCAGCATGAATGGCGTCAAGGGCAAATGTGAGTCGCATACGAAGTTGGTCACCTGAGGTGACCAGGGGGTAGATTTACCATTGTGATAACATTGTGATAGCTGCATTGTGTGGCCTTTTAGATAGATACATGTATTTATTTTCTCGCTATTGTACAACACATAGTATAAAGCAGTGTAGAAATAACCTACAGTGTACACATTAATATATAATTTAACTATTTAACCCTTTATATCTCAAGTGATTTCACGAAATGTGCTTCGAATCCTTGTAGTGCGCGCACACAATCACCAAGATACGGATGCCTCTTTTTTTGCATTTAACTTTTTTATATTTCGTTTCCTAACATTGCAAGTTGTGCATTTCTTAAAGATAATTGAGTTCCAGACAAGACAGTAATAAATATACTAATCAACTTTTAAAATAAACATGTGAAACGCAAAATGCAATACAAATCTTCAAACTCTTGTCAGTTGATATTTTCAAACAGCGCTCTTTCAAAAACTTCCAGTACAAAGGCGTATGAAAATGCCCCTAGTGCACAGCAGATACACTAAAGAATCAAGTGACACAAGTTACATAGGTATCTAGATGATGACGCCACCTCCACGTGTTACCAAATTTAGACAAACTTTATGGCTGTTTGGAAACGGGCGTCTGGCCACCTTTGGCCGTTGAAGGTCTAATATAAAAGTTACAAAAATAAAGGTTGTACAGTATAAGTATAAGACTCCTAAGACTAATAAATAGTTGCTATCATAGGGGTCACCTTGGGGGTTTAGTAATAGTCTATCTTCTACAGAACTTGTTTTTGTATTCCATTGACCCATTTTTGATACTTGAAAAAATTGTAGCAAAAAGCCTTGGATCTCACATTAAATCAAATGTTTTGTCTAATGAATTACAATCTGCATACAAACAGCTTCATTTGATGGAAACAGCCCTATTAAAAGTGCATAATGATGTTACTTTAAATATGGATAAAGGTAGAGTAACAGCACTTACCTTGCTAGATCTGTCTGCTGCCTTTGATACAATCGATCACGCCATTCTCTTAAATCATCTGTCTTTATGGTATGGTGTGTCCGGCAAAGCTTTAAGTTGGTTTTTGTCATATCTAACACATAAGTGGCAAACAGAGAAGATTGGGGATTGACTTTCATCAGCACTCCCTACTTCATCTGGTGTTCCTCAGGGTTCTGTCCTCGACCATTACTTTTTACTCTCTACACAACACCACTGAGCTCAGTTATTAACAGTCATAATCTAAACCATCATCTATATGCAGATGATACCCAGATTTACATTACTTTATCTATGCCTAATACTAATTCCTCCTTAGATCAGCTCAGTAATTGTCTTAATGACGTTTCCGTTTAGATGACTGAGAGTAGATTAAAGTGAGATGCTGATAAAACATTGTTTCTTATTATTGGTACACAGAGGCAGTGTGAAAAAATTAAAAGCTTTTTTCCCCACACCTGTGCTTAGCCAGTATGTTACATCTGCACCTTCAACACAAAATCTTTGGAGTAATCTTTGATGATAATTTCAATTTTAGACAGCATATTTCTCAAATGTGTCGCTGCTGTTATTATCATATTCGTGATTTACGACATATTCGCCGTTATTTGCCTCTTTCTGTAGCAAAAACTATCGCAACTGCACAATGTTGCCCTTAAGGATATCACTAGGTTACAACTTGTGCAAAATTGCTTAGCAATCTCCGCTGTTTCTCACTCAGTGCCTCTTCTGAAGTCTTTGCACTGGCTTCCTGTCCGATATCGTATTATTTTTAAGATCTGTAACATTTCCTACCAGGCACTTTCATGTAAGCAACCAGCATATTTGTATTCATTGCTTACTCCAGTAAAATAGCCTATCCAGCTTCGATCGTCTAGTTCTGATTTACTTTTTGTTCCAAGAGTCAGCACTAATATTGGAACAAGAGCATTTTCTGTTGCTGCACCAACTCTCTGGAATGTGCCCCCTCTTAGTGTTAGATCAGTTGAAAATATTATACAATTTTGCCATCATTTACAAACTTACCTTTATAACCTTGCGTATCCACTTTAGCTCCCTGGCGTATCGATCCATCTGTTGACGACTTTAATATGGCTTATCGATTCTGATATTAACTAACCCTTTTGTAATGATGCCCCATACAGTCTTTAGGTGGTTGATTCCTGAAATGGTGAACCCATGATTGATGCTGTTACAAGGAACAATTATTGATGTTAGGTCAGTAAATAAGTTAAATTACGAATCACGGTGGGGGATCTTTGTCAAACTGAATGTAATTTTAGGGGGTGCACATGCCTGTGTTATGAAGCATGACCAGGGGGTGGGGTGTCTAAAAACGTTCGACAAATGGTGTGACAAACTTTTTGGATGGCCACAAAAAGGGGTGGCCACTCTACAGAGGGACACTTAGATGGGCTCCTGCCTCCCATCACCATACACAAAATAGATTAACTGCTGTGGATGCGTGGACCAAGTGAAACATACACAAAACCTTTTAACATAACATTGCCAAAATCTAATTTGGCTGCACTTAGCCAAACAGCATTTGGATAATTAGCGATTACATGAAATCCAGTCTTGTATCCTAGCAATGGCTCTTGGCGGGCTATTCACAACAACTGTAAGAAGGTGCATCAGCGTCAGTCAAATGAACAAAACTGTTCACTATTTTTTCAACTGTGCCTCGTTGGTCGGTCATCTGAAGAACTTGCACATTACTATCAGGCTATGGTAGTGGTATTTTCCATCAAAATACCAGTGTATTGTTTGAGTCCAGTGATAGCCAATGCACAGCATTCAATTGTAGATAATCAAGATGACAGATCACCTTGACGACCAGACACCAAGCGATGATGTATGACAGTTATGACTAATCATCTCAATAGCCCACATGCATAACAAGCACTGCGGAAAACCAAATTATCTAGATAGCGGTTTTCGACTGACAACGACATGTGGCCGTTGCTAAGGGATAGCATGGCCTGAAAAGCCAGCCACTGGTCACATTAGGCAGGTGGCCATTGGTGAGGCGGGTCGCTGAACTGTAGAAGTGTCTTGAGGAATCTTACAAGACATTATAAACCAAGGTAGCCTAGATGTTACCAGGTCATTGGTTTGAAAGAAATGAGTGCTCAGCCCCATGTGTCGGTGAATACAGTGATTGGTTGATCTGTTGTCTTACAGTTGAGCGCAATGGTGCAGTGGCTAGAGCTTCGGACTCTCGACCGAAGGAACCGGGTTCGTGATGGTGTTCGATTGAACAGATCTGCCAGGGAGTAAAGTGTAAAGTACTTTGAGCATTCCTGAAGACTGGATACTGCGCTATTTAAGAATGTACCTTTACTTTACTTTTTTTACAGTTGATTCTGTTCTCGACCTAACGATTGGTTTCCGAGAGGACAGTGCACCTGCACACTTGATGAGCGTCGTGTACGGACGACCCTGCAAGGCTGATATCTACGTCAGGTTTGTGTAAAACATGTATATATTTTATGCAGTTACAGGGATATATAAGTGTGTGCGCACGCATGTGTGTATATCTTTTTACTAGTTTGCAACTTTGGAGACAACAGTGCCTGTATTCATGTACGTTAATTGTCACAACTGATTTGTTTTGAGATAAAATATATTTTCATACGAAATTGTAGTTCTTTTTTTGTGTTCTAATAAATGTGTACTTCTTTCGCATTGCAATATTTTTATTTTGTTTTGTAGGAGAATTCCACTGAACAAAATCCCAACTGATACAGATGAAAAATGTTCTCAATGGCTACATAAATTGTACCAAGAGAAAGTAAGGATATTCTTCTTTCATAAAGTACTTGTCTAAGCTGAACTAGAAGAAATGACATGTCATATTCTTTAAACACTGGCTTACACTGTACCAGGAGAGAGTTGATGTCTTATTTTGTAAACATTTGCTTAAATTGTACTAGGAGAATGTGTCTTCTTCCTGAAACAATGACAAACTGCCAGGAGAGAGCATGTGTCAGTGTCATCTCTAAGATGGCTTCTAACTTGAGCACATTCTGCTGACTAGTCATGGAAGAACAACAAATGACGACACCCTTTATATATTATAATAAATGTTTGCAATGTGGGTGACTGATGGGTGACTGACAACTAACTGATGGTCGACTGTCGGGCAACTTTCAGTTGACTGATGTGTGACTGACGGGTGACTGATGGTTGACTGACTGATGTGTGACTGATGGGCGACTGACTGCTGACTGATGTGTAACTGACGGGTGACTGATGGGCAATTGATGTGTGACTGACCAGTGCCTGACAGCTGACTGTTGTGTAACTGATGTGTGACTAATGTGTGACTGACGGATGACTGATGTGTGACTGACAGATGATTGATGTGTGACTGACGGACGACTGACAGATGACTGACAGACGACTGACAGGTTATTGACGTACAACTCTCACTTCTGTATCTTTATTGCAGGATGAGATATTTGAGCACTACATTCAGAATGGTGGTTACAAGATTGGTCACCAGGTGGTGCCGCGTCGGCGGGTGTGTGATCTCGTCGTGTGGTTGTGCTGGGCGGTCGTTCTCTGTGTGCCTCTCTTCTACTACCTCGGGACAATCTTCCTCTCCGGCTCGCTCGTTCTACAGCTCGCCTGCATAGCTCTCATCATTGGCGGTAGGTGGCAGCACTGGGAATCGGAAGTGTTTATTTGACCCACATATAAAACAAGATGGTACAATTTTCAAAATAGAAATATCTATAGCTCAATCATGAAATAGTATTCTGTATTGAAAAATAGTAGGTAATACACACGTGTATTATTAAGGGGATGCGATGGTCAGAGCATAAACGACTTTTTCGGATTTTTGTGAAAAAAACGAGTTTTGAGTTGTTGACATTTCCGTGTAGAAATATTATTCAACTTGTCATTCATGTACATTGCATTGTTGAAATAAACGTGTATATAACACAAAACATGCCTTTTGTGTGATGCCTGTCATTGCTAAGTCTTTGTTTTTGTCAAATGAAGCGTGAATAATCGAACATTGTGTGATTTTCCGGGACTGATTGCCGGCCAAAACAAAGTGCAATACCAACATGGCGGATACCACGGGAAAGCCCCTTTTCACTTTGCATCATGGTAGAAACAGATTTAAAATAGGCCCTCACGTATCCGAGTAATCCCGACTAAGAACGAAGCCCCCTCACGCCATCTCGGCGGCAAAGGAATGGGAAATCCCACGACGACTGGCCAGACGGCATCACGTGATGTCGGGTTCCCTCAAATCAACGGCTCTGATTGGTTGTAATATTAAGTTCCACTCAATGACGTCAGCTTGAGATACCAGCTACGTTAGATTACATCGCAATTTTATAACTTCTACGTTTCGTTCATTTCCATAGCTTTCTAAAACAACGTTATACCATTTGGTCGGGAGCGAGTTGGCGGTTACGGTGTAGGGAAGCGACGGAAGCGACGGAAGCTTGCACAGCTTCAGAAAGTGAGCGATTTAAAGAAATCGTCGAGTGTGTTGATGAACCGGGTGTCAACGAACCTAAGCCACGACAACAGCCACGAACGGAGTAAGTTCGATGTCTGGTGTTTCGCTTGTCCCACGCTCTGTCATATACACTGACAATGCATATTATTTGTAGATACATGTATATTTATATTTTCACGTAGCATAGTTAACCTTTGTGGGTGTAGAAACGATTGAAAGTTGACCTAGTTTGTGTTGTTCATTGGTCCAGGGTCGATATCCAGGAGCTGTCAAACCCATCAAGGCACACCAGGATAGAGGTTACGAATAGGACTCCTAAATATAATACCATATTGGATGATGTTGATGAATGGCATTAGTATTCTAAATGTTCAGTGGTAGTGTGGTTTAGATTAGAAATATGCTTGGTAGTTATATACATCATACAAGGAACCTACATCAGATGCCATGTAATGAATGGAGGGTGCTTTTGTTTGCATTTTGAAAATGCCATGCTATGTTGTTACAGTGCTGTTATTGTATTTGCAGGCACCAAGTCAGCCAGCAACTTTGCAGACTGAGCCTTCAACTTCTCGAAGGATATTGGCTACCGAGTGGAAGTTTGGCTACGTCAAACTGTTGGAAGACATGGGTGTGACGCGTTCCTCGCTTGATGATGGTGATGACCCTGCAGGCATCTCGGCAGTGATAGTATGCTGTGCTGTGCTGCCTTCACTTGTGGCGAACCTGGCATGCACAGCATGTGGACAGCGCACCCTTGCTTTCCATGCTGTGGACCGGCATCTTGGCATGCTATGTAGATTGGAAACTTTTTGTACCGGCTATGTAATGTTTTGTTCAACTATTCAAGTTGGTTATTTGAAAAGCTTTTTACATAATGAGCCTTCATTTTTACAGATTTGTAAACAAATTTACTGACAGGTCATTTGGGTCGTATGTAGTAACTGCACAACAGTTTTGGGTCATCTAAGGCCGATAGTTACTGCGATATGTGAAAGGAAAACTCAATCCAAGATGGTCATCATAGTGTGAGAAAGTCTCGCATAATGTCTGAAACAAAAATTCAGTTATGTTGTTACCATGATTTTCAATCTCTGAAAGTTTCAGGAATGTGACTATCTGTAATAAAGCAAAATGTGGTCTTGTTTACACTGACGTTTTTTTGCCCTGTACATTTGTTTGTATAGTTGCTTTGTTTTTTGAATGCATAATATTATTTTGGTGTCCAAATGGACTGACCTTTATGTGTTTGCTAGAGTTTATATTGGAGAACATATCTGCAAAGTTTCGTTCATCTAGGTTACATTTTAGATGTTGAACTGTGTGTACCAATGTACCCAAACTTTGAACGCGATTTACACAGAAACATGTTTTTCCCTTCACCTCTTGTCTTCCATGTTACTTATCCGAGCTGTTACTTGACAGAAATGCTTGAAACTTGCCACAGTATTTCTTGATAGTATGCTCTTAAAAACTGTCAAGTAACTTTTCTGAAAACATTGCCTAGTTTTTGCATAATGGATTTTGAATGTAAAATTTGCCCTCCGTTTTTCTTAGAGAAAAAAATCTAACATTTCAAAAATTAACCAAAATTTTTTTTTTGAAATATTGATGAAAACTCTTAACAGTTTTTATTGGAGTACTATGGAGTAAGTACACACTAAATTTGGGCTGTCTATGTATAGTGGTTACTGAGATAAGTGGAATGATAGTTTAATCAAAGATGGCCACCGTACCGTGGGAAAATCCCCTAAAAAAATCCCCACTCAGTTTCTAACCATGACTCACACTCTCTGAAAATGCCAACTCCCTAAGTTCAATAATAAGAAAAAAGTGCTCTGACCATCGCATCCCCTTAACTAAAATATATAACATAAAATAAAACAATAATGAATTAATGTACGGAATAACAAATTGACAGTATCCTAACCATGGACTATCGTGTTGCTGTAGATAAGCTAAAAGGGGTGAGGGAGACTGCCACTAAGACCATTGTTGGTTGCTCACGTAGCAGCCACCCCAAGAAAGGCAAACATGCTGCATTGTTGTACAGTAAATCTTGGATATAACGAATTCGCTTATAATAATAACAGACTTCTGTAGCGCCTAAATCCTCATTCCTCATGAATCTGAGCTCGGGAGACACAATATATGAAAATCATAAGGCAAAATCATGAACGGGGACACGCATGAGTCATCGTTAGAGCAAGGGACTGCCAAAAGGTTTAGGGTGGGAATGCGATTTAAAATAAAATCTTGAATTTTTTAGAAAGGTGGTTGTAAACTTGTAATGAATAGGTCCCAAATTTCTGGTGAATTTTGCACGGATAACAAACTATTACACATTCTTGGATATAATGAATAATGTCAGTACCAAAGACTAAATTCCATTCAAACAGCATCGAATGTAATGAAGCGATGACGTGAAATGAAATGATGCAGGTCAGGACCAATACTTTTTCATTTTACATTGAAAACTACTGAATAAAATATGTTTCTCATTACTTAGATCGGACATTGTAAACTTCTTACACATTGATTTCAAGCCGATTCTGTTATTTTAATGGAGTTGGTGGTCAGTTTCAGATGTAAAGAATTTCGGATATAACAAATAAATTAGCTGGTCGCAAGCAAATCATTATATCTGACGCTTACTACTGAATATGTTTTATTACTAATTATATAACTATAATCCAACTAATATTTGTGTGTATGTATGTTAACCTTTTTTTATAGCTGGTATGCATTTCGGGCGCCAAACCTATGGGGATTCATCTACATAGCTTCAGAAGAAAGCAACATCTTGATCTTATCGAAATTCACTGTTGGTTAAGGGTTCTTGTACCTCAGATGGACATAAATCGATTATTCGATTGACTGTTTCACTTGTGTCAACATAAAAAACTAATTCAAATTTACCTCATAACAGTTGTGAATATTAAGAGAAACTGTCATCTGCTTATGTGAATGTCATGGCATCTGATGGGTCAGGCATTTTTGCCAATAAACTTTAATCTGGTTAATGAATACATAGCAAGAAAAAATGAACAGTGGCTGCTATTTGTGTCTGCGCACAACTCAAGTAGTCAGTTTGAATGTATGTTCATCCTATTAAGCGTACAGTATGATTGGACAAAACTTGGGATGCAGAAAAGTACCGCAAATTTTTTATTAAGTTTGTTTGTTTGTTAAGACAACTTCGCTGTTTTATCCCATATATGGTATCACTCAGGTTAAAGTTATTAAGTTATGCACCAGATGGCGTTATTCAGATTAAAGTTGTTAAGTTATGCACCAGATGGCTTCACACTCTGCATACAACATGATAGTGGGTTAACTATCTATGGCTACTGTGTGTTTGAAACTACTGACAAATGAAACTTTGGAGACAGATTACCAGTAGTGAGGAAGACAAATGATAAAAAAACACAGATGTGTGGAATCCATTCTAAAAAAAACATGGAAATTTACAATTCACAGAGGACACGTCACATCTCAACAGAAATGACTAGCTAATAATTCAGTGAAAGGAAAGTGTGGAAGCTAAACACCATTTATACATTCACACATCGTCTACAGGATACCAAAACATTGCAGTCTGCTGCTACAGATGAAACTTTCAATCTTCTGTAGGCACTTAGACCCTTGATGTCAGTAACAGTGGCGAGAACACTACATTATGGATCAATCAAGATTTATTTTACCTTAAAAAAAGGAGTGTGTATATTTAAAGGGATTCTTTTCATTCGTTTTTTAATTTTTAAATCACGTTAACACAGTATAAACTATATGCATTCTAAAGTATCGACCATTCAGATATGTTTTAACAAAGTTGAAACAACTTTTAAATTCAACAGTTTAATGTTTGCAAAAATCGCCACGCTGTCACACAGTTCCCTGAATAGCGAGCTCGGATCATTCTGAGGAAAGTCGCAATCTGATGAGGGCGGAACTTCTAATGTAAAAATGCTGTCATCGTTGCTTTGGACCTGGGGCTATCGTTGAGAGAGCATGTACTGCCATGTACACAGACAGTTTCCTCCCGACAGACTAAAATTTCAACAATGAAAAAAGGTTGATTAAAACACCTTTGGGCAGTCGGAATGTAGCAGGAGATATCATTTATACTGTATATCAAGATTTTATGATAACAGTTAACGGAAATACTCCTTTAAAAGGATGAATACAGTTAGTGCACAAATATTACTGCTGGACTTGATGGTGAAATAGTAACCAAAGACATTGGCAGTTTCAGTAAGTTTTAGGGGAGGTTATCTTGAAAAAACCTAAAATTGAGAAAACTGGATTTGAAAGCTGATGAAATGTATGAAGCATTGTCATTGGTGATAATGATTTCTGTTTTGGTTTCAGCATCGATTGGTGTTCGCGCAATGATCGCCGTGACAGAGATCAAGAAAGGATCTTCATATGGGAAGACGGAAAATGGACTGAAGGTGCAATGAAAGAACATGATCCATGGATGGACATGGATCTTGTCACTCCATCAGACCATGATCCTGGGATTTTACGACTCCTTTGGAACATTATCGTGGGATCTTGTAGCTCCATCAGACCATGATCCTAGGATCATGTAACTCCATCGGATCATGTAACTCCATCGGATCATTATGTTGGGATCATGTAACTCCATCAGACCTTGATCCAGAGACCTTGCTACTCCAAGAAACCATGATCGTGGGAACTTGTTATTCCATATCAGACCATGACTCTCAGACAGTGTTGTTTGTTAGAGCGTGGCGGCATAATGGTTACAGCTTCGGACTCTCAATCGAGAGATTCTGGGTATGAATTCTGTCGCTGCTGTTTCGAACCTTGAGCAAGTTTGTTCACCATCATCATGTTGATCCAGTTCACTCAGCTGTATGAATGAGTACCTGGCTAGAGACAGTGGTGGATATTTATGCACGAGTAGTCTTCGTGCAGTGATTGCAGAATGGCTGAATGCTTCCCAGAGAAGTCGAGGTGGTTTTCAACTGAACAGGTCTACCAGGGAATAAAGTGTTATGTGCTTTGAGCAGTCCTAAGGACTGGGTAACGTGCTATGTAAGAACATACGTTTACCTTTAATGTGGAGTTGACAGGTTGCGTAATCGTCCCTTCTACCGTGGCATTGTACAGTTACTTGCTCAAATGAACAACTGTTGTAGTAATCAAATCATGTACAGCTATTGCCAAAAATAATGATTACTTATTGATGGTGATCATGATATCAAGATTGATAGGAACTGATTTGATCATGTAAATGATAGGTAGTGACCAGATATACACTGATTAGAATGTTTGGTCACTGTGTGACTACAACCTGTGATTGCGAAATGGTTTATCGTCAGATTGTTATGACAAACGCTAGTTAGTGTTGAGTATCTGAAAAGGCAAACTGTCAAATGTCCAGAATGTTCTAGAGATTGTCAAATGTACAGAATGTTCTAGAAATTGTCAAATGTCCAGAATGTTTTAGAGATTATCAAGTGTCCAGAATGTTCTAGAGATTGTCAAGTGTTCAGAATGTTCTAGAGATTGTCAAATGTTCAGAATGTTCTAGAGATTGTCAAATGTCCAGAATGTTCTAGAGATTGTCAAATGTCCAGAATGTGCCACAGCGTGTTCTGTGGCTCTGTACTTTATAACCTAAAATGACACATTTTGTTGTCAAACATTTCATATAAATTACTAACCCCAGCTTAGTTAAAAAAGTACCGTTTATTAAATGATAGGTGTAGCACATTTAGTCGCATAAAATTTTTATAGTAGTCTTACACTGCAAATTGTTGCTTAATCAAGATAGTATAATAATAATGTATTTATTTCAGATAATCATGTCCATATATAAAAATACATCAATAAAAGTATGTAAATAAATATAAAAATACATCGATAAGAACAATATGTTTAAAAATTTAATAAATCCCGGACCCACTGGTGCCGCAGTTTCGAAGTACAATACACGTCGCTAGTTTTAATGCTATAAATAATGGGTTTCAAAGACATATCAATCCTATTCATTAGGCTAAAAATAGCCTTTCTGATTACACATTTACCCGAGCTGACATTAGCTGTAGCAAACATGTGGCTAGCGCTACATCTCATGGGCAAATTGTTCAATATCCTGAAAGAGTTGTTATATGCAACAACGAATTGTTGAAAATTAACTTTTTTAAAGTTCACCCATAACGCACACATATAGATATTACATATAGCTTATTTTTTGTAGCAGTTGAACAAAAGTGGAATTTTTAACGTAACATTACTCTTGGCATACAAAAGTCTCACTTTGGCTTGCATGTCAGACTCGTCTGACAAGTTATTGGAAATGACATGTCCAAGATATTTACAAGAGGTGGCAAAGTTTAACTTCTTTCCTCCTAATGTCATTTCTTTAGAAAGATTTGACTTTCTAGATTCAAAGTACATGAATAGGGATTTACTCGCATTGTATTGCACGTCATGCTCACATCCATATGAGTAAGACATGTCTAGTAGTGTTTGTAGTCCTTTAGCAGAAGGTACAAACAGAAGTAGATCATCGGCGTATATAAGGTGATTAACAACCATGTTACCAAGACTACAACCAATTTGTTTTTTGTGCAGTTGTACACTCAGATTATCCATATAAATGTTAAAATAGTGTTTCCCTTATAATAAATAAAAAATATTTGTGTGTTGTAGAAATAATAATAACTAAGTTTATAAAGAGCTGTAAATCAAGACAAAAATTCAATTCAGAACTACTGAAAAACATCAAATGCAAAAATGCTAAATTGATTAGTTAAATAAGTGCTAATAATTGGTGGCTGAAATGTGGCATATGATATTATATAAAAAAAATAATTATATATGAAACATGTATGTAAACTAGATGAATAAATAGAAGAACAAGATGTTTATTTGACCCAAATTAAATTACAGTATGCAACATAGAAATATATTGCTATATTATATACATATATTGTATATATATATGTATATATATATACAGTATATATATATAGATACAGTATATATACATGTATATAGATACAGTATATATATATATATACAGTATATATATATAGATACAGTATATATATATAGATACAGTATATATATATAGATACAGTATATATATATATAGATACAGTATATATATATACAATATATATATATAGATACAGTATATATATATATACAGTATATATATATAGATACAGAATATATATATACATACAGTATATATATATAGATACAGTATATATATACATATACATACAACTGTAATTAAACAAAACTCATAATAATTAGTAAAACAAAGAACAGTATCGTAAGTTGTAATACATTAATTACATTATTTAAAACACAATGTGTGGTAAAATGTGTCCATGTTAGATTAATATATAATAAGTTACTTAGAAATGTGTGATGTTTGGTAACAAAAACTATTTTGTTAGGTCAGAAACTGAACAATACGATGACACAAAATGGAATCGGTAGTTTCAGAACTAATAATTAGCTACTTCACATCATCATATACTCCCAAGGAGCAGTCTGTAGACTATACTAAAGTTTTTATCTTTATATGTGATAAACCGACCAATAGTCATTGTGATATTATATATGAATCATTGCTTACAAAAATTGTACAGTTTAAAAGTTTTTTGTGTGAAAGTTTTTTTATTTTGAAATATGAACATTAAATATTTGTGCTGTGCAAATTTAAAGATGTGTACAAAGTGAAATTCCCACGAATTATTAGTAGGAGAGTTTATTTAGATGATAAAAGTCACCACTATTTAGACCCAATTTAGGGTTTGTCCATTTACAGGGGAACCTCACTATCAAGTCATTAATACAGTCTGGAGGATGACCCTAATTATGAGGTTCCACTGTTGTTTATGTAATTGTCTAATAATAGTATTTAGATCTGCTGAATAACTAATGCTTCTGCTAGGCAGCCATACAGTACACCTCGGATATAACAAATTGGTGTATACAAAATTCTCGCTTGTAATGAATAAATGAATTGGTTACAATTTTTCCTGATTAAATTTCTGATGAATATTTCTGCATGTATAATGAACTACAACAAATTAAAAAAATAGCAAACAATTCTCTCGGTGTCAATGGTCAAAATTCACTGAAATGTGATCGGATATAACAAATCAACAATGTGAAATAAACAATGTTGATCTGGACTGGTATTTTGTATTTGTTGTTGAATAATAGGGAATAAAATATGTTACTACTTGGTTCGAACATTTGATTGTGTATTGTTAATCGATTTCAAGCATATTTCTGTTTGTATGGTGGAGTTGGTGGTAAATTTCAGATACAACAAATTATGGATATAACAAATAAATTGGCTGATCCTGAGTAATTCACTATATCTGAGGTTTACTGTAGGTATAAACGGACAATATTACGATGGATAATCACTTTGAAATAAACAATTGCCTGTGCACTGGTGGTGATGGACCACTTGCTGTGCCAATGCGTAGTGGTTATGTGATGTCATATATAACGATTACTATATAAATATATAGCCTGTAATAAAAGATTGAGATAGTTTAACTGCTAAGTTTCTGCATCGTTATTATGTATTTGTTTCTCACCATTAATGCTGGAAACTGTATAGTTTATAGTTCCATATATATGTTTGACTACTGATTAAAATGGCTGTTAACAACTGTGGTGTGTAGAAGTTGATGGGAACCAGGGGAGGAGGAAGGAACAAAGGGAGGAAGAAGGAACAAAGAAGAGGAAGAAGGAACAAAGGGGAGGAGGAAGGAACTAAGGTGAGGAAGAAGGAACAAGGAGGAGGAAGCAACCAAGGAGAGTAGGAAAGAAACAAGGAGAGAAGGAAGGGATTAAGGTGAGGAAGAAGGAACAGAGTGGAGGAGGAAGAAGGAACAAAGAGGAGGAGGAAACAACCAAGGAGAGCAGGAAGGAACCAAGGGAGAAGGAAGGAACCAAGGGGAGGAGGAAGGAACCAAGGGAGGAGGAAGGAACAAAGGGGAGGAGGAAGGAACAAAGGGGAGGAAGAAGGAACCAAGAGGAGGAGGAAGGAACCAAGGGGAAGAGGAAGGAACAAAGGGGAGGAAGAAGGAACCAAGTGGAGGAGGAAGGAACAAAGGGGAGGAAGAAGGAACCAAGGGAAGGAGGAAGGAACCAAGGGGAGGAGGAATGAACCAAGGGGAGGAGGAAGGAACAAAGGGGAGGAGGAAGGGTCCAAGGGAGGAAGAAGGAACAACGGAGAAGAAGAAGGAACCAAGGAGAGGAAGAAGGAACAAAGGGGAGGAAGAAGGAACCAAGGGAGGAGGAAGGAACAAAGGGGAGGAAGAAAGAACCAAGGGGAGGAGGAAGGAACCAAGGGGAGGAAGAAGGGACCAGAGTGAGGAGGAAGGAACCAAGGGGAGGAGGAAGGAACCAAGGCGAGGAGGAAGGAACAAAGGGGAGGAAGAAGGAATCCTAGGAAGGAGGAAGGAACCAAGGGGAGGAGGAAGGAACCAAGGGGAGGAAGAAGGGACCAGAGTGAGGACGAAGGAACCAAGGGGAGGAGGAAGGAACCAAGGGGAGGAAGAAGAGACCATAGTGAGGAGGAAGGAATAAATGGAAGGAAGGAACCAAAGGGGAGGAAGGAACCAGGGGAGGAGGAAGGAACAAAGTGGAGGAAGAAGGAACCAAGGGGAGGATGAAGGAACAAAGGGGAGAAAGAAGGAACCAAGGGGAGGAGGAAGGAACAAAGGGAATGAAGGAACCAAAGGGGAGGAGGAAGGAGCCAATGGGGAAGAGGAAGAAACCAAAGGCGAGGAGGAAGGAACGAAGGGGGAGGAGGAAGCAACCAAAGGGGAGGAGGAAGGAACCAAAGGGGAGGAAGTATGTTTTGTATTGATAGGCTCAAAACACTAAAAGACACACAGGCAAATGGTTCCAAATGACGTGGTAATTATTGCTATCAGTCTAAGTTTGGCAGCTGTAACTGCCATGTAACGCTTAATTCGTTACGCTGACCCGGAGACTCCCACCCCCACAAACCTGGTGTATTATATGGATGACACGTAATTGTTATTCGCATTGTTGAGGTCAGGTACTGAACGCTCGAAACAGACTAACATGGAAATGTCGAGCATTGTACGAAGTAATCTTACCACACCTCTTAATACACCAGTTGCTATTTTATGACTATTTATGTATTTCCTATGTGCTTAAACTACATTACGTTTTCACCTGAGTGGTGATGAATTACAGGAAAGCTATCAACTTTCCGGACACTAACATACGAATCGAATAAAACGAACACTTATCTCTTCGTGGTTGAAGTCATCCAGCATCATGTTGATTATCGAGTTTCAACTGTGCGTTAAATCAACTAAAGCAACTAACCTTACCTAGCCTCTTCGCTCCTACTGGATCGAGCATATATGGCGTCAACACATTTCCTCCAGACAGATCGGTCTTGGGCGAGCCAGCTCAGTTCATGCCAGTTCTTCCCTGCCAGCTTCGTTTCTTCTTCTATAGTTCTTCTCCAGGTGCCCAGTGGTCTCCCTCTTTTCCGTTGTCCAGGTGGTGTCCATTTTAGAGCGACGTGTTGTAGGCTGTTTCTGTCCATGCGAAGGACATGGCCAAGCCATCTCCACCTCCTTCGTTTTATTACATCAACGACCTTGTTGACGTTGGTTCGTTCCTTTTGTTCCTCTTGTTTGTCACCTGCTGCTCCCAACGTATTCTCAGGATTCGTCTGAGACACCTTCACTCAAAACCTCTGAGTCGGCTCTTCATCTTCTTATTGGTTCTCCATGTTTCTGACACATACAGTAGTACTGAGCGGACGTTTGATTTGCATATTTTCAGCAACTACATGACCATATAAAGCAACAACGTAAAATTCAAAATGACGACTGGACAAACGAGTCTTCTTTACACGTGTGTTCTGTGTGTGTGTGCATGTGCGTGCGTGTGCGTGCACGTGCGCGTGTATGTGTGTGTGTTAATAAATTACATAAATAGCCAATGTATTCGGTTGGTGCAGAATTTGGCAAAATGATCACGAGCATGCGGATATAATTTTTCGTCTTTTGCGTTATTTTATCTTAAAATTGCATATTACATGACAAACATTTATGTTCAGTTGAGGAAATCGATATAATGTATGGTTCATGTTGATTCACTGGACTTTTTATTTTAAAAATGGACGATCCCAGAATGCAACTTTAATATAATTCTTGAGGAGTCTGTTGTATCACATGGTCGGATTTTTAATTCATTACTAAATTCCCATTTGTAGCATGGTGCAACAGATTCTGGGTTGGTCATTTGTATTGACAAAATTGAAATCAGTAAGCCACTGAGGGACAGGCGGTTTCCTAAGGTCAGACGTATTGACTGATGTGTTACTTCCCGTCGGTCCACCATTGAACTCATTAAAATTACTGCCGGTACGGAAGCCCAAGATAGTCAACGCTTCGGTCGGGCGGGGAACAGTCAAAAAGTGCTGCTATCTCGTGAGCAAAAATCTAAATTCATGCTTACAACACTGATAATGCAACTGTTGTTAAATGTTATGTTGATATGTAAAGACAAAGTTAAAATCTAGTATGGCGTGGTATCCAGTCAATAAGACTTTTCAAAGCATTTTACACTTTACTCCCGGGCAGACATGTTTTATACATGGCAGATGCGGTAACTTCTTTGGGAAGCATTCAGCCACGCTGCAGTTACTGCACGAAGACTATCCATACACAAACATTCAACACTGTCTATCGCCAAGTACTCATTCATGTAGAGTGAACTGGAGCAAAGTAGAATGAATGAACTTGCTCAAGATTCGAAACGGCAGCAAGGAGACTACCAACTTTTGAGTAGGGCCACCTCTTTATTAAGCTAAAAATCCACCTGACCACAAACGTTTCATATCACGTGTAGAAAAAGGTAAACAAAAGGTACGTTCTTATACAGCGCAGTATCCAGTCCTCACGACTGCTCAAAGCTATTTACACTTGACTCCCTGGCACACATGTTCAATCGAACACCATCTTGCTTTGTCTGGGATGCATTCAGCCACGCTGTAGTTAATACGCGATGATTATTCATACACACATATCCACCACCGTCTATAGCCAGGTACTCATTTATACAGCTGCGTCAACTGGAACAACGTAGAGTGAAATGACTTGCTCAAGATTCGAAATGGCTGCAATAACACTACTAGCTTTTGAATGGGACCACCAACCTTATAAAGTTGAAGGTCCTGCTGACCACAAACTTTTCATATTATGTGTAGAGCACTGCACCCTTAGTTTTCCAGCTCACGGTCTTGGCAAAGACAGTCCACCGAAGCGGATGTTTACGTGTGGAATCGGCAGAGAGTGTCTGCAAGCGCGCCGATTTCGACTCCATATTAATATCCCGATCGTGACACGCGCCCAGTTCCATTGTTGGACAATCGAATTGAACGCTTTGCGCGATCGGGATAGGCATATGGAGTCGAGATCGGGACGCTTGCAGATACTCTCGCACGGATGCGTAATGGTCCATGCAGTGTTAAACATCGAGCTATATTGGGCACCACCTGGCTATTTCGAAATATTCGGCTTCTCGAGAAGATGGTGGGGTTTCCACCATTTCCTGGAGGTGGTGTACGTTCTTATACAGCGCGGTATCCATTCCTTACAACTGCTCAAAGCGATTTAGCGCACAAGCGAGCAGTCGTCAGAATCATGATGAACAGAACGGACTAATAACCACATAAACAACACATAGTATTGCAACACTTTTTGCCATCAACAAACATCTATCAAACTGTATCATGTACGTTTTAATGTGCCTTCCCTGATCACAATAGTTATGTACATAAACGCGTCACCATTGGGTGTGTCGTACTGATTTAAGAGCTGGATACAATAAACATTTACACGCATACACACATATATATTATTCAGCTCTTAAATGGTATTTATTGTTATTTGTGTGCATATGTTGAAACTGATCATGTTGTACACGCAAGTAAACACACCACGATTTATGTTGTCTTTTTCGAAAACTATTTATGGGTGTTTGTACTTGAGGTTGGTCCATCGTTTCACAATCCTGTTTCTCAAATGGCTTCTGCGTTGCCTTGCCAACACGCGTGGCATTTCAATTTCATGCTGTGTCCCCTGATCACCACCATCTTGCAGTCCAGCTCAATTTGCATTACGTCAACTTTATAAATACCATGGGTATATTTATATGTTTCAATAACTTCACCTCTCGCTCTTTGATAGTATAGGCTTGGAAACTTGGAAACGTTAGTGCCATGAGCCGGTTACAATAGTCAAGGGTCTTCATGTCTTGGACAAGTTTGACTCTATTCATGCTGACAGGCTTGACATCGATCATCCTGCTTATATCTCGATCAACAATAATACTATTTTCCCCACGTACGATTCATCGTCATACAGTGCAGCCGCATATTCACTGACAACACACAGAACCTCAACTTCCCTGTCCCTGGAATCATTGTATACAAACAAGTCAAGTCTTATGGAGGTGGTAACGTCGAAATCAATATTCGTCTTATCGTGAACAGTTTGGGGAGTAATGTGTTCATGATAACATGACAGTCATGATCACACGACAGTCATGATCACACACCAGTGACGTATTTGAAATTTGGATTTCAGCAAAATACCTAATCAAATTTATTTAGACACTACATATTTCTACAAATAGAACCAGGGATGTGTACAAATAAAAAACCAAAGTAAAATAGATTACATAAGTAAATGCAATATTACAATACCTGTTTTACATAAGGTAACACACTAAAAGTAATAATTGGGATTGTATATGTATACCTATATAATAAAATATAAAACAAACTAAACAATTGCGACAAATACTGATTAAAGAAAATAGTTTTCGTATCCAAGTGGCCCTAGTAGAAGAGAGTTCCAGAGGGTGGGACCTGCGCAATAAAATGCTCGTCGGCCAAACCTTTCCAGGTTTAACCTAGGAAAAACAAACATATCCGTTACGTTTTGCAAATGTAAGTTATGATGGAGACAATCAGTCATTGGAATGGTAATGGTAGCAATGTGTATGGGCTCATGTTACAAGCCAGTATAGCTTTCGACAGCGTCAACTATAATAAGCTCCTTATAATAATTTTAAAATGTAAGGTAATACTTAATAATGAAAAAAAGTTGAAATTGTATTAGAATTGCTGCTGTATTGTAAACAAAAACGTCAAGTCAGATCGGCACAAGTATTTCTTTTTGCACCACGCTACATCGTCTTTAGGATGCGGTACATGTGGACCACCATAATATGTCCACCATTAATAAAGAGAGGTATTCGCCCGTGCCATTGCTTCTGGAAAGGTTATGATATTTTCGTGGCTGATTTTGGTCATACTAAAATTAATAGTCTGTAAAGTGCATATTGTTCAAACAATATTGCTGTTCGCATTATGAAGCTCCACTATGGGATTTTCAGAATAATCTTCAGTGTTGGCAGTATATGGGCATATCATGGCCCATCGCACTCAGAATGTTGTGGATGCTAGTATATCCTACATGATGTTGTCTTATTGTTGTCAAATGTAATTGTTTGTCATTATAGATCAACCTGCAGGTTCATTAAATGTATTCATTAGGTTCTTCTTCAGTTCAGCATATCTCTGCGAGACGTAGATGCCCAGATAATCCCACGATACGCTGCTCTGTCTGCCGTTCGTCTCCCTGCTCTCACTAGTCGTCTTCCAACCAGTCGTGACACACACACCCACACACACACACACACACCCACACCCACCCACCCACCCACCCACCCACCCACCCACCCACACACACACACACACACACACACACACATTAAACGGGCTGGCGGGCGGGCGGGCGGGCGGGCGGGCGGGCGGGCGGGCGGGCGGGCGGGCGGGCGGGCTGACTGGCAGGCAGGCAGGCAGGCAGGCAGACATAATGACATATGCACGTACAAACAAACAGACAGCAGCAGGCAGGCAGGCAGGCAGGCAGGCAGGCAGGCAGGCAGGCAGGCAGGCAGGCAGGCAGGCAGGCAGGCAGGCAGGCAGGCAGGCAGGCAGGCAGGCAGGCAGGCAGGCAGGCAGGCAGGCAGGCAGGCAGGTAGTCATGCGTGCAGGCAGGCTGGCAGGCTGGCAGGCAGGCAGTCTGGTTGGCAGGCAGCCAACAAGCAGGAAGACATATATAGTGACAAACGCAGGTACAGACATACATACAGACATACATACAGACAGACATACAGGCAGGCAGGCAGGCAGGCAGGCAGGCAGGCAGGCAGGCAGGCAGGCAGGCAGGCAGGCAGGCAGGCAGGCAGGCAGGCAGGCAGGCAGGCAGGCAGGCAGGCAGGCCGAGAGGCGGGCGGGAGGGCGGGCGGGCGGGCGAGCGGGCGGGCGGGCGGGCGGGCTGACTGGCAGGCAGGCAGGCAGGCATAATGACATATGCACGTACAAACAAACAGACAGCAGCAGGTAGGCAGGCAGGCAGGCAGGCAGGCAGGCAGGCAGGCAGGCAGGCAGGCAGGCAGGCAGGCAGGCAGGCAGGCAGGCAGGCAGGCAGGCAGGCAGGCAGGCAGGCAGGCAGGCAGGCAGGCAGGCAGGCAGGCAGGCTGGCAGGCAGGCAGGCTGGCAGGCAGGCAGGCAGGCAGGCAGGCAGGCAGGTAGTCATGCGTGCAGGCAGGCTGGCAGGCTGGCAGGCTGGCAGGCAGGCAGTCTGGTTGGCAGGCAGCCAACAAGCAGGAAGACATATATAGTGACAAACGCAGGTACAGACATACATACAGACAGACATACATACAGACATACAGGCAGGCAGGCAGGCAGGCAGGCAGGCAGGCAGGCAGGCAGGCAGGCAGGCAGGCAGGCAGGCAGGCAGGCAGGCAGGCAGGCAGGCAGGCAGGCAGGCAGGCAGGCAGGCAGGCAGGCCGAGAGGCGGGCGGGCGGGCAGGCGGGCGGGCGGGCGGGCGGGCGGGCGGGCAGGCAGGCAGGCAGGCAGGCCGAGAGGCGGGCAGGCGGGCGGGCGGGCGGGCGGGCGGGCGGGCGGGCGGTCGGGCGGGCGGGCGGGCGGGCGGGCGGGCAGGCAGGCAGGCAGGCAGGCAGGCCGAGAGGCGGGCAGGCGGGCGGGCGGGCGGGCGGGCCTGCGGGCAGGCAGGCAGAAAGAAAGATACACAGACACACGCACGCACGCACGCACGCACACACGAACGTGCGCGCGCGCGCTCTTTCGTATGTACATACAGATTCCCATTAAGCTGAAACAATAGCCGGTCTTATAAGAGACATCAAAATATAATTGAACACAAATACTGGTTAATCAAATACACAGTTATCTTCCCTCAGCAAGTACAAGAATCAAGATGAATAACTGATACTTCTTTAATTGTCATTTAATGTTAATTCAGAAGATGCATTGCCCGTTGCAGCGTGGCCAATGTAACTGATCACCACCAAGGAATGTCAAGACGTCGTTATCGAAGGTTTATCGAGACGGCGACGCCAATCATGAGAGTGATACGAGTTTCGCAACCGCGAAGACGTAAATCTGTTTCAGCAAATCACGTCGCGGCACCCGTATGTTCTACAGATATAAAAGATGGCAACGCTCTGGGTAGAAGGTATTTTCCGACTTCGGCGCACTCGTCGTTACATTGCTGAACACACACAAAGGTAAGCTCGTCGCTTCATTGCTGAACACACACAAAGGTAAGCTCGTCGCGACATTGTTGAACACACACAAAGGTAAGCTCGTCGCTTCATTGCTGAACACACACAAAGGTAAGCGTCGACATTCAGGTATTGACGGAAATATTTTGGTAGGTATATTGCCATGTGTGCATGTGTAGTTACCGCAAGAGTTGATGCGGATGTAAATAGTGTTACAAAGATACACAGAGAGAAAGTCATACTGGCAAGCAGTCATACTGCTAATCCGCCAGATTATCCAATCCAGTCCGTCGCTAATCCACCTGACCGACAGACAGACAGACAGACAGACGGCGGGCGGGTTGTCGGGCGGTATTTATTTATTTATGCTTATTTATTATTACATATGTTATATTTCTCCACTGTTAATATGTAAGATAAGGACAACCTTACAGTCCAACGTTTTGTTTGGCTAAAGCAAACATTGTGGCTTATCATAAATTGCTAATGTCCTCGGAATCCATTGCCAATTAGAACGAAGGAACGCTATTGGAGATACGAATAAACGAATAAAGCCTCTCCATATTATATTATATTATATTATATATATGTGTGACCTACTATTTAAGGTGTATCGTGGTTTCTTTCAGAAAGTGTCGAAACGATGGCGTCGTTACGATACCAAATCTTAGCAGGCGTTGTTCTGTCGTGGATTCTTGGTAAGTAGATGGCAACTGCACCCCTCCCCCCGTCTTCATATGTCACTGTCGAGCCAGTCGGGCCGCGGCAGCGAAACATTTTCTACACCATTTGGTTCGGCCGCCTGTGGAGGTTTTTGTATCCCCCCTGAATCGCCTTCTGGATCCGCGCCTGGTAGATCATCGTAGTATCTTTGTTGATTACACCCACATTACCACATTAATATAGAGTAGATCACTATATTGTTCTGTTATTCATCGTTGGTAAGCAATTAACACTACATATCGTTATAGATCATAACGACATTAATTTAGAGAGTTCATTGTCAGATTGGTGTGGTGCATGTCTTTGGTTGTATTGTTATAGCTTACAATCACTTTAATATAGTCAATTATGGTATTGCTGTTTTGTATGTCTTTGTTTTGTAGATGACAGTATTATTATTATATATATATATATATATATATAACATTCACATTAACATACAGTGTACAATCGATTGTGGCTTTTCATTGTGCGTTTTGTTAAGCATATAAGGGTATCGTTATAAGCCATATTAATATGGATTCAATCATGGTAAGGTTGTGTTGTATGTAAATGACAGTATTGTTATAGGTGACAATCTCATTAATACACAGTCGGTCTGTGTATTGCTATGTGTTACGTCTTCGGTAACCAGATAACAGTACCGTTATATGTTAGATAATAACATATATAGAGAAGAGATGTGGTGCCAGCCTCTGCGAAAGCAATAACATTATCGCTAGATGTTCCATGAATGCGCGGTTGCGCAGTGAATAGAACTTCGGACTCAATCAAGCTAATCCGGATTTGAATCCCCTTGCTGCAGTTTCGATCCTCGGGCTAGTCCTTTCACTCTACGCTGCTCCAGTTCACTCAGCTGTACAAACGAGTACCTTGCTATATACACTGGTGAATATTTGTGTACGAATAATCTTCGCGCATTAATTGCAGCGTAGCAGAATGCTTCCCAGAGAAGTTGAGATGATGTTCGGGTGAACAGATCGATCTGCCACGCCCAGATAATAACATATCTGTACCATTCTACCTTTACTTAAACCTTACTTAAAGAAACGGCCATGGCATCACGAGGCAGAGAAGACCCTGGCATAACGCCATGAGGAAACTAGGAATTGGACATTATAACGGTACCTCCCATACGGCGAGTTGAATGTTGTCAGGTAACTTAATTCACGACGCTACATGAGTGCGTGACCTTGTCACAATCTTGGTACATGTATTACTACGCGTAGTATTATCACGCTAATAAATGTAGTCCTATAACAGACGTGACATTAGGACGCAGTTAAGAAGTGGTCATAACACTAGGACGCACGTTTCATGGCACCAGGAATGCATGCGAGCCGGCCATACCAGTATAGCGCACATAAAAACACAAACCACATAATAAAACACCGATTTTTGTTTCAGTTGCCGTCGCGCAAGTCCAAAACAGGGGCCTGTCAGTCGTCGATTATAGTAAGTTGTTATGAACTTCCGTTGTAACTGCTCAATATAAAGCAAAAGTATCAAGACATTTCACATAATGTCACGAATAGTTTATGCTACTTTCGTTTTATGTATAGGCCTACTCAGAATATATGTATATATGGTCGATGCTAAAACAAACGTAGAGCACTAATTGTGACATTTGGAATGTTGAAAATTCTTCTCGATCAGTTTTATACTTTGGAACACTTACCATATACATATAAAACGCAGCATAGTGCTGAGGCACCGGCATATGGATTGGAAAGGGGAATCGGCGATAGCAGGTACAAATCGCATCCCACAAATTAACTAATTGATGTACTGAATACCTATATTAACAATTTATTTATCTATTGGGTGGAATGGACAGGACAAATCACGATGTTAGTAACACTAGCAGTTTAAATTAATCGGAACAACACTTCTTTTTAGTAGTGATGAAATATAGGAAAAAGAGCCGAAATGCATTTGTATTGAAATTGCACTGACAAAGTTTGGCCACATGTCTATTAGTTGTTTAGTCGTTGTTTATTAGTTAGGAAATATCTACCAAATGCCCATTTATGCAGAATCGACCGACCCACACACACACACAAACACACACACGCACTCGCACGCACGCACGCACGCACGCACGCACGCACGCACGCACGCACGCACGCACGCACGCACGCACGCACGCAATCATACAAGCACACGAGTGGTAAATTTATGTATACATAGGCTGTATACACAGGAGGTAAAATAATGATTTATAAGCATTTATAATCGTTTTTTTTTTCCAGCTTGGGGCAATTGGACTCAATGCTCCAAAACATGTGGTGACGAAGGCCTGCAGAAAAGAATGACATGCGCAGACGACGGTACTTGCGATGCTGAGGAAGCTTGGTGCAACCGGTTCGCTTGTGTAGGTTAGTGTGTTGCTTTGTTTATCAATAACTTACATAGTCGTGGAGCGCAGTGGCGCAGTGATTAGATCGTCGGACTCTCAATTGAGAGAACACGGGTTCAAATCCTGTGCTGCCGTGTCAAACCTTGGGCCAGTTCATTCACTCTACGTTGCCCCAATTCATTCAGCTGTAAGAATGAGCGCCTGGTTATGCACAGCGGTGGATATCTGTGTACGAATAGTCTTTGCGCATCCAAAATCAATGAATGTAGCATGATGCGAGCGGTCCTCGGTGCCTGAGAAGAGACAGACTTACAGGGTTGTAAAGTTAGCGTATTAATGTATAGACTATGCCACCCTCTCAAGTATTACAGCGGAACAGACAATTCCCTTGGTATTATTTTTTTCTGCAGTCTCACGCTCCTTTTTACACCGATATTGCACTGACCACTGAAGGTTAAAGTATGCATTTCAACTTAAAGTAGATATATTCAGATACACATTCCAAGACCCGTAGTTAACGCGTAAAACTTACCATAACACGCATATAATTAACTTATGTCATATATTGCTATGACACAGTTTCGATTATGGTTTTGAAGCGGTGAGAAATGTTTCATTAAGCGCAATGAGACTCTTAGTGTTCAGCCTGCTATGCCTATGCGATTGTCTACCAGGCTGAAACCAGTGGGGTATCGACTCATTCTTAAACGTACGGTACAATTAATACTGTGCAATACATATTAGTGTTTTCCTTATCGTGTTAACTTAGTGCTATTCTTTGGTATCTAGATGGCAATATGGTCTACAAACGTATACGTTGCGTATTCATGAATAATCTGGATTCAAAATCCAAATATGTGCGTTTAAAATGTTCTCTAGGCATTTTAATAGACTATGCCAACACAAGTGTTAGACTGATTTGGAGGGAATAATTTCGGGAATGTTTCATATACATTTTTGCCAATCTACTTTTTAAATGATTTTTGCTCAAGTAATACAAACATTATAGCTTTTGGCAGCCATCTTAGATCAATGGCGACCATGTTGAATACTTCCCCAGTTCAGTTCAGTGGATTAGTGAACAACTAATAAACGTATGAACCGTGGCAGAGTTATAGGCCTACGCATACCAATGCTCTGACAATAGTGACTTTCGCGAAATAATCTTGTTTTGTGCTATATTTGAATTTAAAATATCAGCTGTTGAGTCGGTTGCTTTCCGCTGTAGACCCTTTCTCCGATAACGACTGGTCCGAGTGCAGCGCCTCGTGTGACGGCGGCACGAGGTCGAGGTGGGACAACCTGGGAGTAAACATGCAAGAGATCTCTTGCAACATGCACTCGTGCTTGCCAGGTAAATCTGTGATGTGTAGCTCGATTGATACGTCGGGTTGTGTTGACTGGTTCACTGCGTGTTGTCTGTGTCAGACCGCTCTGGTCAGAAAATAATATATCACGTGTGTGTGTATGCATGCGTGCTTTCGTGCGTGCGTGCATGAGTGTGTGCGTGCCTGCGTGCTAGTGTGTGAGTGATTGTGTGAGTTTTATGTATGAATAAATTCATATGATAGTGTATTTAGTAAGGTTTCGAAAGCTGAAAGACCCGTAACATGTTCAAATGATAAACAAAACACCATAATTTCAAAACACGCATTATAGGCAATGTAGCTGACTTAGCCGCAATACCCTTAATTTGATGTTCAACGATTTCCCATTTTCCCACGTTCATCACAGCACACTTCATGTCACAAATTATTACTACGCTTGCTAATTTCGGGTAGACCTCTACCCCCTTTTAACCATTCTTGTCACTCGCAGTTATCGGCGACTGTCGCGCTGATATCGTCTTCATACTCGACTCGTCCGTCAGTATTGGCGACCAGAACTGGTACGTCGTCAAACAATTCGTGATGGACCTCATCCGCGGGCTCAAGATCAGCTACAACCAGACACGCGTCGGGGTCGTCAGCTTCTCCACGACGACTGTTACCAACTTCCACCTGCAGGAGTTCTTTGACGTCAACATCATGGCGGAACACATCTGGGAGTTGACCTTTCTTGCTGGGTTAACTAACACTGCTGACGGCATCTTGGTAGGTGTTCTCTGTTGCTCTGTGACTCATTACTTTGAGGACACAAAGAATCACTGGTAAAAAAACAGTGCATTCTGAAAATAGTAATACAATGAACGGTATGTAATTCGTTTTACAACCGCCATTTTGAAATTAAATATGGCGGCCCTCTACTACCGTTCACATGTATCTAAATACACAATTATTAGTATAAAGGGGTACTGTTAATGCTAATGGTCCCACACCCCATTACAGACATGTAAGGAATTATTTTAAACAATTTTATAATGGAAAATTGGTGCAATTTGCATGGTGGGCGGCCATCATGAATTTAGTAAATTTATCCTGCTTAGAAAAACCTTTATTGCATAAAGATTCATAATCAAGTGAAAGTTTAGTTTTAATAGACATTATGCACGAAATTACACAACGGCCTACAATATGGTCTGCGACTCGTTCAAGTCGATGTGTTGATTTGACGTTATGTCCACTCATGCTAACCAACGTTCAACATACCCCGCAGAAATGACTACATCTTGATCAATGATTTCATATCATAGGCGTCGGAACCGGGGAGGGGGGTTGTTGAGAGTTAAATTTGACACATTTGGAATAATAACAATACAATACCGTATTTTGTGGTTAAAATGTTCAACAACACCCACGCACCCCTTGTTTTATTGTGGCAAATTTTAGAACATAATCCCGGATAGTTGTCAACAGTACCCCCCCTCCCGTATTCCGATTTCATGTTCGACAGCGCGAAAGTGTTCAATGAGAAGCCACGCTAAAATGAGAACGCCATTGCGAAATAATTTAATCAGCACCCCTTGTTTTCCAATGTCATGTTTCATGTCAGACAGTGTCCGAAATGTTGAGTGACAAGGAAAGCCACAATTTAGAACGTCAAGCGTAATCACACCATCAGCACACCACTCCGTCTTCCGATGTCAAGTCTGATTCGTTTTGTGTGTGCGTGTGTGTGTCGTGCATGCGTGCGTTCTTGTTTGCGTGTGTGCGTGTGTGCGTGTGCGCGTGTGCGCGTGTGCGCGTGTGCGCGTGTGCGCGTGTGCGCGTGTGCGCGTGTGTGCGTGTGTACGTGTGTGCGTGTGTGCGTGTGTGCGTGCGTGCGTGCGTGTTTGTGTGTAATCGTCGTGTGAATGCGATATATTGCGTACGGAGGTGATTGAAGCATTACGACCGTATGTTCCAGTACATGCGACAAATGATGGCCCAGTATAGGCGACCAGACGTTCAACAGATATCTGTCGTTCTGATTGATGGCATCTCTAACATTGACGCGTCAAGAACAATTCCAGAGGCGAACCAAGCCAAATCAGAAGATATAGAGATGTTCGTTATTGGTAAGTTTAGATTACGTTTGTTGCTGGTCGACTTAAAGATTTGGTTAAAGTTAACCATGCAACGTACGACTTAATAAAACTAGCTGTCAGGAATCACGGAAGAATTAAAGGTGCTTCCTCTGTTCGATTTTTTTCTCGTCTCATTTAAAGTTCATTTAACAAAAAAGGAAATTTACTTAGTATCCACTACACTATGTTATCTCATTTGTGCGACATTTTTGTGTAGTCTCGGTGAAACCTTAAGACAAATTATTAGCATATTTATTGTTTGCCCAAACATTAATTCACGCGATTTGTAAAACAGGAATCTTCACTTGCGCGATACGATTATGTAGTGTTTCTGTGTTGATGTTGTCGACGAACCCTTGCTTTCTCAAAACTCTCGTAACCGACGGGTTCAGTTGACTTATGAGCTCATAAGAATGTTAGTGAAGCGGTTCATGGAACACGTGATCTAATATTGAACACGTGATCCAATGTTGAACACGTGATCTAATATGGCGTCTTACACGCAGGTGTCGGTATGGTGGACACCGAGGAGGTAACTAAGATCACGAGTGACCCAAGGTGGTTCTTCAACGTGACCGACTTCCAGGCGTTGGCCAGTCTCACTGAAGTCATCATCAACGAAACATGCGCTACCTGTGAGTAATTTATGTATGCAAATAATGTAATTAGTATTCGCTATTTATAAATGATGCTGGAAAACAAAATTATTGGCTTTAAATAATATCAGAAGTAATTATCTTCGATTTCGATCTAGATATTTTTATTTTTATTAATATTTTAAATAGTAGTTTTATTTGTAGCATGATTGTTTTATATTAGTTAATTATTCTTGTAATAATTTTATCATACTCGATTGTTTGGCATATTAATAAAAAATGCACTTCGTTAAGATAAACATTGTTATTAGTATTTCTCACCGGTTGAATTTTGATCACACCTACCCTCTTGTACGTTCTTCTACCAACAGCACAATTATTTGAGTCCTCTGTCTTCGCGAAACCCTTGCCTTTCTCTAATGCGCGCTTCTCTCCTAATTCCGTTATTTCCTCGTTTTCGAGTTTGACACGTATCGTTTAGGTCACATCTTCAGTTTTTGTTTATATCACTGCATATTAACCCATTTCGTTTTAATGTTTGAGGTAACAATTAATTAGCAATGCGTGTTCGGCCTTACGTGTTCTTTGAAGTTAAAGGATGGAGGATGTTCCTAGTTTTTTATTAATTAATTAATATTGTGTTTTTAAGATTATACTAACTATGTTGAAGGTATATTGCTCGCCAAATTGGGTTTAGTAAGCCCTTAACAGCGTCCGTAATTTAGAAGATACGACCCGGCCCGGAGCATGTTCAAATAGTAAACAAACATCGGGTCGGGCTGAGTTAACTGCAGTGCCCTGGTGTGATGTTCAACGATGTCCCATTTCCCCACGTTCAACACAGCAGACTTCCTGTTAGAAATTACAACGCCAGCTATTTCCGGGTAGAGGAACTGACTGGCTTCCTTTAACGTGCGTAACTTACCTCTGTCGTTCGCTGTCTGTCATAGCCGGATTGGTGCAGTGCAAAGTATGCGAATACTCGGCGTGCAGCGAATCGTGCGGAGCTCAAGGTACACAACAGGGATATAAAGAGTGCAAGCGTTACGAACGCTTCACGTGGACCCTTATGGACACGTATGACGTGTCCTGCCCTCCCAAAGAGTGCTTCATTCCGTGCCCAACAACCACCACGACAGAGCCGACAACAACCACATCAGAGCCGACGACAACCACATCAGAGCCGACGACGACCACGTCAGAGCCGACGACGACCACGTCAGAGCCGACGACGACCACGTCAGAGCCGACGACAACAACCACCGAACCCACAACGACCACCACCCCGGTACCTATAAGGCCACCGCGTAAGTACGCGTGGGTGTTGAATGCGTCTTGCTTTCTCTGCAGCTGCACCCAAAACTTTGAATCAAGTCCCTGTCACTTTAAAATCATCTGGAAGTATAGCCATCTTTCGTAAAAGAACTAAATCGCATTCCTACCGTAAATTGTCGGCGCTCCGTTGCTTTAATAATGGCCCTTGCATGTCCCTGTTCACGATTCTGCCTAATGATTCTTGTATGTTGCGCATCTGAGCTCAGATTCTTGAGGATATAGACGCTGTAGACTTTTTCTATAATAATAATAATACTTATTATTATTTAATAATAATCCAGCTAGCGCATATTTGTTCCAATAAAGGTTTGTAATGGTACACCTCCTAGGTGCTTTGCATTTCGGGTGCCAAATTTTCAGGGGTTCGTCTCGGACCCCAGGAAGAATCCGTAACGCTTCATTTCTTTTTCGAAATCCACCGTGTGTTAACGTTTCCTACCAGGAAAGGGTTTTAGATTCAGACGTCCTGTCTTTCTCCCCACAGCCGTTGATTGTCACCTGTGCGACTTCACCAAGGGCCAGATCTGGCGTCCAGACCCCGATAATTGTCACCGCTTCTACGTTTGCGAGCCCCTCGATGACGCTGACGGTGACGGCGTCAGTGACGTAAGCGAGTATCGCATACATCACATGACCTGCGACGACATGTACTGGAACCAGAACATACACACGTGTGTGCGTGAGAAACCAGCCGACGCCATTTGCATAGACGACACACCAGTCCCGTGGGTCGGCACGTCAGCAGGACCAAGTACGTGATTCACGTCTGTCTGTCTGTCTGTCTATCTACCTGCGTATTAAGCACATTTCATCATCATAAGAGTTATTATTAGCATTTTAATATTTATAATTATTTATTCTTTAGTTATTAGTTATTTAGTTATGTAATTGTTATATGTTATTATTTATTTAATAGTCATAACTCTTATGTTGACAACTCTTATTATACCTCTTATGTTGGCAACTCTTATTTTATGTTGACAACTCTTATTATAACTCTTATGTTGACAACTCTTATTATAACTCTTATGCTGACAACTCTTTATTATAACCCTTATGTTGACAACTCTTATTATAACTCTTATGTTGACAACTCTTATTATAACTCTTATGTTGACAACTCTTATTATAACCCTTATGTTGACAACTCTTACTATAACTCTTATGTTGACAAATCTTATTATAACTCTTATGTTGACAACTCTGATTATAACTCTTATGTTGACAACTATGATTATAACTCTTATGTTGACAACTCTGATTACAACTCTTATGTTGACAACTCTGATTATAACTCTTATGTTGATACATGCACTTTTGCCTTTAGACATTAGCGGTGACCCGAATTGTCGCTTAACTGTTACGACAAACTGTGATTCCCTTATTTGCCAAACTGTTCCCTTATGTCGATCTCTAATGCTGTATGTCATTCCGATGACAGTTGCTTGCCCATACGAACCTAAAGCTGACGACGCCCAATACTTCCGGGGAGCGAACGATTCGGACGAAGCTTACCAGAAGTGTTCTGACGGCATGATCTTCGTCGCTGACGACTTGTGCACGTGCATGGAACAACCGCAAGGTAGGCCATGCCTACTGATACTGGAATTACTGCGCTTTTAAAGTCTGAGATCGTCCATCTTTTAAATACGAATTTCCAATGAATAAACATGCCCCACACACAATGTATTACTTTCGTGAAGTTTTACTTTGCATACTATGTGATGTTAAGATAAAACGGCATACAAGACGAAAAATCATAGCCGCGTGCGATGCGTTTATTATTCTGCTGGCCGGACCTGGCCCGGCCAGCAGAATCTATTATAATATATGATAATTAATCTATTATCGAATAAGATATCGAATGCCAAGTGACATATGTGGTAGCAAGTATGATCAAATACGCATATAGTGTTTATGTTGTACACTTTCTTTAAACACAGTTACAGTGACTTTTGGCGGGAACATTGGCGGATGTAGATCACGGTTGAATTGTTGGTGCAGAAAAAGCGAAAAAACCCGATAATAGGGTAATTTAGTCTTCGATAATTTGTAAACAAGATTTAATAAAACCTGATTATGTGGTAGAATATATAGGAGATAAAGTAACAACCATAAAACTACTTACATAAGATAATATCTGTGTAAGCCAGTACTTGCTAGATATTTTGATTAGGTAGCATTGTTGTTAAAATAAAGCACGGGCAATAGTCGGGCGAACTTAAGATTGTTTATGGGCAGAAACCATAGAGGAGGGATTCATCTTTCAGTGCATGGGTTGTTGGAAGGTGGAGTGTCTGCAGAAGGAGATAGTTAGGTTGACGGATATTGTGAAGGGGACACAGATGGAAATTAGCAAGGAGACAGGTCGAATGGAGAGAGACGACAGGGACAGGTAGGAATACTGCAAGACTGAAGGAGAATAGCAGAGGCAAGAAGACCGAGGAAAGGAGATTGAGAGAAGGGAAGGTGATTGGAGTGGAAGAAATTGGAAAATCGACGACAGAAAACGTGACAAGCGTGAAGGTGACAGGGGAGAAAGTGACCGTAGAGAAGGAGAGAGAGAAGATGGGACGGGAGAGGAGAGAAGAACATGAGATGGGAGGATAGATGAAGGGACGAAAGGAAGTGAGAGCAAATGTGATAGAAGAGAAATCGATAAAACGGACGATGACAGGAGGAAAGGTGACAAGAGAAAAAGCGACAGGAAAGAAACGATTGGAAGAGAATGTGACAGGAGAGAAGACGGCAGGGAAAGACAACAACCAGACATATGCAAACCGGAGAAGGAGCTACTCTGAGGCAGTGATTGAAGGGGCAATGAGGAAAGAGAGGGTGTTTATGACTACATTATGAGAAAGACGGACAAGACAATAAGCGAGGGGAAGGACGTCGTTGTTTGTCAACCGGGGGCTAGGATAGAACATGTCACTGAAAGGGTAAAGAAGGTATTGGGGCATGGCAAGGGAGGGTACATAGTATAAGTAGGAACAGATAATGCAGACAGGGAGGGAACAACTGGGATAGTACAGAAGTATAGACAGTTAGTGAGGAAGCTAAAGAACAAGAGTTGAACAGATTATTCTCTCGGGAATTTTGCCAGTAATGGGAGGAAGGGGGGCAACGTATAGAAACTGCAAGAGGATGGCGATCAATGCACTAGTTGAGCAGATGTGTGAAGAAGAGGGGGTGGGATTCATAGATTTATGGGGATACTTTGTTGGGAGGGAAGATATGTACATGAGAGATGGCCTCCATCTTAGTGGAAAGGGGGCAGCAATTTTCTCAGAGAACCTGCTGCGATCTGTTAACAGTGGGACAGGTTGGATCTATTTAAACTAGATTCGCAGGGGGGACTCACAGAAAAGCCTGAAACTGGAGGCATAAATAAAGACAGCACAAATAAATCAGCAAAGAACAGTCTGGAAAACTCTTCTGAAGCTGGATATACATGTGTTTGTTTAAATGCAAGGAGTACAGTACACAAAAGAAATGAACTAAACATTATGGTAGAAGATATTGACCCTCATATAATAGGTATAACCGAATCCTGGACCACCACCAATATATCAGATGCCGAATTGGGACTGACATGATATGTAATGTTTAGGAAAGATAGAGAAAGAAAGAAAGAGTTATTTTATATATTAATTAATCTCTCCAGGCTGATGAAATAAAATTAGAGGGAGAAGCAGATTGCGAAGAAGTTATTTGGTGTAACATAGTTACAGGAAACTCAACGTTGACAGTTGGGTTAGTTTGTCGAAGTCCAAACATAAGCATAGAAGTGAATGAAAAAACACAAAACGCTGTAAGGGAAGTAAGCAAACGTGACTGTATTATTATGGGGGATTTTAACCATGGGCATATACAATGGAAATCTCTACAGAGTATGGGGAGTGAGGACCACAACTTTTTAGTTTTAGTTCAGGATACTTTCCTTTCTCAACATGTGCTAGAACCAACCAGGGGTGAGATTGTGTTAGACATAGGTTTGTCCTCACAGACTGAATTAGTTGACAATGTCAATATGTATGAGCCACTGGGGACTAGTGATCACAACCAGATACATTTTATTATCAAAGTAAAATTAGAAAGGAATAATAAAAAGCAGTATAGGATAAATTTCCACAAAGGAAGGTATAAGGACATGAGGAAATATTTATCAAAGATAGACTGGAATAACACACTGAAAGCTGGAATATCTTAAAGAGTGAAATTAAGTGCATAGTCGATCAATTTGTACCCTTCAAAAAACAAGGGAAACGGTCCAAAAAGAAACACTTATCGAAAGAAGCCATTAGAAAAATTAAGTATAAACAAATGACGTGGAAGTCATATAGATGTATTGGAAATGATGAAGACTACAACGTTTATAAAGAAGCACTTAACCAAGCTACAGCTGAAATTATAAATTCAAAGAGAAGCTATGATAAAAAATTAGCTAGTAATATAAAACATGACAGCAAGAGTTTTTATGCATATGTTCGAAGCAAACAGAAAGTTCAGGATAAGGTCGGTCCTCTAGAAGATAGTGCTGGAAATATACTATCAGAGGGATTCTTAATGGCAGAAGACCTGAATGTGTATTTTAGTTCAGTGTTTACCAGGGAAGATATTAGTTCACTGCCAGTACCAGAGGCTAAGTTTAGGGGGGCAGATTCAGACTATTTAGGACAGTTAATTGTAACCCCGGAAATGGTAGCTAAGAAAATAAGGGCTATGAAGGATAATAAATCACCTGGAGTGGATGGGATTCCGCCCAAACTACTATTGGAAATTGTAGAACAAATTAGCGTACCGCTTGCAACAGTTTTCAATTTGTCATTAGAAGAGGGAGTGGTTCCTTTAGAATGGAAAGAGGCAACATTTTTTACCGTTATTTAAAAAAAGGTTCGAGAAACAAGTCAGATAATTATAGACCAGTGAGTTTAACATCAGTGATTTGCAAATTATTAGAAAGATTAATTAAAGATCACATGGTGGATTTTCTTGTTAAACATAACTTGATAAACCCATCTTAACATGGGTTTTTAAAAGCGAGATCATGCTTAGCAAGTATGTTATGTTTTTGGAAGACATCACTAAGTGGGTAGATGAGGGATCACCAGTAGATATGGTATACTTAGATTTTCAAAAAGCTTTCGACAAAGTACCACATCAAAGATTACTGCTAAAGGCCCATGGCATAGGAAATGGTATAATAAACTGGATAGAAAAATGGCTAATTGACAGAAGACAACGTGTAGTAGTTGATGGGGAGGATTTAAACTGGAAATCGGTATTGAGTGGGGTACCACAGGGACCAGTACTAGGACCTACAGGAGTGTATATTAATCTTAATATATATCTACGATTTGGATGATGATATAACAAGCAAGGTGGTGACATTTGCGGATTATACAAAAGTGTTTAGACGGATTAAAAGTGATGGAGATAGACAGCATTTACAAAATGATCTTGACAGGTTTATCAAATGGTCTGAAAAGTGGTAAATGATGTTCAATTTTGGGAAATGTAAATGCCTCCACACAGGACATGGGAACGAAGATGTATAATATACAATGGGGGGTATACTGTACTAAGTACTACTGTAAAAGAAAAGGACTTAGGGTTAACCATTAGTGCTGATATGAAGTATTCAGAGCAGTGCAAAATGGCAGCTTCAAAGGGAAATCAAATCCTTGGATTAATTAGGCGAAATATAGCGTATAAGGAAAAAGAACTAATAATTACGCTGTACAAAACAATAGTGAGGCCTCATTTAGAATATTGTATTCAAGCGTGGAGGCCATATCGCAGGAAGGACATAAATATGTTAGAAAGAGTTCAGTGGAGAGCAACTAAAATGATACCAAAACAGAGTGATCTTAGTTACGAAATACGCCTAAAATGTGGTTTAACAACACTAGAGACCAGGAGATTGAGAGGAGATCAGATAGAAGTGTTTAACATATTGAATGGTTATGAAAATATTGATAGAAATAATGTTTTTCTCAGTTAAGAAAGATAGAAGGACTAGAGGACATGAAGTTACATTAGCAAAGGAGCAGTGTAGATTAGATATAAGAAAGTTCGCATTTTCACAAAGGACTGTAAATGAATGGAACAGATTATCTGCTGATTGTGTGGGTGCTAGTAGCGTGAATGTTTAAAAATAAAATCGACACATACCTCAGACGGGCGGGATACACATAGATAAAAAGGTTGGACTCTCGATAAGCCAAAGTGCTTCCTTGTCCACCTGCCATCTAGAGTTAATTCTCTGGGTGGCAGTCTTGTTAAATCTTGTTAAATGGTAGTTTAACTCAGAACGCAACTTTAAAGGTGCCTGTTTTGTTATTCATATATTACCCATTTCGTCGTATGAAAAAACTGCTTTAAAATCAACTGTCTAATACAAAATAAAGAAAACAAAGAGATAAAGGGTGATGATATGTAACCATGACAGATTATAGAAGTAATCGGCTCATGCAGATTTTTCTTCATTCAGGTTAGTTCATGTGCTATGTGCGGTTTTTCAGCTTTGCCGACGTGTGCTGACGACTTGCTGCTACACTTTACGTACGAGGATCACTTTAATGACGTCACATGTCATCATGCCATTGCCACCAAGTACGGCTCCGGCAACGCCACGTTGGAGGTTAACGCAGGGCACAGCGCAGTTCGATTCGACGGCAGCTCATATTTTGAGGTGAGGCTCGCTGTGCGTGCAAAGTGTGAGAGCTAGATGTGTGTGTGTGTGTGTGTGTGTGTACGTGCGCGCGTGCGAGTATATATATATATAGGCTTGGACACACACACACACACACACATACCCACCCACACATACACACACATACACACACACACCCTCCCACACATACACACACACATACCCACCCACACATACACACACACATATCTACACGCACACACATCCACGCACGCACTCACAGGCATCATGGGTGTGTGTGGGATGTGCGTGCGTGCGTGCGTGCGTGCGTGCGTGTGCGTGCGGGCGTGCCTGTATACGAGTGAATGCGCGTGTGATGCGTCGTTATTTACAAACAGTGCACGAATAACAAGTTCATCGTTGAACGTTTGCCCTCCACAGGTTCCCTTCATCCGCACTTTCTTCGCCGGCGCCACAATTGGAGAGTTTTCCGTGTCACTGTGGTTCTACCAAGACTCGTCCCCGTCCGCCAAGGCCGTGCTTGTGAGCAACGGGGACTGCGACAGATCGCCAGCCTTCGAGATCGCGGCGAAGTCGGCTGGAGCCGTGGCCGAATGTGGCACCACTTCTGCGTCCTTGCCTCTTGGCCCAGTCACCGTAAGTAGTTCCAATAGCATAGCACAATGTTAGCATCGTGGCTCTCTGTGCTACACGTATGGAACACGCGGCATTTTCGCAATGACCGTTGGACCGTCCGTGGCAGCAGCAGCAGCATTCCATGTTTCCGGTAGGATTAAATTATTTCATGTTTTATAACACATTTAAGCTAACACACCAATCAAAGTAGAGCAGATGTAGAAATGGTAAACGTTTTGCAGTGGGATCCCATCTGCTACCATGTTTTGTTTGCCTATTTCTTGGTTCAATATTACCGTCTTCTGAAGGTTGATTTTGAATCCAACTTCACTGATGACCTTGATAAACATATTTAGTATAGTCTGTACCAGTGTTGGGAGAAGGCAGCAAAAACTATAATATGCCTAGAGGTTGTTATTGATCGCGTGCTTTCACAGTGATTTAACGCATAACGAAGACAATATGCATTTTTGATCGGGGAGGTCGAAAAACACATGTTTCATGATATATTGCACCTCTCGTACACATATGATGGAGTCAGGCAATGCCAATTACATGGTTCGCTTTGCATTGTTAATCTGTTTGGTTTGAGTACAAGATTGTGGTTGATTGACGAGTGTAGGTGCGTTTGTAGAAGATAACGGGGCTGGCAGGTGCATTACCTGTACTCCAGAGACCAAACTATATAGTAGGTAACTTTAACGCAGTGATCTCATAATGCAATTACCTTTAATGGAGTGTCAATTTACATTAATGTGATGTTCACATTTCAGATATCGAATGGCCAATGGAACCACGCCGCTTGGGTTTATGACGGTAGCCAGCTTCGCTTCTATCTAAACGGGCAAGAGGAAGCAAATGGGGCAATTCAAGGTGACATATACGCTTAATAATAGTTCTGAAATGGCAGCACCCAGACTTCTTGTTGTGCTGAATTCATCACCGTGTTAGCCATATGTATCATGTTTAGATTATTTCGTCATATGTTTATGTAAACACACACACACACACACACACACACACACACACACACACACACACACACACACACACACACGCACGCACACACACACACACACACACACCTGCAACTCTGTAGTTAATTACTGAAACTATTGTTATCCGATCACCGATGCATATGCAATTTCCGTAGTATGAGGTCAAATACAGTTAATGGGTGAACACGCAAATTTTGTGTGCCATTTATTATTTGCATCTGCAGCTAAACATGAACCGATGACGTCATGATATTTATTGCAGGTCCCCTTTCCAATCCTGATGCTCCAATGGGGATTGGCGCATTGTGTGGAGAAGAATTCTTCTCGGGTCTGCTAGACGAGGTATGTATTAACAATCGTATAGTTTCGCAATGATAATAGTCCGACGTCTCACACGGGCCACTAAAACTAACGAATTACGTGATCTTTGTTGTGTCATTCTTTTAGACACACCTCGTTTCTTTCATGTCAAATACATGTGCAACGTTTTGAAATATGATTCTTAGCACCCCACTCGTGAGGACATTTTAAGAAAACAAAGATCTGTCAACCATTCAAGTACCCCTGAGCAAGCTAATACAATTTCAGTCCAACGTTGTGAAATTGACGGACATATGTTGGAACACTCAAGCCCCATTTTATATACTCAGCGTCAAAAGAAACCACATTTATTTTACACATATTTCTGTGATGGCAATATTACGGGTGGATTTTTTACATTAATTAATTGATTTAGGTTCCTGGCAACTAGGTAATTAGTCACGTGTGACCATTACACGCTTCATTTGCGAGCCTGGTGTTGATCAGGTGCTAATCACCTCATTTCATCACGTCAAACTTTGCACTATCTTTCAGATCCGGGTCTACACGCGAGCGCTGTCGCTGGTGGAAGTGCAGAATTTTGCCAATCAGTCGTTCCCGTAAGGACCGCCTACAAACTACGTCTGCGCCGAGGACTAGTTGTACAAGTTTCGACAATCATTCTGTTATATCGACGGGAGTATGTCACCATTCATGAAATATAGTACTTCGGTTCCTCTTTAGAGATCATATACCCGGAGACATAACCACAGCATGTAATTTCTTAAACAATAATACTAAGTTCTTGTTGTTCTTCTTTTGCTGTCCATCATGTTCGATGACAACATAAATTTAGGGGGTTGTTCTTGTGTTAAGGTATTGTACTTGCATATGAAATTACAACAATAAATCCTGGTTGCTGTAACGATGAAATGACTTAAGTTCTTATTTATTTCGTCAACAACGTTTTAAATATATAATCTGAATCAATTGTATTCTTAAGCGGCAAGTCAAGGCAAAGCAACAATTGCGTATGGAACGACTACCACAACTTTGGGTGGTTTGGCGTTGTCCGGATGTGTGAAATCGTGGACAGATACTAAAGTAGTGTTCCCGTTTCGGTGTAAGGTGTGTTGGAAGGTGTAATGGAGGCAGTCAATGTGACGATATCACAATTAAAGTGATAAACTGACACGCCACCTGGCGAATAAGGTGTATATCAGCGTGCCAGTGGCTACACTAAAGCCAACGTGGTTTTGTGTGTTGTCGCCATGATGTGTGTTGTCGCCATATGTAAACGAAACAAAGTCGGCAATAAATTACAGTTATATACATCGGCTTGTTTATATACATATATATAAACAGTTATCGTTATAGTCAAGTTAAAAGATACTGTGAAGGGTATGGATAT
The DNA here is from genome assembly GCA_963995525.1 of Escarpia spicata. Taxonomy (NCBI): domain Eukaryota; kingdom Metazoa; phylum Annelida; class Polychaeta; order Sabellida; family Siboglinidae; genus Escarpia; species Escarpia spicata. Next base: position 33,047,847 of record OZ023218.1, read on the forward strand.
GAAATTGAGACAGGAGGCATGGAGAGAGATGACGGAGATAGTTGGGAAGACCGTGGGACAGAATGAGCAGCGCAGTGAAAAAACACAGCAGGGGGGTGACAGAAGTGGAAGTGATTAGAGAGTTGACAGGAGGACAGGTGACGGGAATTAATATGACAGGAGGAAAGGTGACGGGATGGAAATTAGCAGGCTTAGGGACGACTGGAGAGGTGACAGGGGAGAAAGCGACAAGAGGGACAATAATGGATCATGGCATGGAAAGGCCCATCTTAGTACACGTTTGCACACATAATGCAGAGATGGAGAGGATGACTGGAATAGAACCACAATACAGGCAGATAATACGGGAGTTAAAGAGGCTGGCGTTGAACAGTTTATTCTCTACTAGTTGAGCAGATATGTAAAGAAGTGAGGGGGGTTCGGAAATTTGTGGGGATAGTTTGTCGAGAGGAAGACAATTAATTGAGTTGGGCTCCATGTAAGCAGAAATGGGCAGGTTTTTTTCTCGCAGATAACCTGATGCGATCTGCTGACGGCGGCACGATAGTATCATTTATTTAAACTATATGAGCAGGGGATCACTGAAGCGGACAAAATATATTGCAGAAGAATACCAACTCTTATATAGATAGTAGGTATGATTGAATCACGGAACAACGAACACATGATGTTGAATTTGGACTGACAGCCTATATATAATGTTTAAGAAAAATTAAATAGAAAGAAGGTAAGATGAAAGTATACTATGTATTAAAGAAGCTATTCAGGCTTGTGAACTGAACGGTTTGATTAGTTTATCGAAGTTCAAACAAAAGCAAAGTATAGAATGAAAAATACAAAACGAACGCTAAAAGGGATACGAGTAAACGGGATTGTATTATTAGGTGGGATTTTAACCAGCACATATACAACGGAAATATATGTAGAGTACAGGGTGATAATACAAAAATCCTTTTTTAATGCATGACAGTTTTAATACACTGCAATTTACAAGATAAATACTTTTGACACAATATAACAATATATTGCTGCGTTCCAATCACCTCGTATTTACTCTGAATACGACTTGGTGAACGCGAATGTTCCTTAGCAACCCGACGCCACCGCTTCGACTGGGACACGTAGGGGTCACGAATTCGTATTAATGCTCAACAGAGCCCACAGGAACGCAGCAAACCTCCGGGTACACACCTTTTGAGACTCATTCTAAATGCACCCCCGTGTGACCTCCAAATGCATCCTCGGCGCATCAAAACTAAAAAATTCGAATACATTTATTGATTATACATATACAGAGGTAGTTACACAGTGTGCTGCTACAATATAAAAAACACTTTTATAAAGTAATACATTCTATTTATGCAAATGTTCCCACGGCGAGACTGCACAAGTAACACAGCTGTAATGTCACAGTTCACATTATAAATCATTATTAGGCATAACTAGGAACGCGGTGTTACAGCGATTCAAGCATCAGACTCTATATAAATCAAAACATTCCGGGTTCTTATCTTCTTGCTGCCGTTCCGTACCTTGAGCAAGTTCTTTCAGGACACGTTGCTTCCGTTCACTCATCTATATGAATAGGTACATCGCGATATGCAGTGCTAGATATCTGTGTACGAATAGTATATGGGCTGTAATTGCAGCGTGGCTGATGTTTGATTGAACAAGTCTGACAGGGTGTATGACGTGAAGCGGTTTGAGCAGTGCTAAGGACTGGATACATCAGTATATAATAACATTTCTTTTCTTTACTTACTAACATGACGTAGAAACAAACTTAATCTTCGGCCATCTCTTACAGTTGTGCTGCAGCTGCACCTGAATGCTGCGAAACGCATCTGGCTCGTTTGCTAAATGTTTCGCAAAAATCAATGTAGCACTGTTTTGGGACGGCAGTGTAGGTTTTACTGCTATGTTCGATGTGATGACAGCAATGGTTTTCCAGCATTCTCCACCAATGTCTCCTTCCTCTTACGCTTCGTTCGGGCACATATCTCCGGGTTGAAGTGAGCATTGTTCTGCTCTGCTGTTGATGCCGGTATTGATGGCTGGTAGTGGTGCTAATGGTGGTGTTGACGCTGCTGATGTCGATCATACCAGTGTAACTGGTGTCCTGAAAACAGTAATTATATTATTACATTAAATATATATAATATTTTAATGACATTACTCTTAAATGCACCTTCTTCTGAAGACGATTGGCGAGCCATTGCAGAAGAGATCAAGGAGAGGTGGCAATTCTCTAACTGCACTGTTGCGATGGACGGAAAGCACATCGCCATTCGTGCACCAGCTCACAATGGTTCAGTGTACCACAATTACAAGCACTGTTCTAGCATTGTACTTTTAGCTATAATTCGTATTATATTTACCATGTTTTAGTTCGAGAAGGGCATAGCGCCTCATAAGTTGCATGACTTCAGCTATGTCCCTTCAACGGCAGCAGCAACAGCAACAGCAGCACACCATAATGTACAATTGCATTATGTTGATGTTGTTAAATAAACATTTCATTCATTCATTCATAGCTCTGGTTGAAGCTAATTATAAATTCACGCTAGTTGGTTTCAGGTTAAATGGCCGTGCTTGTGTTGCTAAAGCATATTATGCTAAGTCTCAAATTGCGGAAGCTGTGGAACACATTACCCAGCAAATTCCACCCCCACAACGTCTCTCAGGTAGGGTGAATGTTATTTCATTGGTAATCATAGGCGATGAGGCATTCCCCATTAAACCGTTCTTAATATGCCATTATGACGCAAGTCAAATGATTTTTATGTGGGCATTGCTCCAATACTAAAATTGACATTTACGGTATTCATGGTGGACCTAGTCACGTGACAATTTCTCATTATAAAATGCAGCGGCGCCATTGCCCCATCCCCACTTTGAATTGTCACTGCAAATAGGTAATCCGTTTGTTTTCATCGATATCTATAATTTATTTCCCATCTGTGTTTATGTTAATTCGGGTAGGATAGGTTTATAAGCTGTTTAAAGGTCTGACGATTTTATGTATTATGTATATATAATGTATGCATCGAATTACAATGTGGGTCTTATGGTATCTGCAGTAGTAAAGTATTTAGTATTGTTATATGTTAGTTAATTGCAATACACACTCCTAGTATTAGCGTGACGCACTGATTTGTACAAGGCTTTTGGGGCGCTGTGACGCTTTCCCCTTATTCAGCAAATCATAACCTTTAAACATGTATAGTTGTCATGTGTAGGGTGGGTTCCACCACCTGCGTGTGGTTGGTTCCCCCTCCTTTGCTGTTGAGGTTGAGTTATGTATTATAATTATATAGGCTAATGCACATAATTTTCACATTGTATATATATATATATATATGTATATATATATATATATGTGTGTGTGTGTGTGTGTGTGTGTGTGTGTGTGTGTGTGTGTGTGTGTGTGTGTGTGTGTGTGTGTGTGTGTGTGTGTGTGTGTGTGTGTGTGTGTGTGTGTGTGTGTGTGTGTGTGTGTGTGTGGGTGTATTATATGGATTATACAAATTTGTTGGCTGAATACAAAGCTCTGATACAAACTTATATCTGCCTTGTTACCTACAGCAAACGATTCCTGATTCCGAGTTGGTAACTCGTACGCATTAACAAGGAGCCTTGTCCCACGTAAATGAAGCTTTACGCTGCCAACGTTCTTATCGATTATGAACCGATATATAATTACCGGCTTAGCCATGCCGGCAGGCAGAGTGTCGGAGAATGCATTTGGCAGCCTTGTGAAACGATTCCGTGTTTTGGAAAAGTGCAAACATTTGTCACCTCAGAAATTAACTTTTGCCACTAATGCGTGCATTTTTTTTGATAATTTCCTTTTGTCTAATAAGGATGTAGGATACACTCCTTCGGAGCACGAGCTTCCACAACGACGTTGCCGAATTCGGCGAACTGTTATCCACCAGGAGCAGGTAACAGGACCCAAGGAGCAACACGTGGCATTCACGATGAACTGTGTAATTATTTTACAAATGGCCGCGTTGACTAGCAAGGGGACATTCCTCATTACGTTGAACAAGTTCCCACAATATTTACTTCCATTGTAACTAATGCACGCATGGCTGTACTTGAGCCATTTATTTATAAAGTTAAGACAAAGTGAGATGTCCGTAGAGGGTGTAGTCCATACCGTGTAAGACCTATAATGCCACACAGCCCCTATTTTGGAGAAACGAAACGTACCTTAAGAACTCTCACCAAAGAACACAAAGGAGACGCTGAGAAAGCACCAGCAAACAAACCCTATACCCGAAGCAACAAAAACATCGAAAAAAAGAGATGCATAATTCAGTCATCACAGATGACATGTCTGTGAAGAACGCCAGGTGAAGCGTACTTGTATATTTTAGGATTCTGGGATAGTGTAAATGCCTAACAGAGATATCAAAGTGAAGTAAAGATTTTCATTATTTATTCACCCCACCGAACTCTTCAAACGTGAATATTTACAACGTGCACTGTAGGAAATACTGAGCTCACATACCACCTTTATATTCCAACTATTGAGACTTGTTAGCCTCATACACACTCATATCGTAGAACGGGTATACCAGGAAATATAAACATGTCTTCCCTGTTAACACCCATCCACACACGATGACGTCCTTCCACCATCTCCAACACAAATAATAGTAACAGGTAGATACCATTTTCTTGCTAAAACATATTGAATATACGTAAGCACCGTTACCCATCGAGGCCTATATAACGTGCTCCTTCATCATAATGTAAATAGAATAGAATAATGTTCAGGTCCAAATATACCCTCGGTCGACACGGACGTCAACTTTACACTCTTCCGACTATCAAAAGGCGAAACAGGTCAGACCGAGTGAGCTTCCTTCCTCTCGCGGGAATTCAGCAAGCGCCTCGGTTATCGTCCAGGCGCTTGCTGCTTCGCTAGAGGCTCATCGCTCTCAGGAACGAGCGTGAAGTTTTTAACTGGCCGTCACACCGACCCGATATTACAATAAATGTTAAATAACAATAAAATATTCACCACTGTAGATATATGTTACTGCAATCAACACAAAACACGCTCATATAATAATAGGCATTTTAAATAAACTTAAGCATGTATTACCTAAGAATATATTATCTATAATGTATAATTCGCTCATTCTTCCAAAGATTAATTATGGCATATTGGTGTGGGGTCATCAAGCCCATCGCATCTTTAAACTTCAAAAAGAAAGCAGTGCGAATAGTTAATTCAAGTAAATACAATTCTCACACAGATCCCATCTTCAAAGAATGTAAATGTCTTAAGCTGGATGACATCTATAGACTCCAACAGCTCAAATGTTATTACAAATTGATCAACAATGTTATACCAGAATATTTCAGTCGTATTCCATACACATATAACTTTGCAATTCACCAATACAACACACGTGGTAAAAACAACTTATTTATTCCCAGAGTTAATCATCAATATGCAAAAAAGTACACCAGACACAACACTATACAAACTGTTAACAATACTCCAAGCATCATCCTTGATAAAATGTATACACATAGTTTATATGGTTTTTCCACTTATACAAAAAATTACTTTATCAAGAACTATGAATCATGTTGTCATATTTCTAACTGTTACATCTGTCATTCTTAAACTAGACATGACTTTGCATTTGTTTAAACTAATTGATGTATTATACTATACTATAATATACTATACTAAACATACTATGTTTACACACATATATATATATATGCATATATAGTTGATCACGTGATAATCATATAAATATGTTACATGAGTGGGGTGGCTCCCATGATAGCGGCATATAATTGTCTTAATGGGAGCCTCCCTGACCTTACAATGAATGTTATATTGTAGTTTATGTACTTATGATGGTCAAAATAAATACTGTCTGTCTGTCTGTCTATATCTACCTTCGATGCATATATATATATAGCACATATCCGAGCAAAATATTCACCTTGTATCCACTAACAGCTCCACCACCGAAAGTATTCTACGTTCACCAATCCGCAACCGTGAATATCATTCATGACAACAATATCACCACCCACAATCGACTTTCGTTACTACATAAACAACCAAATAGCTGAGTGATAATTCGCTATCCCGTATAACATGCGTGACACAAGTATTGTCGCACTAACCAATGTTCATTTCCTCCCCAGCCATACCCCTTTTCTCAATTATTTTACAATCTTAACAGTATCAATCTGATAACCAATAAATTACTTCTATGCCAACATTTACTCTTGTATAAACAGAGCATGTATTTTTCATACCTCCGGTTATTTCTTCTAGCATGAACATAGATCAAACTTCGTTGTCTACTTACGAGAACGCTCGGTGATTTCTCTGTGATTTGACAACCACACAATAGTAGTAACATGTGGATACACTGGAGAACAGGCTCCATCTTCCCATCTGTACGTAACCTGGACTGGTGTGATCTCCCCGTCTCATTTAACCCCCAGTCCATGAACAACACTCTTCACATCTGATCTGTCATGTGACCCCTACCAATGCTGACATCATTGTAAGAATTAAGCCGCCCCGCGGGTAATACAATAATGCAATATGTATATAAACACTCATATAGCGTCCTTCCAATACGCTGTTAAATTATTCTACATAAGTTTCCATCCGCACCACAGTTCATATTCATATGAACTTGCCTGCCATTCTATAATTATTACATATTAAATTCTACTATCCTGCCTGTCTACCCTAACTATAATGTAACGTTCCACCGGTTCTTTGAAAAGCTGTCCCTATTCCACCTCCCCGATGTATTCACACTATTGCGTAATCACTAGCCAGCTGTCATCAACCGTATAGGGTAACTCCTATTATAGCCTATCTCAATCGGTAGCTACCTATGTTAATTTCTCACTACCAAAATCACGACAATGTCTCAACAAACTCACATTGTAGACTGAACAGGGACTTGAACTGGAACAAAAGGCATATGAAAAAACAAAGATGACACGAAGCGAGATGACGGCCGGTACCGACTCTCACAAACGACGTCTCCTGAAGAGCCACACCCGGCGAGGAATGCCAGACAGACAGACAGACAGACAGACAGACAGTATTTATTGACTGCCTGAATGTATTGAATGACTACAGAGTAGCCATTTAATGGTAACCGTCTGAGGAAGATTGCTATAATAGCAGTCTCAACGTCTCGGAAAATAAGTTAAGCTGACTATGAAGAGTACAAATATTACTCAATATTACTCAATGTTACCGCTGCTGTGAACGACGGATTGTAATCACCCACGTTGTATGATGTATCACAATATGCCTTTGTGTAAGTACTTCCTTTTTGCAAATAATATACCCAGAGAAGAGGTACAACATAACTACCCGGTATGACGTACCATATATAGAAAGACTAAAAATACTAAAACTACCCACACTGGCATACCGAAGACTAAGAGGAGACATGCTAGAAGTGTACAAGATAATTCACAACCTTTATGATACTGAATCTGCACAAAACCTCCTGAAATGGGACGAAGTGTCACAAAGATCAGGTAATAGAGGACACTCTCAAATTATTTACACAAAGAGCTAAGTTAAACCTAAGAAAAAATGCATTCCCACCTAGAATGGTAGAACCACGAAATACTGGTAGTCTCCCAGAAACAGTAATACAATCTAGAACATTAAACTCATGCAAAATTCGTGTAGACAAATTCTGGTCTATCCAGGCGATTCTTTATGACTATGAAGCACGACTAACAATAAATACTGGAACCGGAAATGATTTATGAGTTAGTAATAATTGATTCTGAATCTGAAGATATGATCAACGAGGAACCGAGTGGATCCTGCGATGAGAATCATCTTAAGGTAAGGTATTAAACGGGAATTTCTGTTGGATTCTCAATTATTACCTTCTGTTTTATGTTATATTCTTTGTCGCCAGAGTTAATGTAGTAGCAGTGAGAAATTCCTTATGTATGTAGGCTTTGTGATGGCTGTCTGGCGTACGTCTAATTATTGTATTGATATTTATAGGTGGTAAACAGCAAGCTGTGTCTATCCGGGAGGCAGTATCTTATTTACCAGAGTCAATTTAGGGCAGGGCTGACGGGACAGTAGCCCATGGGCCTCCACAAAACAGTCTTTATGGAGGTCTTCATAAAGCTGATTTGGGTCAAACCCTCCATGTCTTTGGGGTCAAATAAATGCAGAGTATGAACAGTCTGTTGTAACTCTACGTGGAAGCATGCCAACTGACAAACTATGTTAGGTGTATATTCTGAAATGCAAGTGTTATATGATGCAGGGTTGTGGTCTAAATGACAAAAGTTGTTGTGCTGTGAAGCCCATGTTGTAGTAGGTGGGGGAGAATTGTTACGCTAGGATGCCCGGTCATCCACTATCCAGGGGTCTCCACAGTCCTAAATCCGGGTTATGGTTGGCTAGCGGTGTGGAATGTGATGATGCTATGTCAGGTTGTTGGGTGAAATAAGGCGTATTTATCACTATCTAGACAAGACAACCTTTCTTTGTCATACAAGGGACTTGTCAGTCCTGCTTTGATTTATGGTGTGGTCTCTACAACATTAGTATGATATTGATGCTGTGGAGGCTGTGTAAACAAGAGCTACAGAGTTGTTGGGTCTCGCCGTTATGTGGCTGCACCAACGCAACGCAAGCTCTTGGACATTCTGCATTTTTACAAGTTTTTAACTTCGATACGACAATGCAGTTCTTACAGTTGCTTTATCAGACCTTTGGTGGACTAACTTACATTTTATATAACTCTTGTGTTCTACTCGTAAATCATATTTTTTTCCACTTATTATGTGTTAGCTCATTTAATGTATTTTACTTATGTTGTATTATTGTCAGCGCCTTTGAGCAGATTGTTTTATTTGGATACACGGCGCTCTAGAATGTTTATTATTATTACACGGGTACTATCAGGACTCGGGCATTTAGATTATGAAACAAGACTAAGGGTTTAAGACTAGACAACATTGACATATCGTCGGCTACGAGGAGACATTAACATGTTTATAAGTATTTGCAAGGCATCTTTACCTTCTCGCACGATATGTTTAATAAGGATTTGTGTGAAGGCACACGAGGTCATTCTCTAAAGCTCTACAAAAACTGGCGTAAACGTAAAATAAGGAAGCCTTTCTTTAGTCAGAGTCTTTGATATATGGAATTGTCTACCAGAAACCGTTGTCACAGCACCGTCATTCAAACTTGGATGTACCAGAGAGTCAAATATAATTACAAAATAAAACTATGCAAAGAGCGGAACATAGACAAATTTGCGTGAAGACCTAAGAGGATATGTGTGCGTATGTATGTGTGTGTGTGTGTGTGTGTGTGTGTGTGTGTGTGTGTGTGTGTGTGTGTGTGTGTGTGTATGCATGTATGTATGTATGTATATATGTATGTATGTATGTATGTGTATTATGTATGTATGTATGTATGTATGTATGTATGTATGTATGTATGTATGTATGTATGTGTATGTATGTATATGTGTGTGTGTATGTGTGTATGTATGTGTATGTATGTATGTATGTGTATGTATGTGTATGTATGTATGTATGTATGTATGTATGTGTATGTATGTATGTATATATGTATGTATGTATGTATGTATGTATGTATGTATGTATGTATGTATGTATGTATGTATGTGTATGTGTATGTGTATGTATGTGTATGTATGTGTATGTATGTGTATGTATGTGTATGTATGTGTATGTGTGTATGTATGTGTATGTATGTATGTATGTATGTATGTTGGAACTAGGTACGACACTCTACAAATGAGTACATTCACAGGCTTTGTGGATTTCCACAGGGAATTCATTCGGGGATAACCAGAACCATGAAGCCTTACAACATTTGCCTTTAATGATAATATAAAACTATTTAAATTGGGTTTATTTTGTATACCAGTTGGAATTGTATTCAAAATCATTGGACCTTTACATGGCAAACTGTTCGATGATCTTTGGGTGGAACTGATACTAGGACGTATATTACAGGTTTGTCTTGTATTGTAAGAGTAAATGTCACAGGTAAAAATATGTAATGTAAAAATATTCGATAATGAATGTGGCAGACTCCTGTGGACATAATTATACATACATTTTCCAACTTCAATTTCATAAATATCATGAATTTTTTTATTAATTTTAAACATGTAAAGAGAGGATTTGAAAGTTCCCAAAAGTTTGTTTCAAGAATGGAACGAACAATTTGTTTGCATAATGAATCATTTTTCGATACGAGTTTTGTATGTGGATCCCCACAAAATGATTCCGTATGTCAAGTAGGGGTAAACTGAAGTATAATAAATTGTTTTAAGTGCAGCTACATACATATAATATGTATAACGCACTACTTAGCTTGTTTTTGCATGCATTTTTATGTTCTTGCCAATCAAGTCTGTCATCTATATGAAGGCCTAGAAATGTTATACATTTTGTTCTCTGAATTCTATTATTATATATCACTAATAATAATTCTTCGTTCTGAGCAGGACAAGATCTAGAAAATGACATGCATTTTGTCTTTGAAATGTTTAAAGACAGTTTATTGGCACGAAACCAGTCAGCTAATAATTCGAGTTCGTTATCATATCTTGATATATTTAATTAATTTGTTTTCCAGCTTTGTATATAACAGTGTCATCAGCGAACAATATGGTTTTGCACATATTTACACAGAATGGAAGGTAATTAATATATAAAATAAACAAAAGCGGACCGATGATAGACCCTTGTGGGACACCGTGTGTGACATCCTGCTGAAATGAGTCACTAGTACTGTACTTTTATGTACATTTAACATACTGTTTCCTGTTTGAAAAGTAACTCTTAAACCATTTGAATGGAGTATCCCTTATACGGTAATATTCAAGTTTGTGTAATAGGATTTGGTGGTTGATAGTATCGAATGGTTTATTTAGATCCAGAAAAACAGTAAGGACCGAGTCCTTTTTTCTAGTGTGTCATGGACAGGCCATGATATATTTTGTAAACTGCTAATTGCTATGGTTCTGGTGACAATCCAGGAAGTGGCTGTCACCGATCAGGTGGTGATCTCACCGACGCCAGATGCATTGAATATCTCGGTACAGCAGGTGATTGTAGAGGGCAATGGCGGACCATCCCCTTTGACACATGACTCGGGCGATCACGACCAACCAGACGAACAGATCTTTTCCTTTCCAGATGGGTCACAGTATACTCTGCCACCCGGACTCAGGTTAGATGGGTTGGAGCCAGATCATGAGCTACGAGTGGCAGCATTGGTTAGGCAGTATGATTCTGTGTTCTCTAAAGCGCCACTTGATGTTGGGCGTTGTGATCTGATACCACACGAGATCAGAGTTACTGATACAGCTCCAGTTCATGCTCCCTACCGCCGTGTTCCGCCACACATGGTCGATGAGATGAAGCAGTTATTGCAGGGCTTTCTGAATCAAGGACTTATCCGCCGTTCGCCCAGCAATTATGCCAGCGCTGTCGTTCTGGTGAGAAAGAAATCAGGTGCTTTGCGTCTATGTATTGATTACAGGCAGCTGAACTCCAAACGTCTCAAAGACGCATTTCCTCTGCCGCGCATCGACGAATCGTTGGAGGCCATGAGTGGGGCATGCTTATTCTCCTCAATAGATTTGGCCCATGGTTATTTTCAGGTGACAATGCACCCTGAGTCGGTGGCCAAGACTGCGTTCCGTGTACCGTGGGGATTGTATGAGTTTACACGAATGCCGCAGGGATTGATGAACAGTCCGAGCACTTTTCAGCGAATCATAGAGATGATCTTCGGTGACTTGAATCTGTGTGAACTCATACTCTATCTGGATGACCTTTTGGTGTTCTCCAAAACTGTGCCAGAGCACATTGACAGGTTGGAGAAGGTGTTTCAGCGTCTACAACAACATGGTTTGAAACTGAATGGGGCAAAGTGCAATTTATTCCAGGCACAGGTGGCTTACCTTGGGCATGTTGTGAGCAAGGAGGGAGTGGCAGTCGATCTGGACAAAATTGCATGTGTTCGCGACTGGCCAACACTTACCACGCAGGCTGAATTACGTTCCTTTCTGGGCCTGGCGTCATACTATCGACGGTATGTATTACATTTTGCCAAGATAGCTGCACCCTTGCATGCACTGACAGGCAAGGAAGGCAACAAAGATTTTGGATTCGTCCGAGGGGGCTGCGGCTGCATTTACCTCTTTGAAACAGGTCCTGTGCAGTGCCCCTGTACTGACATATCCCCGGTTTGACCGTGACTTCGTGCTGGAGGTGGATGCCTCATTGAAAGGTCTGGGGGCATGCCTTTCCCAGGTGGATGACGATGGTAAGTTGCGGCCAGTGGCATTTGCCAGTCGTGGTCTGAGGGGGGCAGAACGCAACTATCCAGATTTTTCCAGCTTCAAGCTGGAGTTGCTTGCACTGAAATGGACAGTGTCTGAGAAGTTCAAAACTTATACTCTCGGATCTCACTGCATAGTGTATACAGACCACAACCCTCTCGCCCATTTGAGAATTGCAAATCTGGGGGCAACCGAGCACAGGTGGGTAGCACAGCTTGCTTCCTTTGACATGGAGGTGCGATACAGGTCAGGAAAGACTAACCGGTGTGCGGATGAATTGAGCCGTTGTCCAGCTAATATGTCAGCTGAGGAGACAGCAACTGTGCTCCATCTGGCTATGGACAGCACTGCCGTCCCTAAAGAGATTAGGGGAAGTCAGTCTAACGACATAAGACTGGCAGAGCTCACACTGGAGAGTGGACTTACACCGGCAGTGTTACCCTCTTACAGCCCGGAGCAACTGGCAAAGATGCAGAGTGAGGATCCTGTACTTGGAGAGTTGTGTGAGCGGTGGAAAGCCGGATGGGATCCAGGTCAAATGGCTCCGAATGATGGTTTGCCTGGCCTCCAGGCCTGGATCAATGAATGGCCAAATCTTTTAGAAAGAGATGGCGTTCTCTACCGGATCGCACGTGACTCTGTGCATGATTCTGTCTACCAGCTGCTGGTGCCGACAGTGTTACGTACCATTGTATTGCAGGCAGTGCATGATCAGTGGGGTCACCAAGGAGTTGGTCGATCTTGTGGGCTGTTGAGAGCTCGATGCTACTGGCCAGGCATGAATCGGGATGTCAGGGAGTATGTGCGTAAATGCTTTCAGTGCACTGTCTCAAAAGCACAAACCCCTATTGTCCGTCCACCCATACGTCACCTGTTGGCCTTTAAGCCCATGGAGCGTCTGGCCATTGACTTCATGAAATTAGACCGTGGTTATGGCGGGTTCGAGGATGTGCTGGTGATGACTGATTCGTTCACCAAGTTTGCACAGGCGGTGCCGTGCAAGGATCAGACTGCTCCAGTGGTTGCTAAGGCGCTGCGTGACCACTGGTTTGGGTGTTATGGTGTCCCAGTACAGTTGCACTCAGACCAGGGTCGTAACTTTGAGAGCGAACTGATCCGAGAGATATGTGGCTTGTGTGGTGTGCAGAAGACACGCACCACTCCTTACCATCGGCAGGGGAATGGACAGACGGAGCGGTTTAACCATACTCTTTGTTCACTGATCAAGTCGCTTGGTGCGACAAAACGTAGAAAATGGCCAGGGGCATTGTCCCATCTGGCGATGATCTGCAACACTACCCCGCACAGTGTCACTGGTATATCGCCATACACATTGATGTTCGGACGGAAGCCGCTGCTGCCAGTGGATCAGCTGATCAACAACACTAGGCTAGACTGGAATGAGGACTATGTACAGGGGCAGTCTGACTTGATTCGTCGGGCACAGTCCATTGCAAAGGACAGTCTGATGAAGGCAGCAGACGCAGACAAACAGAGATGGGACCGTCGAGTCCACGCAGGCCCGATCCCGGTGGGACATCGGGTGCTGCTGAAGCAGTGTGCGTTCACGGGCAGGCACAAACTGAGTGACCATTATGGTGGGGTCAGCTATGTAGTGGTAACATCACAGACTGACAAGAACCTGTATGAGATTCGTCCAGTTAATGGAGGTCCAGCTAAATGAGTGAATCGGAAACTGCTGATTCAGGACCCACGAACTGGCTCACAGGACCCCCCAATTGGGCTGGATATCCTGCCAATGGTAGAGCCCAGTGTCTCAGACGATGCAGACAGTGAATCAGTGACATTGTCACAGGGTAGAGAGAAGGCTCCTGTGGTTGGGTATCGTCAATCAAGCCGTATCAACAAGGGTCGCCACTCGAACCCTGCACATATGCCAAGGGCTGGGCACTGAGGACGATCAAGTACGATAAATAGTGCTTGTACATAGTTGTGAACAGTTACCATATATGTAGATGCGTACGTGGTAGTTGCCTGCACGAGCGGGACAGGGGTTTCCCACTGTCATCGGACCCTGTATATATATTCTGTATTTTCATTGGTTTGTAGGGGCGTATGTGGTAGTTGCCTGCACGAGCGGGACAGGGGTTTCCCACTGCCATCGAACGCTGTAAATATTCTGTATTTTCATTGGTTTGTAGGGGCGTACGTGGTAGTTGCCTGCACGAGCAGGACAGGGGTTTCCCACTGCCATCGGACGCTGTATATATATTCTGTATTTTCATTGGTTTGTAGGGGCGTATGTGGTAGTTGCCTGCACGAGCGGGACAGGGGTTTCCCACTGCCATCGAACGCTGTAAATATTCTGTATTTTCATTGGTTTGTACGGGCGTACGTGGTAGTTGCCTGCACGAGCGGGACAGGGGTTTCCCACTGCCATCGGACGCTGTATATATATTCTGTATTTTCATTGGTTTGTAGGGGCGTATGTGGTAGTTGCCTGCACGAGCGGGACAGGGGTTTCCCACTGCCATCGGACGCTGTAAATATTCTGTATTTTCATTGGTTTGTAGGGGCGTACGTGGTAGTTGCCTGCACGAGCAGGACAGGGGTTTCCCACTGCCATCGGACGCTGTATATATATTCTGTATTTTCATTGGTTTGTAGGGGCGTATGTGGTAGTTGCCTGCACGAGCGGGACAGGGGTTTCCCACTGCCATCGAACGCTGTAAATATTCTGTATTTTCATTGGTTTGTACGGGCGTACGTGGTAGTTGCCTGCACGAGCGGGACAGGGGTTTCCCACTGCCATCGGACGCTGTATATATATTCTGTATTTTCATTGGTTTGTAGGGGCGTATGTGGTAGTTGCCTGCACGAGCGGGACAGGGGTTTCCCACTGCCATCGGACGCTGTATATATATTCTGTATTTTCATTGGTTTGTAGGGGCGTATGTGGTAGTTGCCTGCACGAGCGGGACAGGGGTTTCCCACTGTCATCGAACGCTGTAAATATTCTGTATTTTCATTGGTTTGTAGGGGCGTACGTGGTAGTTGCCTGCACGAGCAGGACAGGGGTTTCCCACTGCCATCGAACGCTGTATATACTTGGCATTTCCAGTGGTCTGTAGGTGCGGAGGTGGTAGTTGCCTGCACGAGCGGGACAGGGGTTTTCCCACTACCTCCCGCTGATAGTATTTTCTGGTTTCAGGTGATGGCTGATGTCAGGCCAAGCGTGGTCTTACTTGGACATTCGTTTGTCAGGCAGACTATGTTGTCGCTCTGAGCACCGGCGTGAGTCGCTCTCACAGACTTTGGGATTGGAGGGCAGATGTGCCCTGTCCAGCTTTGGCCAGGGTGGCTTGAGCTATTGTAGGATTCTCTCGAACCCTGGCAGCTATGCACAGCGCATTCTGGCATGTGGTAGCCCGACCTCCTAATTGTGGATGTGGGATCCAACGACCTTGGCGCAGTGGACACATCTGTTGCCGAGGTCGTGAACAATGCCCTCGGGTTCCTGGGGGTGTTGGACGCCTATGGCGTTTCTCCAAAGAGGATCTTGTTCCTTTCCGTAATCCAGCGGACCTCCACGGGAAAGCATGGCGGGGTGTCCTTGAACACGTACAACTACCGAGTGAAGGCATTTAATGCTCGCTTAGCGACCTGTCTAAACCAATATCGACATGTCTCTGTAGTGTCGTAGGCTAAGATAAATTAATTTCAACCGACGGGTGTCACCTCACTGAGGAGGGGCTAGTGAAATATGGGTACGGGTTGAGGCAGACTGTGCTAAAACATCTGCCCTGGTGCTAAACATGTATTGTCTGTATTAACGTATATGACTGTTTATGGTGTTTGCTCCATGTGGAGACAGGGGTTGCCCACACCATTTAGTGGCTTTACTTGGAGCCTAGTAATTGTCTTTGATTACCGTGTTTTATTTGGGTTTTAGGCATTTAAGGTTAACACTATAAGAAGGGTGGTGGTGTTTGCTCCATGTGGAGACAGGCTGTTGCCAGCACCACTTAGGGATTGTAGTGGTAAGTTTATAACTGTTTTCTTCTTCTGTGTCTATTGTGAGCCCCATGAGGGCACGGGTGTTGGTTTTGGTTCCATCCGTGGACGGATGCCAACAAACCTGGGGCGGTTGTCATGTACAGGCCATGATATATTTTGTAAACTGCTAATTGCTATGGTTCTAGTGACGCCACCTGGTGGGTGTGCACGTTTTTCTATATTAAATGTCCAAGCCTGCCGATAGGCGTCCCGGCAGTTGGCCACACTGAATTATAAAGTAACACTACGATAAGTCAATGTAATCCCTCCTTTTATATTGTCTATAGTCCCTTTCTTCTAAAGTATTTTTGTATGTGTATTCGGATTTATAGTTGAATCTTTGAAATGCTTTTGGGGTTAGATTCAGTTCTTTAAATTAAAGGGAATAATTATGTTGCAATCTCGGCGTTGTGATACGAGATGGCTGAGCGGTCACTAATTTGAACGGGTAGTTTCGCGGGGAAGTCTGGAGGAGAGGAGAGCCATGCGAGGTTGAGAGCAGGCGTGTTTTGTTAGTATCATATTCCGCGCCGTTCTGACGATATATATTCGAATCTTCCCTGTGAGTACCGGTATTTCACTTAATGTGTTTACAATGGTGCAGTAACAATTATCGTTGCATTGTATGACTAGTGATTTGCATAACCATACATTATTAACTTAGTTTTGGCCTCGTCGTGGCAAATTCATATAGTCCATTCTCTGCTATGATTATGTAAGTCTCCAGCTAACATCCTGAATGCCAGTTTTATCTTGGTGGCTATGTAAATGTGCCAGTGCAGGTCATACAGTGTGAAATTGCAATTAGTGTAACTAATTAGCGTAACGGATAGTGTTAGCTTGTGGTGTTGTAGCCGATGCCGATGGTTAATGAGGTCATGCCATGTGCCTGATGTGGTTAACTTAAAGGCTCTGATTACATGGGTAGATATGGTCTTTCAAGCTAGATGCTAGTGGTTATGAATGTACAGTGAGGTTAAACTAATTGTCTAGTTGCAACAGTGCAGTTGCTGCGGTATAACTCATAGCCAGCAGACTAAGACATTTGATTGTTTTAATATGTACTGTTTATATTCTGCTAGTACTAAAATATTGCCCCAAGCTGATGGGTGAACATTCCTGAACGTTTCATTACCATCGACTATTGCATTAGTACTATTGCCAACAATACTAATTCATAGACTTCTATATCGTGCTACCTTTGTAAGTGATGTTAAAACATGCGTTTATTCTGTAGACACCTTCTTCATTTCCTTGGGACGTCGGTGTTTATCTCGACGACTTGACTGTGGACAGGTATATATTGTAATTTTTTTTTTTTTATTGAGTATACCTGGGGTGTGTGTGGACATGTCCTTGTCTTGGTGCTATGGTCATACGTATATTGTAACGAGGATATTTGTCCTTGTATTTCAATTGTCTGACGAAGGAGAGTATTTATGTATATGCCGCTTTTAACCATTATATAAATGTTGTGGCATGGGATGCTATGAAATTGTATAATAACCTGTTGTGGCTATTATTATAGAATAATAATGTGGTATTACAATGGGTTCATGGCAGTAAGGTTTATGTTTTGGTTGCGTAATTGTAATTGCCTGTTAAGGCTATTTTTATAGCATAATGAAAGTGAAGAATGTAATTTGGTTCAGGAGATATCTTGAAGATATTGTCATATGGAGTGTTGTCTTGCTGTGATGATTATTGTGTGTTTTGTTGTACATATGCTTACTGTGACATGTTATTGTTACAGGGACTTATTCCCTGAAATAAAGACTCGTGAACCGCTCGCGCTCGTCTCGTGACAAGTGCATTAATAATGTCACTGGTAAAAATAGTCATAACATTGGTTGTTGAAGCAAGCACCGTAAGCACTACCTGAACTGACCCCACTAACGCTACAACAATGGGCAAGACCACCGCTAAGACTAGGCCCAGTAGAGCGTCGCAGTCGTACACTGGGGCCGAACTTGTGGAGGAAACTGTGACGACGTCAACAACAACAGATAAATCAACGTTCAACAGACTGCTGGAAATGCATTTCCCAGAAGTGCTTGCAATCCTTCATGGAGAGCACAAACTCTAGAATAGACAACTTCATGGCCGAGACAATAAAATATATGACAGTCTGCAGTATACTCAGCAGGAGGTGGCCGACCTCAAGCGTGAGTTGTCAAACTTTGACACACACAACCTACTACCTAATGCCACTAGCATCGATCACCTATAAAAACAACTGCAGAAGCTAGAAGAAAATGTCGATTATCTAGAAAACCAAAACTAGACGAACGAACGTCAGGATCGACGGCATACCAGAAATCGCGGACGAAACGTGGAGAAAAAACGGAAGAACTGGTAAAAAAAAACAGCCTGTTGAATAAGTTCGCCATCACAGCAGACAAAGACGTCGAAACGATGAAGATTGAGAGCGCGTTCACCGAACGGACGCTGCGAGAATGGTGAACGGGGCAAAGAAGCCACGACCCGCTGACCT
Source organism: Escarpia spicata (assembly GCA_963995525.1). Taxonomy (NCBI): domain Eukaryota; kingdom Metazoa; phylum Annelida; class Polychaeta; order Sabellida; family Siboglinidae; genus Escarpia; species Escarpia spicata. The sequence continues at coordinate 33,066,747 of OZ023218.1, forward strand.
GTGAAGTCTCCCGGTTTTTTAACGTTTCCCGTTTTTTCATGTTATATTTGTAGACGTACTGTAATGACCCTCATACTAATTATTACCTTCCTACTGAAATTATTGTCGATCGATGTTGGATCATGGATGGTGTATGACATTGTTATATGCAACGCGCAATTTCATTGGCTGCAACGATCACGTGCTACTTTAATAGCGAATCACGATAGATGAATAATAAAAACTGTTATTTTTCAATTCGTGATCGCATTGTAATTGAACACGGCAGCCGATCTCCAGGAATCTCGATTGCAGATCCTGATCCAGCGGATGTGAGTGCTAGTAGCACTAGCGGTGCCGTGAGCTGCAAGATCGTCAAAGACACGTCCATCCGTCCATCCATCCGCAGCACCCACAAGACCTGGCGTTCGCACTAAACAACAATCACATTCCAGACAACTTCCTTCGCCGGGACATCAACGTCGACGGGGCACGGCATCTACTCTTCGCTATGGATCTTCAGCTGTTAGAGAAGGCGAAGACGTGGTATGTCGACGCGACGTTCTACGTCGTCCGCCAGCCGTTTTCCCAGCTATTTACTGTGAACGGGTTTGTTCGACAAGATGGCTGTACAAAGCAACTCCCACTTGCGATGTGTGTCGTGTCATGCCGACGCAAGAGTGACTACACAGCGGTTTTCAGAGAATTGTCTGCCATGCTGCCACGTCGTCGAGTGGAGCGCATGGTGCTCGACTTCGAGGACGCGACGTGGAGAGCTGCTCGGGTCGTCTTCCCAGCCATGGAGTTGAAGGGGTGCGCCTTCCACTTCACGCAGGCGATCTGGAGGCGCATCCATGAGTGCGGTCTGCAAGTCCCCTAAGCCAGTGACGACGGCACCTTCAAATTCCTTAGGAAGGTCATGGCGTTGTGCTTCCTCCCTGCGCAGCACATCACGCCTATCTTCCGCCGATTGGAACTCCTGGCCAAGGAACTGGGAAAGCCGCTAGTCCTGCACCTGCGTCCAGGCGCCGGTCACCCCATGTCGGCAGGTATGTGTGAGGCGCTGGCGATCCTTAAAAAGAACACTCACCGCCAGCAGAACGTCCACGTCCACTGATGGTGATGGGGATAGCTACCACAATAATTGTTGGGTTGGGAAATTCCCTAACAAGTGTGTTTGGGGTCACACAAAAGACAACACGTGAGGCGGGCTTCGTGGATGTGGCTCGCCACATGGATCTCGCTCGTCTCGTGTTGGAGACGGACTCTCCCTTGCTGTCAAGGGGACACACTAGTGGGCATCTTTATGAGGTCGTGGGCTAGGCCACCAAATTTGCTGTTCACCTGAATCTCCCTGGCTGGATTGTGCTGAGGATCGCCGCCCTTAATACAAAGGCATTCTACCAGGGGGTGTAAGGGATGGGGATGAACCGGGTATTATTATACCCACATGTATATTACATTTTTTTATCGGTTTATTTTTATTTTGTTAATATATCGACAGTTAAATTGCCAGCGGCAATTATGTATTGAACCACTGTTATAGAGAATGATATCACCGCGGGTACTTGAGTTCCTCATGACACTAGCACTGTTTTAGTTGAGGATTATTGTTATAACCAACATTTGATTAAAGCTCAAAATGGTTTTAATGTGGGCGTTGCTGCAGCCTATATTTGAAATGTACGGTACACCGACCTAACCATGTGATAAGCTTATCCAGCCACAACAGTTGGTCTCTCTTTCATTCGCGCTTTACTCGGTAAGGAAATCTTGTCTATGCTGTTACGGATAAAAATATTTGCTTTGGTTATAACATTTACGAGGCGCGTTGACACGGTATAAAATTTACCCAGTATAGGTTCGTTAGTTCCTTGTGGATTGTTTTAACCATTATCTAGCATAATTAATCATGGATAAAATATTTGTTTCCCACCCTCCAGCTCCTGCTACACCTGTTCTCATTTGCGGTGTTATTCATCGATGTGTACGTGGGGTTTTAGGGCGGAGGTGGTTACCTTGCGCTTTCCCCACTATTGTGTATTGACTATTTGTACATAGATATTCATTCACAAGCCTTCAAATTGATATTAGTTGATTCGGTGGGTCCTTCAACCTGCATGTGGTTGGTCCCCCCACCTTTGCTGTTCTCATTTAGATTATAATCATGTTGGCTAGGTAATGAATGATGATTTTAAATATGTCATCTGCATAATATATTCATGCATAATGATTCCGGCTTTGTATATGCAGCTCCTATACAGTGTTATATTGTTAGTTCACCACGGGTATGAGAATCTTTTAATGTAGTAGTGGATTAGGGGTTATGGATATTGTATTAGGGTTATAGCTTTAAAAACATAAGGGGAGGAGAGTGTCGTAGCTAGCTATACCCCACACAGCGTCACCACCGGTCACACTGCCAGTCAACCGTGACCGGCTATATAAGACACTGCCTTCCCAGCGAACAACCCTTGCTCCTGACCCACACCGATACGCATCACGTGCAAGACGCAACACCGAAACAACCATCACTGTGCCGCATATATTATGTACGTAACTGTTACTACACTCTACTATACATATATTATGCGTGGCGACAATCTTTTCCCCGGAGGCACACTTTTACATTTCAAAGTTATATAATCTTAGAATGATTGTCACATTCGTAGAATCATTTTTGATAAGATCTTCTCCAGACTCTAATACCATTAAAACTGTATTCTCCGGTTCCAATTGTTTGGGTATTATGTGGTGCTTCCTAATTACAACATGTCGCCGGAGTTTACTAATATTTATCTAGATGGTTTGTAAATGCGGTTCTTGATCTAACTTGTCTCGTTGATTCTGGAAGACTAAAATATAGAACTCTACACTGGAATTTGGTTGACATTCAATGCGGTTGCATCCAGTTGTCACACTGAAACAGTGGTGGGTACAGAACATTTTCAGATCTATAGCTAATTTTACCTGCCCCCCTTGCAGCATGCTATCTTCCTAGTTGTCACTTTAAAACTGCTTATTCTTCCTTTATATGTCAGTCTTTTTCCTTTGCACCCGCACCAACAGTGACGTGGAAGGTTGGCATCGGCACCTTAACAACAAATCGTGGCAACTTGGAGTTGTATTAATTTGTTGATGAGACTCCTCGCCAACGAGTGAGAATCCAGCTAATGTGTACAAACAAATGATACTGCAATATATTCATGGCCATGACCAGGATTAACTCCTAGAAATTGGAAACAAATATCAAACGTCAAGAGTCTTGTTGATAAGAATAGAAGATTAAGTCAGGATGATGTATATAATCTGGTTGAACTTGGTTACCATTGAAGTGATTTTATTAGGAATCTGACACTTTTCCATGACTTAGTATGCATGGTTTCATCTAAAGATGTTCTGGAAGAATTAGAAAAACTCTGCAACTTAAATCAAACCAATCAATTGCATTATTTTATGACACAACATTGAACATAAGTCATTCGTATGTGTCCACTAAAGTATTATGTTACTGTGTTTTCTATATTTATAAAGACTGATTTATATTTGCTGCGATGTTACATTGATAACTGCTGAGCTTTATATCTAGTGTATTGTGATTTTATAATTAATGCCTAACTTCAGCAGGACCCTTGATGACATAGAACTTTTTGAAAATAGATATCACCACATCTCTCACTCAGATCTGACTCCATTCAACTTCCTACGACACCAGTGGGGTTAGGTCATCCACTCCATGCTTCATCTCCTTCAAATAAGAGGAATCAACACAATTACCGTCATATGTTTAATATTAGAAAATCCTTGAGAATCATCAACCTAAATTGCAAATCAATAAAAACAAAACAGTGGATTTTCTTTCACTCGTTGAATGCACCATGCCAGACATAATTATTGCTACTGAATCCTGGCTTAACAATGACATACTAGATGATGAATATTTCCCACACAGTTTTGAGGTATACAGAAAGGAGAGAACTGAAGAGCAGATAGGAGGACAGGTATTCATCGCAAACAATTCTGACTTGATTATTGAAGAGGGGTTTGAACTAGATTTAGATTTACTGCGATGTTACATTGATAACTGCTGTGCTTTATTTTATAATTACTGTAATTTTTTATTTTGTGTGTGATTCGTTTCCTAAATCCAAGATGAACTGTCGCCTTATCTTTGCAATTCTACTGTGTGGGCTGCATGTAGGATATCACTAAGCAACTGTAACAAAAACACAGTGAACCAAGCTAAGAAACTAACTACAACGACCAATTATTACCCCTACTCATGAGCCTGATATTTGATTACGATACTTCCCGGCATCCTCGAACATTATAACGGGATGGAAATCCAAGAACTTCTCTACCAACTAGCACCATTAAATCAGAAACACCCAACATGCACTACCATTGTAATCCTTATACAAGCCGGTGACTTAAACCCAAATCCTGGTCTGGTACAACGTCCCTGCGGCTTCTGTAAAAAGGCTGTTGCATCAAACCATCGAGCAGTCTGCTGTGATGAATGCAATCGATGGGTCTACATCAACTGCTGTGGCTTTAATCCCGAACAATATAGTCTCATCCATGACAGCTCATGTTCTTGGTATTGCATCTGAACTTTCAAACTTCAGTGATTCCTTCTTTGAAGGTCATTCGTCAAATGGTTCCACAACAGACACAACTGTCTAAATGACACAGACCAAAACAATGACAATATCGAGCTGCCACACACAGAACCAATCAACATCTCAAACCAACCAACACAAGTCACAGGAAGCATAACCCACAAGACCCTCATATAATAGGTATAACCGAATCCTGGACCACCACCGATATATCAGATGCTGAATTGGGACTGACAGGATATGTAATGTTTAGAAAAGATAGAATAGGAAGAAAGGGAGGTGGAGTTATGTTATATATTAAAGAATCTATTCAGGCTTATGAAATAAAATTAGAAAGAGAAGCAGATTGCGAAGAAGCTGTTTGGTGTAACATAGTTACAGGAAACTCAACGTTAACAGTTGGGTTAGTTTATCGAAGTCCAAACATAAGCATAGAAGAGAATGAAAAAATACAAAACGCTATAAGGGAAGTAAGCAAACGGGACTGTATTATTATGGGGGATTTTAACCATGGGCATATACAATGGAAATCTCTACAGAGTATGGGGAGAGAGGACCACAAGTTTTTAGTTTTAGTTCAAGATACATTCCTTTCTCAACATGTGCTAGAACCAACCAGGGGTGAGAATGTGTTAGACATAGTTTTGTCCTCACAGAATGAATTAGTTGACAATGTCAAGATATGTGAGCCACTGGGGAGTAGCGATCACAACCAGATACATTTTACCATCAAAGTAAAATCAGAAAGGAATAGCAAAAAGCAGTATAGGAGAAATGTCCACAAAGGAAGGTATAAGGACATGAGGAAATATTTAGCAAAGATAGACTGGAATAAGACACTGAAAAATAAGACGGCAACAGAATGCTGGAATATATTAAAGATTGAAATTAAGTGCATAATCGATAAATTTGTACCCTTCAAAAAACAAGGAAAACGGTCCAAAAAGAAACACTTATCGAAAGAAGCCATTAGAAAAATTAAGTATAAACAAATGATGTGGAAGTCATATAGATGTACTGGAAATGATGAAGACTACAACAATTATAAAGAAGCACTTAACCAAGCTACAGCTGAAATTAGAAATTCAAAGAGAAGCTATGAACAACAATTAGCTAGTAATATAAAACATGACAGCAAGAGTTTTTATGCGTATGTTCGAAGCAAACAGAAAGTTCAAGATAAGGTCGGTCCTCTAGAAGATAGTGCTGGAAATATAATATCAGAGGGATTCATAATGGCAGAAGACCTGAATGAGTACTTTAGTTCAGTGTTTACCAGGGAAGATATTAGTTCACTGCCAATACCAGAGGCTAAGTTCATGGGGGCAGATTCAGACTATTTAGGACAATTAATTGTAACCCCGGAAATGGTAGCTAAGAAAATAAGGGCTATGAAGGATAATAAATCACTTGGAGTGGATGGTATTCCACCCAAACTACTATTGGAAATTGTAGAACAAATTAGCATATCACTTGCAACAGTTTTCAACTTGTCATTAGAAGAGGGAGTGGTTCCTTTAGAATGGAAAGAAGCAAACATTATACCGTTATTCAAAAAAGGTTCGAGAAACAAGTCGGAGAACTATAGACCAGTGAGTTTAACATCAGTGATTTGTAAATTATTAGAAAGACTAATTAAAGATCACATGGTGGATTTTCTTGTTAAACAAAACTTGATAAACCCATCTCAACATGGTTTTTTTAAAGCGAGGTCATGCTTAACAAACATGTTATGTTTTTTGGAAGACATCACTAAGTGGGTAGATGAGGGATCACCAGTAGATATCGTCTACTTAGATTTTCAAAAAGCTTTTGACAAAGTACCACATCAAAGATTACTGCTTAAACTAAAGGCCCACAACATAGGAAATGTTATAATAAACTGGATAGAACAATGGCTGATTGACAGAAGACAACGTGTAGTAGTTGATGGGGAGGCTTCAAACTGGAAATCGGTATTGAGTGGGGGTACCACATGGATCAGTATTAGGTCCTATATTATTCTTAATATACATCAACGAGTTGGATGATGAAATAACAAGCAAGGTGTTGAAATTTGCGGATGATACAAAAGTGTTTAGAAGGATTAAAAGTGATGGAGATAGACAGCATTTACAAGATGATCTTGACAGGTTGATCAAATGGTCTGAAAAGTGGCAAATGATGTTCAATTTTGGGAAATGTAAATGCCTCCACATAGGACATGGGAACGAAGAAGTAGAATATACAATGGGGGGGTACTGTACTAAGTACTACTGTAAAAGAAAAGGACTTAGGGTTAACCATTAGTGCTGATATGAAGATTTCAGAGCAGTGCGGAATTGCAGCTTCAAAGGGAAATAAAATCCTTGGATTAATTAGGCGAAACATAACGTATAAGGAAAAAGAGCTAATAATACCGCTGTAAAAAACAATAGTCAGGCCTCATTTAGAATATTGTATTCAAGCGTGGAGGCCATATCGCAGGAAGGACATGGATATGCTAGAAAGAGTGCAGAGGAGAACAACTAAAATGATACCAAATCTGAGGGATCTTAGTTACGAAATACGCCTAAAAAAATGCGGTTTAACAACACTACAGACCAGGAGATTGAGAGGCCAAGAGCACCCAAGTACCCTACTCTTGAGGTGTTTGCCATGAAGCAGTAACATGGAAACACAATGCAATTTGCTGTGACTCATGCAGTATTAGGTAACACACACAATGTGACAGGGACACAATGTAAGAAACAATGCAAAATTCAACCACTTCATAGAATTGTGGATTGCCTAACTTCAGCAGGACCCTTGATGACATAGAAGTTTTTGAAAATAGATATCAACACATCTCTCACTCAAATCTGACTCCATTCAATTTCCTACAACACCAGTGGGGTTAGGTTATCCAAGCTTCATCTCTGTCGAATAAGAAACAAAATTGTCAAAATGTGATACTTCATGACAGATTTTCGATGCTTTTAGCAAACTACTTAAGAAGGTAGCCATAGAAAAGCTACACGTAAAGCTTTTTGTAGAGTGCCTACATATATGTTTGCCTGCAACTTGATCAACAATTTGATACTTTTTCCATAAACACATTTTCTAAGAGGACAGAGCACAGTTAACGGGGATATATGACTGATCTGTTGCACTCATTTCCCAGAAAACGTTTATGTCAAATATCACAATTTTTTAGGTAGGTACTATATTATTGAAACACGACAGGAAGGTTCCACTAACTGTACTCTGTATTTAGAAAGTCGTAAAATAATGATAAATATACAGTTTGGTTACTATAAAAATACTAAATTATAAATAGAGACGCTTAGGACACAATGACCGATAGAGCGTGAACGAGGTATTTATGCCGTATGAGTTTTGTTTTTACATGTTTTGATAATTCATACTTACCCCCACCCAGCTTAGGTATAAACTGGGCTTAACTGTTGGGCGGGGTTTCCAGCAGAGAGAGTCGTATGCGCACTAGAATTTAATATGTGTTAACCAAATAGCAAGCTACAATTTACTGGAAGTCCCTGCCTCCCCAAACGCAGCTGATATGAGTAGAACCGGAGGGTCGGGAGGGGACTTCAGGTCGCCCTCCAAACAAGAAGGAGAACCAAAAGACTTAGCATATTGTATAAAACAGAAGAAAACATTCTAGATATCCCACTAGAACAATAATTTCAAATGCAACGCTAGATGCTCACATAAACATGATAATCAGTTCCTGCGAGTGAGGCACCCATCAAACATAATGTTTCATGTAAATCACTTAATTCAGTTCAAAGTAATCTCGTCTGGCATGGTGAGAGGACACGTCTGGCCTGGAGAGAGGACGTGTCTGGCCCGGTGAGAGGACGCGTCTGGCCCGGTGAGACGACGCGTCTGGCCCGGTGAGACGACATGTCTTGCCCGGTGAGAGGACGCGTCTGGCCCGGTGAGAGGACGCGTCTGGCCCGGTGAGAGGACGCGTCTGGCCCGGTGAGAGGACGCGTCTGGCCCGGTGAGACGACGCGTCTGGCCCGGTGAGACGACGCGTCTGGCCCGGTGAGACGACATGTCTGGCCTGGTGAGAGGACGCAACTGGCCCGGTGAGAGCACACGTCTGGCCCGGTGAGAGGATGTGTCTAGCCCGGTGAGAGCTGAGAGGACACTGGCACCAACTCACACTACTAGACTGCTTGAAGCCTGCCAAGAATTCCTCCGTTGACATGCTAAAAGGCTAGGAGTGATTAGTCCCCATTGTCAGTATTACAGAATTGGCATCCAGCATATCTGTCATCAGCCAAGTACAACGGTGGGACGCTGTGGTCTGAAGCTGAACTTGGAGAAGTCAAAGCGATTGCGGTTGATGGGAACGTAAAGAAATGGGTTCGCCATCCCCACTTAGTCGTATCTCTCACAGGGAGATTATTGCCTGTGGTGTCTATCTCCCATTGTTACATATTCCTGGGGATTTTGATGTGTGCGAGGGAGGAGGATTTTATTCCATAGGAGCTTCATACTCGTTGTTCAAACTCACCTCCACTGAAACCCCAATAACGTTTGTTCACTCTAAGAACTTAGTTTACACCTAAACACTACCAACATCTAGTGCTTTCACGGAGCAACTGCACTGTGCTGAAACTCATCCATAGAGATCTGATTATGATTGTCAAGTTGACAAGTTTTCTGCACATAACTATCAAAACAGAAGAGACTGTCTACCAGACAGAAGTAAAATAAGTTGGTGGTTGTGATTATGAAGGTAGTAAGAGATAGTTTACCTACATAACATCAATGAAAGTTTCGTGACATCTTTGCTACAGATATAAACTTTAGCCAACATTCACCGTCAACACACATTTTGGTTCTGGTTCAACGAACACAACGGTAGCGAGTGGTCAGTGTTGAGTTTTTAGTGGAAGTGAAGAAAATTACCCACTCTCAAATTGTGATGATATGGAAAACATATTTGAAACCTACAAATATACTGAACACAGCAGGTGTAATTTTGAGAAGGATGTCGATCCTGAAAATAATTTGTTATAACAACATATTATATTATATAGAACCACAATTCAATAATGAGCAAAATATAAATTATGATGGTGGTCTGTCTTGGGTACATTTTAATGCTAGAACTCCGAGTACTAGCTTCAGTGAAATACAAGATCTTCTTAAATTACATAATGTAAAGTTTCATATTACAGCAATAAGCGAAAGCTGGCTGAGCAAGGACTCATCTCCTTTATATACATTTGATGATTATAATGCTTTTCATGTTGTTAGAGACAACTGAAAAGGAGGAGGTGCGGTCATTTATGTTAACAAGAAGCTAAATGGGCTATTATGCGAAACAAAGTCACTAATAGTTGATAACATACTAGAATGTGTTACTGTTGAATGTGAAATTAACCGACATTTGGTTCCGGTTCAATGAACACAATGGTAGCGAGTGGTCAGTGTTGAGTTTTGCGTCACTGCTGGCAAGTATGTACATATTGGTTTTTCATTCTTATCTTTATATACCACAAGCAGAAGTGGAAATACCTGGAGGGGAAGTGGAAATACCTTTAAATGTGCGCAAGCAGCACCGGAAGCGGCGCAATAACTCCTTGTGGTTTTCATTCATGTGTGCGTCCATACAGCTGTTTATTTTGTAACATACAACAGTGACCGCTTTGAACTGATCGGTTCTTCTAGGGAAATGTTAAGTGGCAAGCGTGCTACAAGGCCATCTATTCGTTGTTCTATGAAGTGGGTTTGACCTATGATTTCCATCTGTGTGTATAAATTGGTGTTTGTAATGGTGTGTCACAATTCTGCTTATTCAGTTGCATGACAGACTTGTTTTGGCTCGCTCGCGGCTCGCGGCTCACTGCTCGCTGCTCACTTTGGATACTTTGATAGCTTTTGCTTGGACTACTCAAATATGAACTAATGTGGTTAGTGGATTGCAGATCTGCAACATGTCCTACTTGGTGGCAGTGTTCTCCGACTCCATCTTCAAGTACCTGTCCCAGAGTGTCAGCAATGTTGACTGTGATCTGCATCACCAGATACAATGACCAGGAGAGCCAGGATGTGCCCAACACCATGACACCTGAGCACTGTGATTTCGACCGAGCTAATCAGCAACAAAGGCTCTTCAGAGCCAACTAAACAAAACAGTTCTTTTCAGAGCTAACCACATATTCAAGGAATAGGTTGCTATAATGAAATTGTCTACTGTAATGTCCACAGAAATACATACACTTGTAAAACTGTTGTCCTACTAATAATGTCTTCCCCGTGCGCTCCGAATGACTAAGAAGTAAAGCAACATGAAAACAACATACATGGCCGTTTGCTGTCATCGCAAGTTTGAAAGTCAGAGGAAAAATATGGCAAAGTCATTAGGCAACTCCAACATGAAGCTGCGTCCACCGGTACTTCGTCCATTAACAGTCGTAAACTTCGGTGGTGGATCAAATGTAAGCGATTCCAATTAATCACCTTTCTTGAGCTTGAGCTCGACCTCAAGGAAAGCGGGCCAGTGTCTATCAAAACCAGTGATTATCAGTTGAGATTTTTGAATACCAGTAGAATGTAGATACTCATTTTTGTTCTGTGCACATGCAGTGACGACCTGTACGAGACTGGCCTCTTGTGGAACACGTGGCTGCACAAGATGACTGCGTAGATACCTGGCGTATTTCTGGGATTGCAAATTCTCCAAACCCAGACACTTGAGCACTAACGGCCTGCACCCGTCGCTTGAGGGCAACACCTTGGACTGCAGCCAGCCATGCTCTGCACATGGTGTCATCCGACAGATGAGGCCAGCTCATGTAAGTACAAATAAAAAAAATTGTTTTTAGTAGGACCAAAAGGAAGTATAACACTACTTAAAGATTGATCTGTTGGCAGTTTTTGATATTGACCAACACTTTTGTTTTTGACCTGGCTTCCGAGGATTCTGGCATAAATGAAACACATTTATTAACATAAATGTGTTACTTATTGATTGGAAATTATACATTATTTTTAAACGAATGTGTAAGTTGTATGTCCTGACTGCCTTTCCTGGATGGCATACTCGGGATCTGGACACATGCAAAACAGGGAGTGAGGAGACCCGCATTCACCGCTGTTGTTTGCGGCGATGTCTTTGATGCAAGACGTCATAATCCTGGAAATGATGCACGTGTTGCACTTGGCGTGAAGAGAGAAATTGCGCTAATTTCAATGACGCCTGCGAGTTATGCAATGCCCGGGTGCGACGACTGGTGAACAGACTGGAGAAGGTACATTCCTGGAAGCACCGTGGAATGATCTTGAAATGGCAAGAATACCTCCTTCCAGGTGGCGTGCACCTGAATAAGGCCGGGATGAAAAGATACGTCCGAAGTGTAAGAGGAGTGGCACTGCGGTCTCAACTCTGCTAATCAGCAACAAAGGATCTTCAGAGCCAACTAAACAAAACAGTTCTTTTCAGAGCTAACCACATGTTCACGGAAGAGTTTGCTATATTGAAATTGCGTATTGTAATGTCCACAGAAATACATACACTCATAATACTGTTGTCCTACTAATAATATCTTCCCCGTACGATCCGAATGACTAAGAACTAATGCAACATAAAAACAACATAGTTGGCCGTTTGCTGTTGTCGCAAAATTCAAAAGTCATATCAGAGGAAAAGTATGTCATTAGGCAACTCCAACATGCAGCTGCGCCCACTGGTACTTCGTCCATCGACAATCCTAAACTTCGGTAGTGGATCAAACGTAAGCGATTCCAACTGGTCAATGTTCATGAGCTCAACCTCATTGACCTGCTTGTCATTCAGAAGAAAGAGGAGTTTATTTAAAATATGACACTATGATGCACATCAAATGACTTTTATGTGAGCATTGGCCCGACTCCTAAATTTGGGTTGTACGGTATACCCAGTGAGCTAAGTCATGTGACAATTCCTGCGTATATAAAGGCATGACACCATTTAGCTTCCCACTTCGAAATTGTCATGGAGAAAAGGTATTCCATTTGTCTCTTATATATTGATCGTTTGTTCTGATTTGAGAGAGAGATTATTATATCCTGCTATAATTTGCGATTACATTGCATCCAGATCTGTTGTTCCCACCCGCCTACCCCAACTGCACCTAGGTGATTAATTTCTAGTGGGAGTTGTTTGCTACATCTGACCGCCAGTATGTCTAGTCAATTTAAGATGTCATGTTTACAACTGCAGGTTTGGTACAATTATGTGTTTGATAATTTGGCATTTTTCCATGGTACATTGTATATGCATGTTGGATAATTGTATAGAATGTTTGTAATTATGAGGTTGGACATTGGTCAATTCCAACTGACCTCACGGTCAGGAAGCAGTGAGATTTCTTGTATTCATCTCCCTACATGATGTAGCGAAGGGGTTTTGGGGCGCTTTGACGCTTTCCCCTTCTGCACAGGGTTTTAGTTTTTGGCAATTTACGGGCGGGTTCCACCACCTGCGTGTGGTTGGTTCCCTCACCTTTGCTGTAACTTATTTATTAGAATTATATAGGCTAAGGCACTTCATGTACATATTGTATTATATGGTTTAATGTTTGGCTTAATACAAAGCTCTGGTACAAACTTACATCTGCCTTGTTATTTACAGCAAACTAACTACAATTCTGAGTCGGTAACACCACTACATTAACAGGGAACACTGTCCCACACTGAAAGGATCAAATACGTTTGTGAGGCATGCCTACTGCTTAATAAGCAAACCTGGTTTGTGGTTGATCCACTGCATGGGCAATGAAAATGTATATATATGTTACTCTCTCGTGGAAACCTAGTCAAGGATATCATCGAACTTGTCCATCCGTTCTGACAGCCGTGCAGAAAGTTGTGACTACAGGAAAGGTCTACAAGAAATAGCAGCAAACAATGTCTCATCACAACCGGGTATTCCGAACCCATGGAATAACATGTAGGTTCAAAACATGCGACGAAAGTGACTGTAAACGGCTCATTAAGGTTGAGGTTTACAACCTACTTCAGCTTGCCTACCATCTGCCAAAGACCATTTGGAAGGTTGATTTGGCTTGTGTTGTAGGAGAGAAAGAAATTATGGACGAGCTGAACCAGCAACTGGAAGCTACCAGGAACGTCACTGGGGTATGACACCATCTCGAAACTTGGAGATTTTTATGTTTCCATTCTGGTGTTCATGTACTGTGTTTAAGATGGAACCTGTAATTCATGTTGCATTTCTCATTCTTGACCGAACATTTCAGAAGGTTCACGAGCATGTTTATCAGTTGCTGGAGCAGAATCCGAATCTTTGTAAGAAGGGCATGATGGTATTCATAGACTGGCATCACACATGAGAAATCACAGACTAGGTACCATTGAAGCAACGATGCATTCCCCACAGACACGCATAATTGGCCCGGAAAAAGCCTCGGCTCTGGAAATTGTCAGAGACGATGGTGGAAATTCGGCTCAATTATCTAATTTAACAGAGGTTTATGCCTCTTGACGACCTTACGTGACGAAATTAATTCTTACTCAAGGTTACCTTACAGGCTTGGACTCGACGGGCGTGTGGACATCTAATCTGACCAGTTGATCCAGCGACTACAACAGGTGGACAACACTGGAGTTAAGGTCATTGAACTCTAGGATGAGCCTGCGCCGGGCGGTCAGACACCGGGAGGCTGCTGGACGCAAGAGGCGGCTGGGCCGACTGTAGCCATGGGATGAAAGGAAGGGGAAGAAGACCAAAGTACACTCTACCGCCACCAAAGGAAAGTGGCGAAATCGTGACAGCAAGCCTTGAAGACTCTGTGGATACAATGCAAAGAGGCGGAGAGGATGTCTACATCCACATATTTGCATCGATACAGCGAGCTGATAACGATTACCGAGGATTAGGCTTGCAGGCGGTAGACGTGTGTACATATACTATGGGACAGGTATATTATGCGCCCACAGTCCTCACTTTCTCCCCATCTTTACCCTATCCACTATGAACCCTCGTAAACATAACACTGCAGTCAGAACGAAATAAAAAAATAACCGGAGCAGATGCATTGTGTGATACATTGGTACAGTGTGCCTAGGAAAGATTGTTATCAGCCTATTTCAGTCTTATTCTTAAGAGAATTTCTTTGTAGGTACAAAGAATCCATTATTATTTTGATGAAATAATTAATGAATTTAGTGATGTTTATTAATAAAATTGTCATCCCGATTTCTGACTACAATCTTGTCAGACATGTTTGTGTGCAGAATTTAACAGTGTAGGCTTCTACGTTCCAATGAAAGAACAGCAATGGTCTTATGTTTTATGTGAAATGAACGAATCAGTACTAACAAATGCAACGAAGCCTTGCGTCACTGAGAGTGAAGCCATGCGCCACTGAGAGTGAAGCCGTGTGCCACAGAGAGTGAAGCCGTGCGCCACAGAGACTGAAGCCGTGCGCCACAGAGAGTGAAGCCGTACGCCACTGAGAGTGAAGCCGTGCCCCACAGAGAAATGCTGTGACATACTGTGCCCCACTGAGAGTGAAGCCATGCCCCACTGAGAGTGAACCTGTGTCCCACTGAGAGTGAAGCCATGCCCCACTGAGAGTGAAGCCATGCCCTACTGAGAGTGAAGTACATTACAAATATGGTGCAGAGATAAAGATGCTTCATGTCACATTTGACATACCAACAAACGGTTTGCTAAGTGATCTCCCCCACATCACAAACATACACTAACTCCAAAGAACATATCGGGTATATTAATAAATAATTACACGTGAATAAATAGTGTTTTAACAAGATGGATAGTGTTATGAAGACAACGAACTTGATAGATGATGCAAACTATGGATGTCCATGGTCAGATTAATTAGGCTTGCTGTAGCAGTGATAAAGCCAATGCTGACCAGACTACAGTCATCAGCGTATGTTTTGTTGTGTTCCTGCATGTTAACTGTCTTTTCAAGAAAAATCACTTCAGAGTGGGAATTGGTTGGGCGGTGTAATAATCAATAGTTCAGACTATTGACAAGAGTCAGCAATGGGAAACACCCACGACGTTTACAAACAATGAATGTTGACATGGCATCTCGGCCAAAACCACCTAAAGCCAGAACTATACCTACCACTACGAACACATCCGGTTTGAAATTACGGAAAAACTTTTCACATGAAATTTAAAATATTCGTTCTGTTACAACCTTAAGAAGTTTCTACGAAAATATTTGAGAGCTACACCACATTTTAAATGTGCTCTGTTTTATCTGCATTCAGATGTATGATATGATTTTAATTTTTAATCCTCTTTACATATGTTAATATGAGTTGTGTGATTGATGTCAATGACGCATGAATGGCTCAGCAATCAAAAAAATAGTATAAAACAAAAAATGTTACCAAATTAAAATAAAATTATGTTAATCGATACACATCCTCACTGCACACACTCTTTATCCCTTCATATACACCATAGCACGCCATGCTCAAATATAAACGCCGAAGGACACCGAGAATGAGTGCCACATGATCCGCGACAGAACAGAGTTTACCACGGCCACTCCCGACGAACACGTAAATGCTTGAGCTGCCACGATCACCGTGTTTGCCACATACCAAGTATGTACACCAATCCAGAGCTAGCCACGTAAGTTATATTATTAGTTTGCTCTCCACAACATTGGTATTAGAGTAAGAAATATGTATGTCCACGCGCCTTTGTAGGCCTACCGTGGAGAGTTGTACAAATAAAATTGGCAACCAATTCACTAATTCACAATATCAATTTGACTGTATATGTGATTTTGGCGTATTCTCTTTTATACATTTCTATTTATCCGGATGTTATTAAGCCTATCATTTCCATTGTAAATTTGAATGTATGTGAATATATACTTCCACATTCCCACTTATCCATTTCTAGTTATCCAGAACCAATTGCCAACAGATAATGACAATACAATAAAATCACCCGTGGGGCACGGTGGTTGAAAGTAGAGCATTCGACTCTCAATTGGGGTTCGAATCCTATTACTAAGCGCAGTTTCGAAACTTGGGCAATTTCGTTCATCCTACGTTGCCTGTGTCATTCGGAGAAGACAGTATGTGCCGTTGGTCACATCTACATGGCGCCTATACCAGGGAAAGTAAAATATCCCACACAAAGAAATAAAAAAACCTCGTGGACTCACTGCACTATAGTTTCTATGTCTAACCCACCTGGTAAATATGTACAGTGTAGTCCTTGGCTATTTGTTTTTGCCAATCCGAAGCCACTATTTGTTTTTTAATTAAGACGAAGCTTAACCAACAAGACATAGTCAATACACTTGTTGGACTATGGTTGATCGACAATTTTATTGAAGGATTTCTTTTTTGAAACAAATGGAGTTTTGTTTGAGTTTGAGTATGATACCCGACAAAACATATTTTGTGGCTGGCTTGGGTCATAGTTCATTCACACTCTA
The DNA here is from genome assembly GCA_963995525.1 of Escarpia spicata. Classification (NCBI taxonomy): domain Eukaryota; kingdom Metazoa; phylum Annelida; class Polychaeta; order Sabellida; family Siboglinidae; genus Escarpia; species Escarpia spicata. The sequence continues at coordinate 33,083,782 of OZ023218.1, forward strand.
CATGAGACTACCAGACGCAAGTGCAAAGTTAGTCGGCAAACTGGATAAATTCAAGAACGAAACTAAATCACAGTTTGGTAACCACTCTGAACATATGTTTCAACTGAACCTACTAGTAGAAAAACAACAACAGTCGCATTCACATCTCATGCTAGGCAGAGTCCACCACCCCCAGTAGGGGTGTATTTCCAGCATGCCAAATTTGTAAGTTTAAAATGTTAAGTTAAAAGTGCCAAGATCGGCGATTCAAGAATTGCGCTTTGTCATCTATGCCGGTTGCTAGGTATATAATGTCGGCCTGCTGGAAGTAACAGGTTTCTCACTGGTAACGTTGCGTGTCAACACAAGCAGCCAGTTCTCCACTTTGAAGCCGAATTTCCGGTACGTGTAGTACTTTCTATGGTGTTTCAAGTATGCCACCTAGTGGACTGTGGTCCCTCGACACAACAAACTGGACGTTTGCCACAACTTCACTTATATGAAACGGTTAAGTGGAAAAATAGTTTGGCAAACCTTTGTTATGAACTTCTGCCATTTCCACGACTATGTAGATAACTACCATATACCTACACTTCATAATGGAGTGGACACAGTGCAAGAGAATCGTGAGAACGACCCGATCATCATGACAATGTGAGCATGCAGAATTTGACATTGAAAGACACTGTGACATTGAAAGTATTGTCAATGCTGCTATGGTCAAACATACAGAAATGTTTGAAAGACAAATGGATGTACAACAACAAAAACATTCCTAGCCTGCCTTCAGTCCTTTGTTGAGGTGAACAACAAGCGTTTCGATGACATGGTGAGGGAGACGGCGAAAGAGGCAGCTGAATTGCGAGCAAAAGAAGTTGACCAGACCAAGGGCACCATGAAAGAACTCTCCCATCATGCAAACAATACAACCAAAATCATCTTAAAAGATCACAGCCGAGCAGTGAGAAATAGAAAATGGCATAAACTATGTAGATAACCAAACAAGGAGAAACAATCTGCGTTTAGACAGCTTTGCAGAAATAGCAGCGGAGAAGTGGACTGATGCAGAGGCAGCTGTGCGGAAAACATTCATCACTTTGCTGAAACTGCCTAAACAGCTGGCACTTAACATAAGAATCGAGACGGACCACTCCTCCAGCAGGCCGAGGACTCATAGTAGTGAAATCTGATAGTTACAAAGTCAAAGATATGATACTACTCGAAAGGAGAAGCCGCGTGGAGTGTTTATAAACGAGGATCTGTCGCAATGGGTGATTGAAGGAACCGACAATGAGAGACAAGGGAAAACGGAAAGACTGCTTATCTTTAGTACAACAAACTGATGGGAAGGGATCGAATCCTACTACCAAACGCCGTTTCAAAATGTGGCCAATTTAATTCATCCCGCTTTGTCTGTGTCTTTTGGAAGAGACATTACAAGCCGTTGGTCCCTTCTGCCTGGTGCCTATCCCAGGAGAAGTAAAATATTCCACAAGAAGAAGTGGACAAATATGTTGTGGTGTCTATTTCCAACCCACCTTGTATATATGTGCATATGTACAGTCTATATAGAGCGCGAATGAAGTTTTCTCTGGCAAAGAAAGATCAGTAAAGCAATTTAAATCTGAGTGAGGCTTCCAGCTCTCAATGCAGACACCGGCGATAATCTTCCCGCAATTTTCTTGGAAGTGGTATCTCACGATGAACACCAACAACGTTAAGTTTAAGTGAACCAGTTAAATGCTGATGAAGACATCGAGAGGATGCCGAAAGCTTCCTTTAAGCAAACAACGATTCAGAGAAATAACATAGTATATTTCCAAATGCTTAATGCCACACCTTCCGACATTACCTTTCAACCATGTGAATATGATGATGATAATGATGTTCCAGACACACCTCGGGATGTTACAAATAACATAAATCCAGACAGTAACTTTTAATAACAATACAACTACCAATTCAAAATATTACAGTGATCAACAATTCAAATCAGAGAGAGACCTATCGATTATACGTTTGAATGCACAAAGTTAAATAAAAAAATGTACTGATTAAATTGATGACATTAGATTATCAGAGACATGGGCTGCTTCAAGTTCAACCGATGATTATTCACTAAATGGACATGAAGTCTTCCACATTGTATGGGATAAAAGAAAAGGAGGAGGTGTGCCATTGTTTTAATCAAAGATTCACTTGCACACTTCGAACAGTAAAATGAAATATGATTTGGAATATATTTGAATGTGTCACTGTTGAATTTGACATGAAAAAACATTGAAATGTAATTGCAACTTGTGTCTACAAAACGCTTCCCAAAAAGGCAACTTACAGCTGTGCCAGAACTATCTAACAGTCAGCCTCATTGGTCACCCCAGCAAAGTCATTCTGAAGATGATATTCAATAGACTGAAGCCACTGAGTAACAGATTCTGCTCCTAGTTTCCAGCCGCACCCCTCCACACTGCCCCATACGCATTTCTTATGTAATAGGCCAGGTCACCTAGCACAAAATTGCACAGTAGGCGAAATGAATAGAAATGTCCCACCACCAAGAACCCAAGAACCAGACCAATTGTGAGAAATTGTGCAGTTGTCGTGGAAAGGGACAAGGACTTGTCTAATCACTCATGTTCAATAAAGAAAGGAGAAGCTGTATTACACTGTGGGTATAAGATCCTTGTGATTGCATGATGATAAATGCAACTTACCCATGATGGATGGATACTTTGGACAAACTCCTGTAAAAGTTGCTGTGAGACAGTGGTTGTCCCAGCCCAGTGGACGGCCCCATTTTACCGATGGGTTTTACCTCATGAAACCTAAAGTTCAGTGTAACACTGCTGGGTAGCGTTGAATATGAGAAAATCGAAACACCACTTCAAAAACGCCACCAAAGTGCAAATATATATGTTCATTGATCTCATCAATTAGTTGGTGTTGGATGATGATGGTACGTCCAAATATAAATATAAGTAAAATACAATAAATAACTCTGACGTTCTATGTGACAATAAAACTGACATTGTGCTTGGCCCGTTGCTCTTGCACTGTCACATAAATGACTTAGTAGTCAAAAGTCCGTCTGTTTGCAGATGACTGCTTATTATGTCGAGGGATCAAACATTCAATGATCACATTGCGCTCCAAAACGATCTGATGCAACTCCAGAAGAGGCCAACTGACTGCGGAATGAGCTTCAATACAAATAAATGTTACATACTCAATATATAAAACACTGTTTATTTCTGCAACCTAAATAATGATAACCTGGAATGTACAAACAATGACCCTTATATTGGCATCCCCACCTCAGACGATCGTAAATGGCATTCTCATATCGTAACCGTTACCAAAACAAATAGCACACACATATCATAGATATACTATTGCTAGTCCAACACTGCGCCTTTTGACTGGCTGCAAACAGACCATCGATTCATTTGTGCAATCACGTCCAGAAAGTGAACGTTGCTAAATTAACAGGATCGAGTGTTGTGATTACAAACATTATAAATGAGACAACAGGCCATGGTGCCAAATATCATGCATGACGATATTGTGCAGAGACATCGACTCGAGCCAATAGACGTACAAAGAAGATCGCGGGGAGAAATACACAATATGCGCAAAGAATATTCGCTCTCATTTATGCAGCTGTGTGAACTGAGACAATGTGGACTTTACAAAAGTGCACAATTGCAGTATTCAAACCCGGATTCTTTCGAGTTGGATTCCGATGTGTTCCAACTACACTACCGCGTCTCATACAGAAACCAAACATGATCGCGTGTGTGCACCAAGAGTCACGCAAAATTACATCAACCCATCTAGCTCATGGAAGAACAAACCAAGGCAGAACGGCTCTTTTAGTTTTACATTTATCAACGAAAGAAAGATGTGCGATTGTAGCCCACCGAGCACCATATGGCACGATTCTTATATTCCTTATGTTGAAGCGACAGCTTTTGATGACTTATTCATATGGAAGTCGACAGACTTGCTAAGATTCCCAATCGTGTTACCGATTTTTCTGAACAGTTCATACATCTGAGAGCCAACCTTTTGGTATTGCTTGCAGTCAACCCGGCAAACACGGTGCAAGGTCATCAACTATCAAACTTTGATCAATAACATTTGAGCACCTGAAACGCGACTGATTGTGACCATGACACAGAAAGACCAAGTGTGGGTTTGTCAGTGATCTGTTTAGATATCATCTTATGTAAATGACAGTGCCAGTGATTGCATCATTTGATGACATGGTGCTAACTGGGGGATATAATGAGATGTGAATTATTGCAAGCAATTGTTTCAATCATATCAAAATGCAGACCATTGGAACCAGGCATAGCTAGCATGAATATTTTACGACACTCTTCACATACATGTGATACAACTGGAATCAAGAGACTGGTGTATAACGATAATGAAAGCAAGGTTATTTTTGTCAATTTAAATGTTACCATGTATAATCTGATGTTTTTAAATTCTAACAAAGACTGAAAGAGACCTGTCCACATATGGATAGGCGAGTGTGACAAATGGCCACATAGGGACCACATTTGCCGATTTTGATGAACTGAATGCAGTGTAACGTAAAGCTGCCTCGGGAAGCCAAATATGATTACGTCATTTAAATGATGGTTTGAATTCGACTGTTCAGTGGCTTTATTTGTGTTAATTTCCACAGACATAACACTGAAAATAGAAGCATCAGTGTTTCAGTGACTAAACAAATTCCATGTTGTCTACAACAAGTATTTAACCATGTAAAAAAATCATGGGAGGTATCCTTAGGAAGCTTGATAAGCTTGTGAGAAAGGAAGTAAGACGGTGATTAAAGTGGCTATATGGTTGCCTCAATGCCTTTATCAATGCTGATATGGCGGTTTGGGTGTCCCGGCTGCAATTGAATATGAATCGGGATAGATTCCGCTGGCTGGCCGCAGTGCGGGATGTAGTATTCGCTGTGCTAGTGACCAAATCGAGATCATTTGCTAATGAAACCAGCAGATGCCTTAACCCGCCAATCAGGGTGGACGACATGGTGGTTACAAGCAATACTTCGGCTCGCGAAGATCTAGCGGGTGCACTTGATGCGTCCGCTGATGGGTCAGGTTTAAGGGCCTTATCATGGCTCGCCAACGGTACAGCCTTGATGTCTGGGGCATCATTTATTCACGCAGTTCAGATACGAAGTGCAACAGTGGCAACCAAGAAAAGAGCAGCCCGAGGAAGGCCCTTGGCAGATGACAAATGCGACGCATGTGGGCGTACCGAGACATTAGGACATGTGCTCCAGGTATGCCACAGAACATGGGGGTCCCGAATTAAGGGTCACGATGTCCTCATTGAGAAGTTTCTCCATTCTATGGAGATGCGCGGCTGGACAATCGTGCACACTCTGGTTATTCCTGTGCCGGTGGTTCCCCATAGATACCGGATGGAGTATTGTACTCGCAGGATCACTGCTGGGTCGTCAAGGCGTCCTTGGTAGCTGATAACGTGGACCTCGACGCGGCCCACCCGAGCAAGTGCACAAAGTATGATATTCCCGCTGTCCGCGACTGGTGCCAGTCGAACTGGCCTTCTCCTGAGGCACCGGGTATCGTTTCATTTGGGGCCATCATTTTGAACTGGAGAGGAGCCATGTGTCACCATGTGGGGATATTAAGATGGTGCTTAAACTTATGTCCATTTCGGTAGTCGAATGGGGGTGGAAGATTTTCCAGACCTTTCACCAAGTGACCACCAGTTGGCGATAGGTCGTGAACTATAAGAGAGTGTGTTAGCTGGTAGCGCCGCTGTGTCGGCCCTCATATGGTATTATACCCAGTTCGTTTCACGCATACGTTAAGCGTTAATCAGAATCCTCGAGCTAGTAATTTTAGTTTGACAAATGTTTTGTTATGTTAATCTTATGTTATTTTCAGAAAAATTCTGATACGTCCATCCGCAAAACAACAGTTGCATTGTGATAACACAACCGTGGTCACACGAGAATTGCTAATGGTGCTGCCATCGAATGTTACCAATGCTCATTATACAAGCGTAAATGAATTGAATGATATGCAAGGATGAAACAAGACACCATTGATGACACATGATATTTTGGTTCTGATCAAGTGAAAATGGAGTCGGTGGTCAAGAAAACGATGCCACAAAATAACTACAAAATTTTATGCAAACAAATGAATCAGTCAACCATCAAAGAACATCAGCAGAAATGTGAGAGTCTGCACTAAAAGGTAACTAAGCCTGCAAGGTCCTGTACGTGGGACCATACAGAATACTTTCCACTTCAACCCTGGCAGATATGCTCATTCTAACGCCAACTGAACGTCTAGAAAACATTCAACCGTGTCATAATCACTGCAAGAAGTAGGTCAGATCAACTGCGAAACATCATCACAATGAGAACCATGTCAGGCATCAATCGGCATGAAACTAAACACCTTAAGTTGTGCAGTCGTTTACGGTGATTACGCAGTTCAAACTGCCTTGCTGTGAGCAGGATGTAGGGCCTATAAGGTAAACTTGCATGATCAGCTTATGTCATCTCACTTTGATGATCATGTCGCTGCTGCTCAGCATGTAGGCCCTACATATGGTCACGTGGCTGATGCTCAGCTGTTCAGTGGGATGTCGCTCCCTCTTGTGAATGAACATCAAAACAACAATCAGAAGAGAATGTAGTGCGGAGCTGCACTGTCAATAGTTCGCACACCCAAGATAAGTACACACAACTGCCTTACACCCCCAACAATACATACACACCCTATAAATACACATGCAGCAAGAATTGACAGCAGTCTGAATTGCTGCCGCTGTGATCGCCCAGTGTTGAAGTGGAAAGTAATCTGTATGGTCTTCCAAAGAGACCCCTGTTCTATCTGGTATCCCGCAGGGCACTGTGTTAGGACCGCTGCTGTTTGTAGTTTACATCAACAATATACCAAACTGCATGACATCAAACTGTATGCAGATGACAGCCTACTGTATCACAGATCAGCAGTGTGGAGGACTCAGTGCACCTGCAGGAGGACCTCAATAGGCTCCAGGAATGGGAGAAGACCTGGCTCATGAGCTTCCACCCAGACAAATGTGAAGTCTTAAGAATCACCAACAAAACTAAACCCATTCTCTCAGAACATTTCATTCATGACCACAAATTAGCCTTAGCCATAGACCACATCACCAAATCAAAACAACAGAAAGCTAGGCAATTGGCAGCATCTTCAGGAGAACACCTACACAACACAGCAAAGTACATAGGCGTCAACATCAATAGCAAACTCTCCTGGAACCACCATGTGGACGCCATCACTAAGAAAGCCAACAGCACCCTTGCCTTCCTTAACCGAAACACCAGCAACTGCCCCAGACCAGTTAAATCATAGTGCTATCAAACATATGTCAGACCAACAATAAAGTACGCTTCTGCCGTTTGGGACCCTACCATCAAGCGGAACATCGACAAACTGGAAACGGTACAGAGGCGTGCTGCCAGATACGTTTATGGTGACTGGCGGCGCCGCAGCAGCCCAACCTCCATGCGCCACCAATTGCAATGGCAGTTCCTGGAACAGCGCATATGTGTTGCGAGGCTCAACATGATGTGTATAAAATTCAAAACTGCCTCGTCGACATTCCTGCCAGCCTACACACAAAGTATCCACTGTGCTACAGAACTCTTAGCTGAGGGGCTCAGAGGGCATCCATTCCAATTAATGGTTCAACGTTCCCGAACACAGGCTTTCCAATATAATTTTTTTATAGCCACAATAGTACCCTGGAATAATCTAACTGCCCAATCAGTTCAATCTCCCTCTCTAGATGCTTTCAAGCAGTGCCTTGCCGATACTGCCGCAAACAATATCTAACTAAGAGTGACTCCTGTTTGTTTTTAACTTGCACTTGCACATGATTTTATAAACAGTTACAACCAGCACTGCACACCTGCACACCTGCACACCTGCACACCTGGCGCACGCAACAAACACCACACCATCCATGAAGTCGTCAGTAATGACGGTAGTGGATTACTAGAAGAAGATCCCCGAGACCCAGTTGCGTCAGCCCTTCGGCCTCGTAGATCTGTGACTTCGCAGGTCTGCACATTGTGCCTGCCCAAGTAAGTGCTGCGCACAATAAGAACACAGTATTTCAGTATCAGTAACTAGAAGATGGCAACACATCATAACATTTAAACAAGGGAGAATATTAATTTACTTAACTTTACCTACCTCATCCATTCAGTGACAGTATTCAGGAAGGTCGATATTCCTCACAGACAAGTCACAGACCATGTTAGCCTCGACTGCCCAGGTGCCATGAGGTGGCGCCACCGTTTGTTCTCTTCTTGAGTTCACGAAAACGAGCGAGCGAAGGATAAGCGACACTAAGACCCTGTGAAAAACATTTAGTTATTGTTAACTTGGTTCAGCTGATAAAAAGCTGTTCAGCAGATTTTGCTGTAGTACAATTCATGTGCGTCACAGTCATACCGAATGTTGTGTCTTGCAAATACTAAAGCTTCAAGGATCATCACAGAACGTACATGCCCGGTATCAGTCGAAATTACTTTCATCTGGCCTCTGCCCCCACCCTGCCCCTCAGACAAACATGTGTAAACATTGATATGATGATACCAATATATTAACAGTATTGGTCAGAAGCGTGAAATATCGATATCCGACGCTGATTTCTGCCAAAGATATCGTCTGATATCGGACATCGACATTCTGAGATGATCCCTTAAGTTGGCTGGAGCAGCTTGAAGTGGCTGGAGCAGTTAAATGTGACTGGAGTTATTCAAGTGGCTTACGTTTGGTTTAAGTTGATGGAGAAACTGTTAAGGTGGCTGAAGCAGCTTAATTTAAGGGGATAGTTTAAATAGATGACCTAATTGGCTGGTACGATTTAAGGAGACTGGAGCAGCTCTAGGTAAGGTCTTATATCTAAGTAGCTGTAAGTTTTTATGAAGGTAGCTGTAATGACTTAATGTAATTGAAGGGGCTGGATCGACTTAACGTGGCTGGATTGGCTTAAGTGGATGGCGAAGCCAAAGGTGTATGCAGAGGTTATGTAGCGGCTGCAGGTGGCTGAAACGGGATAAAGGTGGTTGGACTGGCTTAAGTTGCTGGAGTAGCTTAAGGTGGCTGGAGTAGCTTGGATGAAGTAGCTTAAGGTGGCTGGGGTAGCTTAAGGTGGCTGGGGTAGCTTAAGGTGGCTGGAGCTGCTTAAGGTGGATGGTGTTATTAATTAAGATAACTGGAGCAGTTTTAAATGGCTGGAACTGACAAATGTGGCAGGAGTTCAGATGGCTTACATGGCTTATGTTGCTGGACAGACTGTGAAGGTGGCTGGCATGGATTAAGGTCCCTGGAAGAGATTAAGATAGCTGGAGTGATTTTAGGTAGCTGGAGAGGCTTAAGGTGTACAATCAGTACAGTGATGTTATCCGACCAATCATTTGTATTTGTGAAGCAATCCTGAGAAAAGGATTAGTCGTCATAACGTAACATAGGCGTGGAACCGCAGGATGGTGGAGCTTGGGGAAACTCAGCTCCCCAATATTTTACGTGGGGTGGAGCTGGAGATAGAACTGTATCTAGAGCCTCGAGGTGGGTTTTTGGTGTGACCCAAGGGGGTGGTGCAATATGAGGTCTTTGGAGAGTATCAGCCCTCCAAATATTCACTACATTCCGATGCCAATGTGTAATGCAATCTTGGGATATAATAGTAACGTCACAAAAACAAGTGTATTATGTTTACCTGTTCGTGCCACTCCTATAAGTTACCGCTTTGACAGCCTTCTTCCGAGTAGCTTTCCAGAATAAAATTGTAGATGGGGATCACCTCCTCGTGGCCTTATAGCAACACTGATTAGTGTCCATTTCAAAGTCGTGGCGGGGAAGAGAATCTGAAAGTAAAAGTATTCAGTAATAGAAAAAAACTATTTTTACTAAGAAAACTTGTTACAGAAGGAACTCGAACAGGAAATATTTTTGCTTCAAAGAAATATTCCGAGAATACTGTTACAACTTACAGGTAGTTTGATTTTAACTATATCAACGAGTGAGTCGGCAATTTTTGTATTACACAAATCTGCGATGTTGTTTACCATGTATACTTACAGGTTGTACATGTCTTGATACAATATTGCGAGTGATCTGTAAATCTGCCAGAATGAATGGTAAATCTATGCAGAAATTAGCATATTTGAAAGGGCATACCTATATATTGCAATAAAAAGTTCATATTCTTGTACACTTGTCTTATGAGTGAAATGTTTGTTGAATACAACTGTTTGTTCAGTACTTGGGTTGTTGCTACAGGGCTTGGTAAACCTGGACAACGGGTTAATTACTTAATAGTGAGGCGACAATTGCAAACTAAAATGGAACATTTCATTTTTATTGTCATAAGTGACATAAAGGGAGGCAGAAGGTTATGTCTTTATGACGTATGGAAAATATGTCTGAGGTAATACATATCATGTATTATTCATTGTCTTTCCATAGTTACCCATAATCATTCAGTTGATTATTGCAGCATTAACGCTGATGGGGGTTTAGAGAATGAAGATCAAAGACATCAAATATATTAATAACATTGATGAGATGAGTTATTGTGATCCCCGCTCAGTGAGTTCACGACAAGTTTGTCAATTTCCCTGAACCTGAGGCTGTGGGCGTGGCTGTGAGTGTGACTGTGTCACTGTCAGTGTGCGAAATATTTTACTTCCTCTGCTCTGGCATACGGGACCGTTTCACTAACATTCTTAAGAGCTCTTAAGCCAGATTTTGCTCCATAAAATCGAGTGTTCTCCTTAACTAGAACTATAGTAGCTAAGTAGGAGCGAAAATTTAAAACTGCGTTTCACTAACAACCCATCCTGGACACGGTCCATAAAAATGCCAATTTCTATTCCAAGTCTGACGACGTTAGTTACACCACTCTTTAACTATCATAAACAGCTAGATTTTATTAACTGCATTTTAATTTGGGTCCACTTTCACGCAGAGAACCAGTTTTTCACAGCCAAATAAGTGTTTCAAATGTTAGCGATTAAAAGTTTGTTAAAGCATGATTTGTTTACACGACTTTAGTTTAGCGTCGTGACTCGCGACGCGTTGACGAATGCTTAGCGGTTTGCTGCTTCGCGAAGGTCAAGGTTGTTGTGACATTTGTTAATCAATTTTGAGCAAAGTTTAATCTGTATCTATAACCTAACTTGCGCACTACTGCCATTCATATTACTATACTCAACGGCAACATTTGTGTTTAAGTTGTTGGCGCTATCTACGGCGGACTACGCTCTTGTAAACAAAAAATGTTCAACGACGCTCCTGTCAAAACATTACACTTGTGTGACGCGGAAATATTGTCCTCTATGGTATGTCGGCGGCTTCTGTGAGATTCCGTTTTAATTCTTCACACAGTGAACAAAACGTTTTATGTTGTTGATAAGTGGTTGTTGAATAGGCCGTATTTTGAAACACTTTTTGATAACTGTTCAATCTCTTTTGCCAAAATGTGCCAACTGATTAGATTATTGATTATATCATGATGGAAAGGCTTTGCCTTAAAAATAATTTAACAATCACGTTAGTGAAACGCATTTTGAAAATACTCCTTGATTTTTCCGTCAGATTCTTTTCTAGGATGAATTTCCTTAAGAGCTTAATATGTTGGTGAAATGGTGGTACTTAAATTTGCAGTTTAGGCCCGCACCAAAACAATTATAATAACGGTCACCTACAGTCACCAAACTTCACGTCATATATCTACAACACCTATTCTACACATATGAACTTGTCACATGATCAAACAATTTAATTTACTGTCTTTTATCGATCAAAATGTACAAGATATTCACTCGTTTTAGTGTGTAGTTATTTGTTCCACCGTAAACTCCGGTACGTGGCGCCACTTTATGGTTGACTTCAAAGGTGGGATAGATCACCATTCATATTTCAATAATATTGTAAAAAGTCAATAAAATATGTGATATTTAATTAAACAAGATTACCTTAAATTCAGTGTTGACAGGAAGTGGGGGTTTTATTACGACTATTGGTTTGTGTAAATACTGGTGCATTTTAATATTGTTTTCACTATAGCTATATATGATGCAATACATAATAATAATTTTTGTGTTTTACCAAAAAAATATTTTGCAAACAAAATATTGTTTTATTTCCTGAAAATAATGTGCGAGCTTTATTATAAACAATGACAGGTTAATTAAAAAATTTAGTTAACATGTGTGCTTGCCATGCAATTACTGAATGGTTCAAAAGTTTTAACAGTTTTTAACATCAATAATGTCAACAGTATGAAAGACTGTATAAGGTCTTGATAACTATTTTATGGGATTTAATTGTGATCCATTCCGGTTATAATCTTAAAATAGCATATTTAGGTGGGCATTAGGTCACGATATAGTCCCCTTTCAGAAATAATATGTTCTTTGTAATTATTGTGAAACCATATGATATTTTATTTTATTTATTATAAATTATTCCTATTGTTAATATTTTACTTATTAACAGTGTTAGAGATTTTGCTATGTGGATTACAAAAAAGCTATATCAAAGTACTTTATTATAATATTGACATAGTATTAACGATCATGAAAATCTTTGTATGAAATATTGTTTGGCAGATTATTTATTGGTAAAACATAATAATGTTAAGTTGTTTGTTAATTTCAGATTGATGTGTTACGTGATAATGTGCCCTTTTTAAAGATGAATTGGTGAATGTTTGGAGAACTTATGCTTATGAATAAGATTTAACAAGATTTAACAAGATTGCCATCCAGAAAATTACTCTGGATGGCAGTTGGACAAGGAAGCCTTTTGGCTTATCGAGAGTCCAATACTTTTTATCTACATGTATCCCGCCTTTTTAAGGTGTGTGTCGATTTTATTTTTAAACATATTCACGCTACTAGCACCAACACAATCAGGAGATAATCTGTTCCATTCATTTACAGTCCTTTGTGAGAATGAGAACTTTCTTATATCTAATCTACACTGCTCCTTTACTAATGTAGCTTCATGTCCTCTGGTCCTTCTATCTTTCTTAACTGAGAAAAAAATGTTTCTATCAATATTTTCATAACAATTCAATATTTTAAACACGTCTATGTGATCTCCTCTCAATCTCCTGGTCTCTAGTGTTGTTAAACCACATTCTTTTAGGCGTATTTCGTAACTAAGATCCCTCAGATTTGGTATCATTTTAGTCGCTCTCCTCTGTACTCTTTCTAGCATATCTATGTCCTTCTTGCGATATGGCCTCCATGCTTGTATACAATATTCTAAATGAGGCCTCACTATTGTTTTGTACAGCGGTACTATTAATTATTTTTTCTTATACGCTATATTTCGCCTAATTAATCCAAGGATTTGATTTCCCTTTGACGCTGCAATTCCGCACTGCTCTGAAACCTTCATATCAGCACTAATGGTTAACCCTAAGTCCTTTTCTTTTACAGTAGTACTTAGAACAGTACCCCCCATTTTATATTTTACCTCTTCATTCCCATGACCTGTGTGGAGGCATTTACATTTCCTAAAATTGAACAGCATTTGCCACTTTTCAGACCATTTGATCAACCTATCAAGATCATCTTGTAAATGCTGTCTGTCTCCATCACTTTTAATCCTTCTAAACACTTTTGTATCATCCGCAAATTTCAACACCTTGCTTGTTATATCATCGTCCAAATCGTTGATATATATTAAGAATAATATAGGTCCTAGTACTGATCCCTGTGGTACCCCACTCAATACCGATTTCCAGTTTGAAGCCTCCCCATCAACTACTACACGTTGTCTTCTGTCATTCAGCCATTTTTCTATCCAGTTTATTATACCATTTCCTATGCCATGGGCCTTTAGCTTAAGGAGTAATCTTTGATGTGGTACTTTGTCGAAAGCTTTTTGAAAATCTAAATAGATGATATCTACTGGTGATCCCTCATCTACCCACCTAGTGATGTCTTCCAAAAAACATAACATATTTGTTAAGCATGACCTCGCTTTTAAAAACCCATGTTGAGATGGGTTTATCAAGTTATGTTTAACAAGAAAATCCACCATGTGATCTTTAATTAGTCTTTCTAATAATGTGCAAATCACTGATGTTAAACTCACTGGTCTATAGTTCTCTGACTTGTTTCTCGAACCTTTTTTAAATAACGGTATAATGTTTGCCTCTTTCCATTCTAAAGGAACCACTCCCTCTTCTAATGACAAATTGAAAACTGTTGCAAGCGGTGCGCTAATTTGTTCTACAATTTCCAATAGTAGTTTGGGCGGAATCCCGTCCACTCCAGGTGATTTATTATCCTTCATAGCCCTAATTTTCTTAGCTACCATTTCCGAGGTTACAACTAACTGTCCTAAATAGTCTGAATCTGCCCCCTTGAACTTAGCCTCTGGTACTGGCAGTGAACTAATATCTTCCCTGGTAAACACTGAACTAAAATACTCATTCAGGTCTTCTGCCATTAAGAATCCCTCTGATATTGTATTTCCAGCACTATCTTCTAGAGGACCGACCTTATCCTGAACTTTCTGTTTACTTCGAATATACGCATAAAAACTCTTACTGTCATGTTTTATATTACTAGCTAATTTTTTTTCATAGCTTCTCTTTGAATTTCTAATTTCAGCTGTAGCTTGATTAAGTGCTTCTTTATAAATGTTGTAGCCTTCATCATTTCCAGTACATCTATATGACTTCCACATCATTTGTTTATACTTAATTTTTCTAATGGCTTCTTTCGATAAGTGTTTCTTTTTAGACCGTTTCCCTTGTTTTTTAAAAGGTACAAATTTATTGACTATGCACTTAATTTCACTATTTAAGATATTCCAGCATTCGGTTGCTGTCTTATTCTTCAGTGTGTTATTCCAGTTTATCTTTGCTAAATATTTCCTCATGTCCTTATACCTTCCTTTGTGGAAATTTCTCCTATACTGCTTTTTACTATTCCTTTCTGATTTTACTTTGATGGTAAAATGTTTCTGGTTGTGATCACTACTCCCCAGTGGCTCACATATCTTGACATTGTCAACTAATTCTTTCTGTGAGGACAAAACTATGTCTAACACAACACATTCTCTCCCCTGGTTGGTTCTAGCACATGTTGAGAAAGGAAACTATCTTGTATTAAAACTAAAAACTTGTGGTCCTCACTCCCCATACTCTGTAGAGATTTCCATTGTATATGCCCATGGTTAAAGTCCCCCATAATAATACAGTTCCGTTTGCTTACTTCCCTTATAGCGTTTTGTATTTTTTCATTCTCTTCTATGCTTATGTTTGGACTTCGATAAACTAACCCAACTGTTAACGTTGAGTTTCCTGTAACTATGTTACACCAAACAGCTTCTTCGCAATCTGCTTCTCTTTCTAATTTTATTTCATAAGCCTGGATAGATTCTTTAATATATAAAATAACTCCACCTCCCTTTCTTCCTATTCTATCTTTCCTAAACATTACATATCCTGTTAGTCCCAATTCAGCATCTGATATATCAGTGGTGGCCCACGATTCGGTTATACCCATTATGTGAGGGTCAATATCTTCTACCATAATGTTTAGTTCACTTCTTTTGTTTACTATGCTCCTTGCATTTAAACAAATGCATTTATATCCTGATTCAGAACAGTTTTCCAGGCTGTTCTTTGCCGATTTATTTCTGCTGTCTTTATCTATGCCTCCAGTTTCAGGCTTCTCTGTGAATCCCCCCTGTGAATCTAGTTTAAATAGATGCAGCCTGTCCCACTGTCAACATATTGCAGCAAGTTCTCTGAGAAAACTGCTGCCCCCTTTCCACTTAGATGTAGGCCATCTCTCATGTACATATCTTCCCTCCCAACAAAGTATCCCCATAAATCTACGAATCCCACCCCCTCTTCTTTACACATCTGCTCAACTAATAAACTCTCTACATGTCTCAATATATTTTGCAAAGTGTTGGTCGGCTCTGAAAAGAACCATGTGTTGTTGTTTCTTCCGATAGCTGCAGGCCACCATGTTCGTGTACCTGGTCAAACTGGATAAACCTTTCAGATGCCCAAGAGGATGGATGTCCTGGACTGGATCCATCTCGAATTTGACATATCGCCGTGCTACACACTCTCGTTTGTTTCAACATGTTGCCTTCATCCACATAAAGTTCAAACCTTATATGTTATTATATCACAGCTTTATATGGTGGCGAAGTGCTGTCCACTGGAACTACAGACTACAACCAAATCAGACTCAGTGATTTTGGAGGTGCATTATTTTATCAACCTGCATTTGCAGGTTCCAAAAACCTCTCTTGTGACATCATACTGCACCCCCATTTAAAGCTCAAACGGAACTGGTTTCCCACAAGTAAAACTCTTACTTTAGTGAGGTGGTGCGTATGCACTTATCACATCTCGCAACTTATGGGCCTTTTGGCAGCCTACGCACAACACTGAGTGTGGATTGCCACGCCGCATTATACTTATCAACTTCACCCGTTTTTTATATTTAAAATAATAGAACTCAAAAACACAAGTCCAACAACCAGAATTGGCTCATTTGTTTCTTTACACAATTCTTTATACAATATTAACTTCCCTATACAGTATACCTTAACAGTGTGCCTTTGCACAAGACATTCACATAAATTATCCTTTAATATATATAAATAAATGATTTGGAGGATGGTAATATCAAGCAAAGTACTTAAATTGCATATACATTATTAACCAATGAGCACCGATTACTTTTATTGGCATCTGAATATATGTTCGTTATATTGGCCGTCTAGTAACATAATAAAATGGCCGCTCAAACTTAAATCTGAGCTACTATTGTCCATGTTAAATTATAGTATTATTGTTTATTATGTTTAATGTATATAACAGGGATAGCACAGTACGGCATATAAAATAATGTGCATAATTAATTTTTCCAACAAACAAATTGTTAGTAAAACAAAATAGTATATATTGTATCATAGCATGATAAATTACCTCTGGTAGACAATATTAAAATGCAGCAATAATTACTCAAACCCATAACAGTAATAAATAGCATCAGCTGCTGTCAACATTAAATTTAACGTAACCTTATTTAATTAATTAATTTAAAGAGTGTATTTCGTTGACTTTTTTACAATAATTATTATTCAAATATAAATTGTGATCTATCCCCACGAAGTCAAACCATAACGTGTCGCCACCTACTGGAGTTTATGGTGGAACTAATGAATACACGCAAAAACGTTTGAATTTCTTGTGCTGTTTGATCGATAAAAGACAGTAAATTAAATTTTTTGATCACTTGATAATTATGTATGTGTAGAATAGGTGTTGTAGATATATGATGTGAAGTTTGGTGACTGTAGGTGACCGTTTTTGTCGAGGTGCGGGCCTAAACTGCAAAAGTACCGAAATGGTCTCCAGATACAAGGGACCAACGTGGCAACGGCGCAACGCCAACGGCTTATACTATAGCCCGTAATTTAGGCAAAATACACATAATAATACACCAGAAGATGACAGTATCGCAGTATCAACAGCTATTGCTGGAGATTAGTTTTTTCCTGTATATAGGCTTATATATTTTATGAGTTATGCACAACAACAGAAAAGCGAGTTGTATGAAAACTGCAACATTTAGCAATTTTTTCCCCTCACCTTTGCTGTAATTTATTTATTAGAATTATATAGGCTAAGGCACTTCATGTATATATTGTATTGTATGGTTTAATGTTTGGCTTAATACAAAGCTCTGGTACAAACTTACATCTGCCTTGTTATTTACAGCAAACTAGCTACGATTCTGAGTCAGTAACACCACTACACTAACAGGGAACAGTAACACCACTACACTAACAGGGAACACTGTCCCACATAAAGCAATTTTAGTGTTTAGGCCTTAGCCTTAGGCTAAGCCGCTTAGCCTTAGCCTAGGCTTAGCCTTAGGGCCTACTTGTTAGTCTTGTAGTATTACATAGTCACAGTAACACAGACATATGAGCTTAGGCCTTATAGAATTACGTTGGAAGCGTACATATAATATTAAACTGCATTTACACAAACCGTGCGATGAAATTCCACCATGTAGTTTATGCCTATGCCACTATCTATGCCCATGGCAATGCCATATGGCATGGCGACCGACACCAGCATGAACGCGACGTTGAATGGTCAATAGCGGACAGCGAAATGAGTTGCCAGACTGAAGTAGTCAGTGGACACAAACTGGACATAGGCATAGCAGGGATGGTGGCCGTCAATTGTTTGTAAGACAATAGCCCCAGGAACTAACGTCTTCAGTAGGCATGTACGAGGTGAGGTGTCAGACGAACAGGCGGCAGCTTAGGTCTATTAAAGACGGGGTGGATCAGTGCAGGACTGGATGCGGGGCGCTTCACACGCAAACATGGGACTGTTTCACTAAGATAATTACAATGCATGAACTCATAATCCATCATTAAACGGAATATGTTGTTAAATTTTGGAATTTTCTTCAATAAGCAAATAGTCGCTGCCGTGTCACTGAGAACACCCACTTACAATAACAGAGTGGAATTGTCTGTCCCAAGAAGTGGAATCTGCGACCACCCTGGATTCTTTTTGAGTGCAGGCTCTACCGCCTCCTCTGAATTCTATAAACACCTCTCCCATCCCATCCCCTCCCCTCCCTTTACACACCCCAACCCCAATAAAACGCACTACTACACTGTACATATCTCCCTCCTATTTCCTGTTGCCAAAAAGTACTCCCCAAAATCGTCAACCAAATGAAGGTGGTCATAAAATAGAAGGGAAAGAAAACAGTACTATTTCTGTGACACGGCGGATTAAATGTCCCGGTGACGCGTCCGGATCTTGACAGGTTTTTTGTTTGCAAAATCAGTGCTGAGGAGCGAAGTTAATTTTAAAGAGCAAAATGAGCTCATGAGAATGTTCGTGAAAAAGGTCACCTTTCAATAACAGCAAAATCACGCCGTCAATCTGCCAAACCAGTAACGCAGTATATCAAAGGTTGGTGACATCGACGTCTTGAAGAATAGCTTCTTTCCACGCACAGTTACTGGAATTCCCGTAGCCCCCACGATTTCCAACTGTGGTAAAAGTCCGCTTATAAATGCGGATTAGAGATAAACTTATTAGTGTTTTCTTCTACTCCCCTTGCGGCCTGTGGCGTCCACGTCACTCGGCAACTTTGCTGCTTTGGTTATTAATACTTTATCTTCCTTAGTAGTGTAGCTGTATGAAACGCTGTTTGCAGCAACCGCGGGGTTATTTATTTCAACACTTAACATGTATAAGTATTTTAATTTTAAAGGTTTTCCCAGGTCGAATGGTTTGTCTTCTTCTTTTATCTTGATTCGAAATGTTTCCCAAAACGACTGATACTGTCAAAGTGGTGACCACGGAGTTATATACCTAATGGTTCTTCCCTCTAAGAATGTGTAGTAAGCGTAAGAATTCACCAAATGCAGGGGCGGATCCAGAGACGGTAGTCTGGGGGGGGGGGGGGCAAAACCTCCAACTGCATCCCCTTGAGGCTCGAAAAACACTGGCGGCAGGACCTAGTTCATATTGGGTGGGCCGTGAGCCGGAGCTTCAGCAAGACTCTGCTGTCGCACTGTCTGATCCTGACATCGGAAGACGATGACGGGGGGTGGGGGGGGGGGGGGGGGTGGTAATGGAAACATTTTGCGGCAACGTTCATAATTATTTTAATAAGTTTGGGGCCCCGTAACGAAAGGTCTACGAGGGGCACGTAACGGGGTCACATTCCAAAGGTCTATGGGGCACGCCACTCTAGCGTATGCACAACGCGGCCAAATTCCAAAGGTCTAGGAGGCACATGTATGCCCCCTGGCATCAGCCTACGAAATGTACACCGGCACAATGAAGGATGGGTCCAACATTTAACACGTATAGTAAAACCCCCAATGAACAGTCGCCTCATCAAAGACCACCCCGTTTTTCCGACCGTTGTTTTCACCACAATACATACAATGACCCTTTGTCATTGTTGATGACCACTCAAAAACATATCATTCATCAGGTCAATCTGAATTTTACGCCAGAATAATCACCAATTAAACCATACTTTAGTCAAGTTATAATCAACAAGTAGAGGAAAGTTCCTACATAACACGGTATCCGTTCCATAAGACTGTTCAGAGCGCGTTACACTTTATTCCCTGGCAAACTTGAACAATCCAGCATCAACCCACTTCCCTGGGAAACATTAAACCACGTTGCAGTTAGTAATAATATCAATACAGTTCGGCACATGGCAGCACTTTTTATGTACGTTCTAATAATGTCGTAAAAAAAAATGCTGTAACTATTTATTCAAAGTAGCAATTATCACCAGATGTTATCGGATTAATTAGCTGTCGGTACTACGTGTCCTAACATGACTGATTATAATATTGAAGTTTGCATTGTAATGAGAACCGGAATGACAAGACACGTGCGTCACACGTGATATGTCAAATACGCGTAAGCAATATGATCGATTTAAAACGACTTGTTCTGTTTCGTTTTGTATTATGAACAAAACAAAACTATATAACAGATCAAAACCATGTTATATAGCTTAAACTATAGTCTTACATATTCACTGTATTGACTGCTCAAACTGAGTATGAAAGAACTTGAAGCTATTTTTCAATTCAACAGTTTGGTGTTTTCAAAAGCTGATTGGTATTGTTCATGCTGAAGGAAAATATCGTCTATTAAAAAAAGAACATATTATATAACTTACAGAAATAAGGAAACATCTGCACAGCGTACATATTCATTAGACTTTTGTTGAAAATGTGCATAGAAGTGTTCGGGTTGTGACAAGGAAAAGTCGGCGGAAAATCGTAATTCAGGAAGAAATCGTCACATACAATACTTCCGTTTATAATGGTTCAGTGCCCCATGGACCCCAATGATATTGTCTCAGTTGTGGAGTGACGTATCCTCTGAACGTGTGTCTAGTCCGTAGCCAGGGGGTTTACTCGACCTCCCCTTTTGGGAAACCCTTTTGGAAATTACCCCCCGAATCTCCATGGAGATGTTGTGTTACGGACCCAATCATGGGCAAGCCGTATGAAATGACCGAAGAGTGTGAGGGGTGAAGGTGGAGGACGTTGCTGAGCTCCAAAGGAATACACACATTGTCAGCATCGAACCAATGATACGTTGCATCGTTTTGCCCGGTCGAACCTTCATAGAACGAGATCATGGAAATGTGTTCTGTGATTACTGAATATTCTTCAGGATACGCAGCATAGCCAACATTACATTTTATCGCTGCCTAAATGTGATTGCTGTCCATGTGTTTCTTAAGCAAAATAAGCTAGGGAATATATTTTACACTTATTAGTGTTATATTTATATATAATGGTGTTTTTTTATAAAGAATTGCAAGTGCAGCGACCAACAGCGACGAAAGGAATTACCAACTTTCTAACATGTACGATGACGTCATTCGTTCTAGTATTGGTGCCATTTTGATTAAATAACGAAATAAATTCCTCTCTCCATCTTTCATTCTTCCCTGATCTTCTCATTTCCCTTCTCATGCACTCCTCCCATTTCAGCTGTGGCCTTTCTCTTCTTGGCATATGAATTGTAAAATCACGAACACATGGTCCGATCATGAAGCTAAAAACCAAAGGCAGCAGTTATCCTTATGACATAGATTTCCTGGTTCCCGGTGACCGGGTCATTTCTGCTTTCATTTCCTAGTTAGGCGAACGTTACGCAACAGAGGCGCCCTCTGAAGAAAGGCTAACCACTCAATCCGACCACAGTTTCCCGTGTGACCAACCACCACGCCACTAAATCACTCCAGATAACTTGGTTTTTAATATACATGTGTACAAGTACTGGTCCAATAAAAAACGAATGAACAAAGAAAGCGGCGAATGAACCTCGACACCCGGACGAGATACTGCAACATTTCCCCATAGTTAGCGTGTCAATATATAGTTTGTTGTTAGTTACCCTCTGTTCTTTCTCACGGTTCCCTCGTATAGGGTTAATGTCTAGCCCTTATCCTGTTGCACTGCTCTTGTTGCCGATGCCCTTCATTGCACCCTGCCAACAGCCCCTCCCTACACCTTCAAACTTCCTTCAACTTTCTCAAACCCCGCGGTACTCCCATCTTAGACGCGGCATTCCTTTTCGTACCTTGGTGTTTCCCGTATGTGCGCTATTTAGTAATTTGTCCGCCTACATTCTCATCGCGTGATTTTCCCGTACCGTCTTCATGCCAATCTCTTCCTGTTTTGTTGCTTAACTAGATCCCGTCCTCTTCCCTCCGGTCACGTGGTCTACGTCTTTCCTCCAGTAATTCTCCTAACCCAATTAATTCCGCGAGCGTGCAGCTTCTGTTGCTGTTACTCTGTCAGCGTCACCGACTCAAGAGCACACTTGCAGGCATACTGGTATTACAAACGCTCTAAAGAAGAAATAGCAATTCCCCTTTATACTTTCTCGATATTTACCCAGTCATACTTAAAACTCGTTATGCTACAACGCTATTAAATTGCTGCATAGAAGAATAAAACGCTGATGAGACACGATAAGGTCATATATATATTATATTAATGACGCACGGCAGTATGCGGGAATTCCCCAATTGCGCTTGCTGTGCAATTTACTGGTGTAGCCGACGGCACAATCACGCTTACACCCAGATAACATCTTTCCGCGTCTGGGAACTTGATGATTTCGTCGCGTCGTCTATCTATTCCTGGTCTCTTGTTGAGCTACGGGAGACTTTTCCATTGCCACCTTTGAATGGTCACGTTTCTCTGTCGTCACGGGTGGCTGTGTCCAATGACGTAGGCAACACGGTGAGTCATTTCTTCAAGTGCTCTTAAGCTATAGCTACCAGTGTCGTGTATACTTTTATCACAAATAGATCTGTATTATATGTGATTGTATGCTTGCTGATTATATCGCGATTGTGTGCTTGCTGATTATATCGCGATTGTGCGCTTGCTGATTATATTGCGATTCCGTTCGTATTAGATCGTGACTTCCTAGCGATTGGTTTTATCGATTTTCCAAGTTTTTTTAATTATTGATATCATATAGAGTTTTATAAACACGGATTTTTCCGAGGATTTTACTGTGGTTTTCTTGTGGTTTTACCGAGGTTTTATCACAATAGTACATGCAGTTTAATTAGGCTAGATTTGAAGTATTTGAAGGTAAACAATTACGTATTGATGCACGCATCACCAACTCGTATACATATAATATTCACCTTAATCGTCAACAGGCCGCTTGTGTACCGAGAACGCATAATACAAACGCAAAACAAACATAACATATAAATGACCGATTCCTCAAAAACCAATATTGGCTCATTCAAGCAACATTAGATTGACGAACACGTATGTGTTTGAACGCAAAAACGCAGTCATTCGTTGGAATTTTTTATTATAGTAGAATTATATCACAGTATTTATAACAAATAGCGAAATGGTTCATCTTTGCCAACAAATATTGGTAATACATAAATCACATTTATAGGCAGTATTTAAAAGAACGAGTCCAGTACTTGTGCGAACTAGCATGTTTGTTGTAACGCAAACAAGTCACAGTTTGAGCAAAATACGACGCTTTACATTCAAACTGTGGTATACACGAACTAACACAGCAGTAATGATGGTCGTGTATGGTTAGATATAATGGTCAGGTAGAGATCGTTTTACGTTGGCGTTCTGTTTCCTGATTTCAATATCAGAAAGCAGGCAAGTGTCAAGCAAGTGTCATGCTTCAGTTCAGTTTTAAACAAACGGTATTAAACCGTCGGTTTACAGTTTATACCAAACCCAACAGGACACCGGTGCCTCGGCTACTGCTTACAACCGTGTCGATATGTGGGTCTTTCCTTGCCGCTTACTCGCCATTGCTTCACGGTTTTGCAATCCTTTGCAGCGATGACTTCGTCAACGTTATCGCGATCGACCAGGAGACGTGATAATTCATCGAGATGACATTCCTTTGAAAACTCAGCGAGTGTTATACGACGTGAGCCACTTTTTGCATACAGAAGAGGAGAATCGCGCTGCGCCTTCGCGTCGAACAACGACAGAGGGAGGCAGGCGTGACTGTTTGCCTGCCGCAGTGAGGTCACCGTCAACGTCTGATCCACGTCACATCCGCAGCGTATGACGTCACACGCCAGATCTGCCCAACCGTTGCGAGTCAAGATCCACACTGGAGTCCAGCCACTAGGTGTCGCGCTATTGATGTCGGCGCCATGTTGCTCCAGCAGATAGAAAAGTGTCTCTCTGTTTCCCCCTTTCGCCGCGTAGTGCAATGGCTGCCAACCGATGGCGTCTGAGGCGTCTGGGTCAAGACCACCTTTCTCGATCAACCATTTGACGGCGGCGTGATTGTTGTATTCGGCAGCGACGTGAAGCAACGTTTGACCGTCGTTATTTCGCTTTGCTGCGTGTTCTCGGTTGCTTGCGAGAAGTGATACAACAGCAGTTTCACTCTCGCATGTTCTCGCCACCAGGAAGGCCACGTGAAGAAAGTCTCGTTCGTGTAGCGATATCGGTGATTTCATAAACTCTACGAGACAGTTGATCAAATCTTCTTCATTCTCCATTGGCGATTGCGCGTGCAGAATTTTGTCGTGCGAGAACGCGTAGGTCAAAGGAGTCATTCCTCTGCGGTCTCCGATGCTGATGTCGGCGCCAGAAGACAGAAGCATTTTTACTGTTTTTATCCCGGCTCTGCGAGATGCGAAATGAAGCGCGGTTCTTCCCCATGCGTCGGTCGCGTCGACTGTGGCGCCACCGTCGAGTAGCAACTGTACTACAACGGGCGAATTACGCTCGGCCGCGTACATCAGCGCTCTCTTGCCCGTGGCATCGACTCTATCAACGTCCACCAGGCGAGTGTCAAGCACACTACTAACGACCGCACCGTTGCAGTTTATTGTTGCCAGATGCAGCAATGTTCGTTTGTCTACGTCAGTTGCATTCAAACAGCTTAGCTTGGAAATCAGCTCAGACGCCGTAGATTTGCTGCGACACCTGGCGATGAACCCGAACAAGCTCGGGGAGTCCCGCCTCTCTATGTTCGTGATCGACGCTCCGTGCTCGAGCAAAACGTCTACTATTGCCGGCTGGCACTGATACATCATCGCCAGATGCAATGGAGACAAGGCATTGATTGTATTGTTTACGGAAGTGCATGGCGCTGATTGGGCGCATGCGCCGAAGCGCAACAGGAGCTCCACGGCTTTGGGATCGTTCTGGACGATCGCGTACCCGAGTGGTGTGTAGTCTGAGTACGCATCGCTAGGTGACGCCACTGACATCCGGGTATTGAGCAGCATCACCATCCTCTCGACGGAGTTGCCGGAGAAACTCGACAGGAAGTCGCTAAGGTGATCCCGGTCTTGCGTCAGGTACTGGTGCAGGCTGTTGTTGGCGTCCGCCATCAGGCTGAATCGGTCGATTGGTGTCCGTCCTTTTGTCGTAGTACGTATCTTGCACTTACTGCGTTTGGATTCGTGCGCAGTTCCGGTGAGCGTTTGCCAGATTGTCGTCATGATGAACAGATGACTGGTGACTTCTCACACCGGTGTCAATCACTGAAGCGAAACGCAAGGTGTTTTAGTCACAGTGAACAACCAACACCAACAGACAGTTTAATTGACTTGAAGTTGTCGCTTCTTACAGCTACCACAGCAGATCATCATAGCATAGATATGATTTAAACCAACGTACACGAGGCGGTACACATTCCTTTCATTGCTGAGCACATAGTAAAAGTATTGAGTTTGAAACACGCCTAGTCGACTCACCTTTCTAGTGCAACGCAGGCGTAATGAATGTTGTATTCAAACACAAGAACGTGCTGTTGCTTCGCTTCGCACAAACTGACATTTACAAGATGCAATGCGACAATCTCAACTGATCGATGGCAGTTACAATCGCAGCTTCGCAGACCAACCTATATACCTAAGGTTTTGTCGGATTACCGTGGTTACGCCGACTGGGAAAGCGGGGGGAAATCCCTCAATGCTGTCGGTCTGTGCCGCATTGGCTGGTTTTTATCTGTTCACGGTTCACTGACGTCTCTAGTAGCGTAGCCCCTCACTGTTCCGCTCACCATTGGCTGCTAGAGTGCACACAGCTCGCCGGTAAAACCCAACAAATCTTAAAGGAACTGAAAGTTGCACTGGGACGTTTTGTGGCTAATGGGCTGTGATTCCTGCCACAGGGAACATTCCGATATGGTACTCCTAAAAAACTAATCCTTCGTCGTGTGTTCAATATTTGGCAAAGCTCTTGGTGTTTCTAATCATTGGTTTCTACAACATGCAATAATCAAATATGACAAACTATTAAACGTACACACGCACGCACGCACGCACGCACGCACGCATGCACGCACGCACGCACAGACACACATGCACACACACACACACACACACTCACTGGGGCTTCTAAGTAGACCTAACAGAGCATATTGGAATATCTTATACTTCCAGTTATGGTTACTCCACGGAAATCACCTGATTTTCTTAATGCTTATATTTGTGTATTGACTGTATTACTACACGGCTCCTCCGAGTGATAATTATATAACCAGGTCCAGTCTTTCGGTCTGATCCGCCTTGTAGATAGCTTCTGCTGAACGACAAGATCGGTATAGAATAACGGTCAAATTATATGTTACAATTATGATTAATTAAAATATATTTGGCAATCAAGATGTAAGCATATCACATTATATAGTTTATTCTATATAACATAACATTACGATAATGTTTACTCTAACAAATTCCCCGAACAAGACTGTTCACCAAGATATTTTCAGTGACTACTCCACAAAGAAATAGCCTGGCTCATGTAATATTTCTTAAAATCATGGTTAATTAAATAAGGCAATGTTACATGTTGTGTAATTCCCACCAATTTATTATTACATTAAATTACACACCAGACATCGCCAGAAATTAGAAGATACTGAAACCGGTTGCGTACCCGCCATTTTGTACAGGTGCGATTTCGCCCCTGGAAAATCCCACGGCGTGTTCAGACACTCGTACTGGGATCGCGTTAGTTGTAACAGGCAGGGAGCTCCCAGTGACAGAGACTTTGCAGCAGGAAGTAAGATGTTGTCAATGTAAACCCGACTCAAAGGCGCCTTTTACATAACCACTAGACTGATGCTATCGAAATAAAGCCGTGTTTTGCGTAACTGTTCATGAGCATTGCTTTCACAGCAGGTTCAGCTATCGCGAGTCTAGTTCTTTGGTGTTCAAAAAAGTGTGAAGAGTATATATATATATATATGATGCATGTATTTATGCATGCATGCATTTGTTTATATTGATGTATGTATAACCATTTGAGTGAGTGTGTGTGTGTGTGTGTGTGTGTGTGTGTACGTGCGTGCGTGCGTGCGTGCGTGCGTGCGTGTGTATATATTATTATATGTTTGTATATACAGCCCCTGTACATGTATATATGAATCATATGTGTATAGATATATTTGATATGTTTAAAGTTTAATTTATTTTCCAACAAAATGTGCTAGTTTTAGCAAATAATCCTTTTATCATATTTCTTATATTTTTATAATGTTTCTTGTATCTTTATCATGTTTCTTGTATTTTTATCATGTGTATTGTATCTTTATCATGTTCCTTGTATTTTTTCAATCTTATGATTGTAAAGAAATACTAATAATTACTATTATATCCGGAATCGTTTAAAAAAAAAATACGGAACGGTCAAACGAATTGACTTTGGTTTTTACATCTGTTGACGTGTCAAAGCCATTGAATTTGTCCGTCACGTGGTTTATGAGAGAGTAAGGAAAGTTGACAACAGCGACATAGAAACGCGTGCGTAACCATATGACGCATTCACATGGAAATTCCAGTTTTGAAAATTAGTTTAGTTGCTTCTGGGGCAAGAACTAAATAAGTGAATTGTGTTGTTTGATGATTTTTATACATACGTAAAACTGCCCAAACGAGTTAGGATGCCGTAGTGGGGGGAGGGGGGCAGTATGAAGGTTTGCTTTTACGCTAAAGACATTTGATATGAAATAGCGAAACAATCGAATTAATGAGGCACCGTTAAACGGTGTGACATGTATGAAGATCTGATGGATCTATGAATACGTCACCAGCAAGCATTTAGGATATTTACCAAATCTAGCAGAGATTTTGCAGTTGTGCATTAAATATAAACTTTGAGCTTCGTGGTTATTTTGCGCCTAGTAATATACGACATAGCTGTACTATAATTGTTACTGCGTTGCTGTTGTTATGATATGTACTTCTCGTTATTCTCATAGACCCGCAACCCTGAGGAACATAGCAGACACAGCGTGTCCACATCCATGAGCTATAGTTAACAATGAGGTGGTATTTATGCCTACATATTGGCAGCTGGCAAACGTCCTTTCATTTTATATACTAATGTACATTAGAATACTAAGTCTTCCTCTGCTTGACCTTTTCTTTCCAGTTAATTGCCTTGAGCAGTAGACGGTGTGTGTCATCGCATTAAAACATTTTAACAACACCTTATGCTACACGTAGTGTCCCTCTACCTCCCCTCCCTTTTCCCTCTCCCCCTTCTCCTCCTCTCCCCCCCCCCTTCCCTCTCCCCCTTCTCCTCCTCTCCCCCCTTCCCCTCTCCCATCTCCCCCTCTCCCCCTCTCTCCCTCTCCCCCTCTCCCCCTCTCCCCTCTCCCTTTCTCCCCTCTCCCCCTCTCCCCTCTCCCTTTCTCCCCTCTCCCCCCTCCCCTCTCCCCCTCTCCCCCTCTCCCCCTCTCCCCCTCTCCCCCTCTCCCCCTCTCCCCCTCTCCCTCTCTCCACCTCTCCCCCTCTCCCCCTCTCCCCCTCTCTCGTTCTCCCCTCTTCCCTCTTCCCTCTCCCCTCACCCCTCTCCCCTCTCCCCTCTCCCCTCTCCCCTCTCCCCTCTCCCCTCTTCCCCTCTCCCCCTCTCCCCGTCTCCCGTTCTCCCCTCTTCCCTCTCCCCTCTCCCCTCTCCCCTCTCCCATCTCCCCTCTCCCCTCTCCCCTCTGCCCTCTCCCCTCTCCCCTCTCCCCTCTCCCCTCTCCCCTCTCCCCTCCCCCTCTCCCCGTCTCCCCCTCTCCCCCTCTCCCCCTCTCCCCCTCTCCCCCTCTCCCCCTCTCCCCCTCGCCCCCTCGCCCCCTCTCGCCTCTCCCCCTCTACAATATCGATTTGGTAGGACATACGGGCTTTATCGTACATTATCAATGTGGTAGGATGTTCGGGCTTTATCGAACATTTTCAATGTGGTAGGATGTACGGGCTTTATCGTACATTATCAATGTGGTAGGATGTACGGGCTTTATCGTACATTATCAATGTGGTAGGATGTACGGGCTATTATATCACACAACATCGATATGGTAGGAAATATAGGTTGTTATCGTTTAAACGTTTTCAACATTAAAAGGAAATCATAAATGTGAAGTAAGAAATATATTGTTTACTTACTTATCTAAATACCATAAGCAAATCGTGTTTGTTCCGTTTGTATCTAATTTGGTTCACATTAAGCGCATTGGACCTTTATAATAAAGAAAATCACACACTGCATACGTGATGTATATTATTTCTTTCACTGTTGTATTTCTGCCGCGGCTCAATGCGGAAGTTCAGCGTTTACTGAAGTGAGATATTGTATCGACACAAGATCGTTCAACTGGTCATATGATAATCCGACCAATCCGATGGCGGTGCACTCATTCGAGGAGGAACATCGTGGACTCGGACAGTTCGGTCAAGGAGTGGTCAGACCTATAACCACGTCATTAGATCGGCAAATTAAGTTGGCCACGACATAGGTAATACGGTAGCAAAAGTCGTGTCACAGTAGGCAAGGTATACCGACCAATGACAAGATCTCACAGACGGAAGAAACCGACGCAATTTTCTTAATTTCATTTAATGAGTGCCACATCTACATTTGATCAAATATGTAACACTTCCGTTTACTTTCCAATTATGTCTGCATAATGCTTATTGTGTTCAGTTGACATGCTGTTATATTGCACCGACATAACTGCCTATAGGTATGGATCTGCTAAGCTTCACAAATGCGACATGTTTTAATCAGAAGATCCGAACCAGCGATACCTCACCTACCCACTACTTTCGACGCACTCCCCAGTTCGACAATACTCCAGCCACATTTACACATTACAGATTGCTAAATAATATATATACATATATATATATATATATGTATGTATATGTGTATATATATATATATCTATTGAATTACATACATATATAAGTAATATGTTGCAGTGCAGCATGCGATATAAACGTTGCATTCTTGTTGAAACTTTCAAATTAAAAAGTCAACTAATATAAAAAGTAAAAAAATAAATCGGGGTGGGGTCTAACAGTTAAAACCGACATGTAATGAACTCTTGCTATAGGCACTCGTGGTGTAAGGAGCTTACGCTTAAATGAATTCCTTACAAATCCTAGTTCTGACCGGAATATCGGAGGGTTTTTGTTGAGACTTTCCCCGTAACCTGTTGCGTATTTGAAGTGTCAGGTTATAGTAGGCGTGATCTTAGATTACGACAAAGGAACCAACAGAACATGTTTTCATTTGCAGAAATTAACGAAAACACAATACCAGTGACGTATTTATTGCAGCATTGAGCTGTGGGTCTCTTTTGGGATTTGCTTGGTCCGTACTTTTGATATACAACCTATTGCGCCACTGCATTTGAGTATGGGAAACTAAAGCATTACACTACTCAGCACTTTTGGTATCCCTTCCAGAGATCTCAGACACGCTTCTGCTAAGAACAGCGTAGTCCTGTTATGGAGAGTAGCATAGATTACCCTGGTGATTTCAAGTATAATGTCTGACAGAACACATACATAATCGGCAAATTCACCACATTTGTCGCATGCAATACACATTTCCAGAAAAAGACCAGGGAAGCGTTTTACACACGCACGTTCTTACTCGCGTGCACACGCAACACAACGCAAACAAATCCACACACAATGACACATCATATACAATCACGCGCACAAAAAACACACCCATGCCTTCACACATCTACCCACCCCCAGAAAGAAAAGACATACATACACGGTTACACGCACGCGCGCACGCACGCACGCACGCACGCACGCACGCACATCACACACAAAAACATACAATAACACACACACACACACACACACACACACACACACACACACACACACACACACACACACACACACACACACACACACACACACACACACACACACACACACACACACACACACACACACACACACACACACACACACACACACACACACACACTGTTTCTGGGACTGGATCAAGAGCTCAGTTGTTTTGCCAATAGAGACAAATACGACTGGGGTTTATCCAGGTGTACGTCCTTAGAAGTCAGCAATGGAGCACAACGAAGAGAAAGTTGTAGTTCAGTTGTACTAAGTGCACATATATTGACGGATTGGGACACTGGTGGGATTACTAGCTGCACATGATCGTATAGCTGCGAGAGCCAAGGACTGCGTGGATTTAGCTGCTGGGAAAAGTAGTCTGTTGCCAATATTTACGTACATTTGAGAAGGTAAAAGGGTAAAACCAGAAACATGAAATTCATTGTAATGCACCGAGGAACAACAACGCGAAGGTCAAGTTGTGGCAAACATGTAAGGTAATCATCACAAATATACAATGAATAAAATCAAGACCAAGAAAGTGGCACGGCAGCTAGAGATAACAAATCGCCATCAACAACGTTCTAACTGTTAAACAAGGTTTAGATCGTCAAATAACGCACAACGAGAGACAAAACAACTGGTATGAGGCTTTCAAAGCTTGAGGAGGGCGAACAAGTGCCAGACACACAACTTTGATAACCAACCTGTCAACACGTATGTGGTTGACCTGACTGAAAGATTCAATTAAACATCTTAACAATTTAAAAGAACACAATGAAGAAGATAACACTGCTAACAGAAGCTATTAAATTCCGTGACATGAATATCAATGCCGCGCACTTGTCTAGTGCAGCATTCATGAGAACAGGAGGCGATCAGACCAAAGGAATATACAAAACTAGCCGAGTTACCTGGCAGTACCCGGGGGAAGGTAGTCATGTGTATGTGACCCCCGAGATCCCCACCGCCTCCGGAGCAATTTAGACAAAAATCTAAATCTACGAACCACCAAATGGGCCTGCTAGATCAGGTAGAAACGTTCAGCACCATATATGCAAAACTGACGGAGATATGTGCCATGTTAAAATTGTGACCTCAAGTGTCCCACCCCACGGAATATTTTCGAAAAAAAATTAATCTACGAACCTTCCCAATGGGCCCTGTAGATAATATACATAATTTCAAACCCACAAATGCAAAACTAACGAAGACATGGGTCCAGAGACAGACAGACTAACAAACAAACAAACAAACAAACAAACAAACAGACAAACAGACAAACAGACAAACAGACAAACACACAAACAAACAAACAAACTAACAAACTAACAAACAAACAAACTAACTAACTAACTAACAAGCAAACTAACTAACAAACAAACTAACAAACAAACTAACTAACAAATAAACATACAAAAAACCGCATTGTTTTATAATAATTTATAGACATCATCATATCTACTTCAGAGTCGGAAGACGTTAGCAACTCACAAAATTACAGAGGTATATGCTTGACTTCTATCATGAGCAAGATCTATCAGAAAATTAACAGCAATCTTACACCAAATAAGGCACCATGCTGGTCCCCTCCAGAGGAAAAATATTAAAACGAACTCCGCAAAAATCGAGGAACAGTGAATGAGATCTTAGCACTGCGTTAACCAGCTTCCATATTTTGCTCTAATCACTGAAACACGTTACACTTCTTTACACTAACCAGTATGTTTACGTGTGATAGAGAGCGATATTTATGTTTTGTGAGCAGTGTGATCTTAGAACTTCAGTCGACAGATGGAACCACTGTGCAGGCCTGTGCTGTGCAGGCCACCGCGAAACGAAACAACCGAGCGACTGATGGAAGCAACTACACCCGTTAGAATATAATGATGTCACGGCGCTTTCTTATAACGATTTTTCCTCACGTGACTGAGTAGGATAGTCATATATAGGTGTTCTTGGTAAAATGACACACCACTACTTTGTGAATTCGGACATTTTGTAAAATGTAAACATTGTTATATGGAATTGGGAAGAGAGATCTAATATCGAACCGAAGAGCGAATGTCCCCAGATGACGGCGAATGAGTTGGTAAGTATATTTTGACATGTGTATGTGTGTGTGTGTGTGTGTGTGTGTGTGTGTGTGTGTGTGTGTGCGTGCATGCGTGTGTGTGTGTGTGTGTGTTTGTTTGTTTGTGTGTGTGCGTGCGAGTGTGTGTGTGCGTGCGTGCGTACAGGTGTGTCTGTGCGTGCGTGTGTGTGTGTGCGTGCGTACATGTGTGTGTGTGTTTATGTGTGTTTGTGTGTGTGTATGTATGCATGCATGCGTGTATGTGTAAGGGTGTAAGTATGTATGTGTGTATGCGTGTATGCGTGTATGCGTGTATGCGTGTATGCGTGTATGCGTGTATGCGTGTATGCGTGTATGCGTGTATGCGTGTATGCGTGTATGCGTGTATGCGTGTATGTGTGTATGTTTGTGTATGTCTGTATGTGTGTATGTATGCATGTGTGTATGTATGCATGCATGCCTGTATGTGTGTATGTGTGCATGCGTGTATGTGTGCATGCGTGTATGTATGCATGCGCGTGTGTGTAAGTGCGTATGGGTGTATGTGTGTATGTATGCATGTGTGTATGTATGTGTGTGTATGTGTGTGTATGTGTGTGTATGTGTGTGTATGTGTGTGTATGTGTGTGTATGTGTGTGTATGTGCGAGCGTTCGTGCATGCGTGTATATGTGTGTGTGTTTGTTTGTGTGTGTGTGTGCGTGCGTGCGTGCGTACATGTGTGTGTGTGCGTGCGTGTGCGTGCGTACAAGTGTGTGTGTTTGTGTATGTGTGTATGCATTGTGCGTGTATGCGTGTATGCGTGTATGCGTGTATGCGTGTATGCGTGTATGCGTGTATGCGTGTATGCGTGTATGCGTGTATGCGTGTATGCGTGTATGCGTGTATGCGTGTATGCGTGTATGCGTGTATGCGTGCATGCGTGCATGCATGCATGTGTGTGTGTATGTGTGTGTATGTGTGTGTATGTATGTGTGTACATATGTATGTTTGTATGTATGTTTGTTTGTATGTATGGAAGCATGCGTGTGTGTATGTGTGTGTGTGTGTGTGCGTGTGTGCGTGTGTGCGTGTGTGCGTGCGTGCGTGCGTGCGTGTGTGCGTGTGTGCGTGTGTGCGTGTGTGCGTGTGTGCGTGTGTGCGTGTGTGCGTGTGTGCGTGTGCGCGTGTGCGCGTGTGCGCGTGTGCGCGTGTGCGCGTGTGTGCGTGTGTGCGTGTGTGCGTGCGTGCGTGCGTGTGTGCGTGTGTGCGCGTGTGTGCGTGTGTGCGTGTGTGCGTGTGTGCGTGTGTGCGTGTGTGTGTACGCACGTGTGTGCACGTGTGTACATATGCACGTATGCACGTGTTTTTTATTTGTACATGTATGCATGAGTGCATTCATGCGTGTTTGCGCGTCCGAGATTGCGGATATTCACATACAGGCGACTATATTTAGTACTTAATATATACAACCGACATATAACTGCAGGTGAATTGGAAATACTGGTTTATCTTACGAAATACAAAGGCAGTATTGAATAATGATTGCCGCCGATCGCTCCATTGAATCCGGCCGATCAGTAACGGGCAGTGAGATTGAACCGTCAGCGACGACGGAACAGAAGCAACAAGTCTTACACGTTTTTATTAGCGTAGACCCATTAGCTGCTAGTGAACGCGTCTCGTCGTAATTAGCCGGTTAAACCGAACAAATCGTAAAAGAAATAAAAATTGTACTGGAACGTTTAGTCGTTGATGAGCTGTGATTCTTGCCACTCCTTCAATCTACCCATTCGTCGTGCAGTCAGTATCTGGTGTATCTGATGTACGTTTCTTGTCCTCTTGGTTACATCACCTCGACCTAGTTAAGATCAATTTGTTTCTACAAGGCCATTACAAGCAATAATCAAACATGACAAGTTATTATAGGTACCATTTTGTATCGTTTTTATCGTACAATCATAAACACACACACACACACACACGAACGCCCGCACGCGCGCGCCCGTACACACACAGGCACCTATTTGTGTATTAAGTTACATATGAAACAGTAACTGCTTCTGCGTTCTTATAAAAAAAACACTAGTCGATCAAACTGGAAAAAACAAGGATAAATGTTACCCCTTGCGTTAGTAGGCTCGTTACGTAAACACAGTAACGCGTGTTTCTACACGAACGCACGATCCAACACACGCCGACGTGTAATTCTTACGCGCTGTGGAGTGTGCACTTAATTGTTTACCGCTGAGCGCGCACACACACACGCCATGACGCAAACACGCTCTCGCGGCTCTAACGCGATACCAACAGTAACTGTTATCGACTCTTTAGTATTGACGTCAGAACCATTTAGGCACTCCGACGCATTCGCACAATTCGGTTTGTTGTTCTTTTTATGTCAGGTCCATTTCGATGCCCGCGTCTGTTTGCCACATTGTATTACTGAAACACCTGCCCCCAGTCGTATACAAAAGATTCGGTCATTATTAATTACGCGTACTTGCTGTGTCTCGGTGAATGCCAATCACCGTTCTCAGAAATCTCGGTAGCTGGTATTCAGATAGGGTCAGTGTTCTACATTAGAGCTGAAACATTGGAGGTCGGCGGGAAGTCTTCAACTTCGTGAAGTTGGTTACACTCATTCAGCGGATGGTTGTCACGTCATATCATAATATGTTAAAAACATTTGAATTATCTGCTTTGGGAGTATGAATTTCGACAGTTGCTGAAACAATGGAGGGAGTGAGCGATTACCAATGCTATGGACTTCGAAGACAAGATTTTGTGAGACAGAACTGAATTAGGGGCTGTGAGGAACGTTCTCTCGTTAACTCCGAAGAAGGTATGACGTACATATATTTGACAGTTTAAGATAAGTTTACGTTCAATATCAATAGAGCTGTATGTTAGTCTGTGAGAAGATATGTTCGAGATTACACCATGACATACCACCGAGAGTTGTTTTATTGACAATTCGTTATGCTAATAACATTATGCATTTTGTCATGAACTAGAGTCGTTGAACGGATCTCTCTCTCTCTCGCGCTCTCTCTCTCCCTCCCTTTCTCCTCCTCTCTCTATCTGTCTGTCTGTCTGTCTGTCTGTCTGTCTCTGTCTCTCTCTCTCCCCTTCTCTCTGTCTGTCTGTCTGTCTGTCTGTCTGTCTGTCTGTCTGTCTGTCTGTCTGTCTGTCTGTCTGTCTGTCTGTCTGTCTGTCTCTCTCTCTCTCTCTCTCTCTCTCTCTCTCTCTCTCTCTCGCAGGTCTTTTCCCAATGGCACAGCTTTCCACACAACATATATTTGAGATGTTAGTTTAGATCTTACAGAGGTGTCCACCCAAGCGTATTTGTTAATGGCGGAGACTCCTCATGTCGGCCCTGTCGAGAAATTCAACGTTTGTGATTGTGCCATAGGGCGCATACGTCTACTGTCTTGCGGGATCACATGTGGGAAATGTTCAAATTGGACACATACAGGACAAATGATAACCGTTGTAACGCTGAACTTGCAACTTTCCTATAAACTTTTTTTTGTTTCTCCTGACACTAAACTGGTGAAATAAAGACGCCTAAACAAAAATGAAGAACTTAACCAGCAGCATGTTTAGTTTGCTGTTGGTTAGCTAATATAGTGGAACTAAGATTATAAATTGTCAACATATTCCAGTTTGTTCTCATTTATTAAACAAAATGGTTTGCTTGTTTCTGTGTTCAATATTACAGTCTTCTTGAAGCTGATCTTAGTCCAACATTACACACTATACATAAAATACTTTACGCGACACTGCATATTTCCAGTTACACTTTACTATCACTGTAAATTATGTAAAAGGAAAATCATTTGGTACATGATAATTTAAATCAAAACCTGCTATAACGAAGATAGCAACGCTAGATGTGCGGGTATGATTACGTCGCATGGTTATGACATCATTATTACTGTAGCTGTGAACTCGGACAGCCTACACCATTGTATGTGGCAATCGTTTTCCTTACGGTGGCATGAATGTGGGCATGTTTAAAAAGGCGAACTATGATATACCACACTGAAAGCCTAAGCTCTCTTGCATTAGGCTCATGCGGTAATTAAATACCATTCCTGTGGCCGCTCGTATGCATATCGAACTCTGTGTGTTTGGTACTGACCCAGTGAAAATGATACTGTAAACGTGACGATCTATGGGACAAAGAAAATACAGGATTGTCAGTGTGACTAACGTAAAGTAGCAATCCAGTAGAACACCATATGACTACAGATTGTCAAATTGACTATTACTGTTGTAAGGACTAAAACCTTCTATGTGGTTATGTGTACTACCGTCACAGTAGAAATTACTACATTATTAGTCGAACAGACAACATTGAGCCTGGTCTTAATTACTACTTTGTTAGTTATATCTGACCACCTTCTGGATATATTTACTACTGCACCTGGTCAAAATGACTACCATTCGAAGTACCGTAATGGAAGATAAGATACAAAAACAGATTAGTATTGATAAGATTGTTTATTTCCAACTGATGAGATGAGTAGCTGTGAACAACTCAGTATAAATGTAGCAAATGAAAAAAATGGCCACTGCTCTCTGACCTGGTATTTGGTTTAGCTCCTGTTTATCGGGATAGCACGTACAGGTATACAGTATTTATAGTGGAATTTTGCCATATTGGAGAATTATGCACACAGAATAGAGTACGTATTTCACAGAACACAGTTTAATTTTCATATTAATTCATGGCATTATTGCACTAAGTCAAGCAGTGTGTGGTACGTATAGGTGTCGTCAATATTGTTAAGGTAAAATCACTTTTTATCAGAACCTGAACAAGGCTCGTAGCATTGGAACCAGTTGCATTACTGATCTTTTTTGATCAATACCAAACAAGTTAGGAGAATTATCTTTACATTTAACGAACGCAGACAATTGCACGCTGGTTACGTATTTGCCAAACGAGGGGTGCTTTCAACGACCATGCGGATTCGAATCTTGAGCGTAGGCGTCTGCGTTACGGGACGCGGTGTCAGGCATTAATGTCGTGTCCGGGTCTATACGTCTATGGTCACACATACACATACAAACCTGATTTGCATTGCTAATCCAAAAGGACAGTTGTATCATGCAAGATACATCTTGATCACGTACACGCACGCATGCACGCGCAACCATACGCACACATGCACGCGCGCACACAAACACATATACACTAGCGCACGCATGCACGCGCAACTATACGCACACATGCACGCATGTACGCACACGCGCGCACACACAACACGCACACACACACACACACACACACACACACACACACACACACACACACACACACACGGTCGGATAATATATATATGTATATATAATTCATATATAGTCTTCGTAGAACTGGTCGGACATGGGATCCTTTCTAGCATTAGGCAGCAGAAGGTACACGATAATTTAGATTATCGTGATCGCAAACAAAATCACCGCATCACATCAGTTCCGCTATGTACGACGTTGTTTATATCTATACGCACATTGTCTACCGTAGTTTTTGAATTGAATAACCTAGATAAATCGAAAATAATTCACAGTTTCTGAATTGTCATATCGTTTGTTATAATTCAGCACCGTGCGTCATGCCGGGAGACGAGGAGAGCAACCTGCGAAGATGCCTCTTGGAAGACAGAAGCCAACTTGAAACATTCCTGTCTGAATACAAAGAGTTTCGCACAACCGAGTGTTTTGTGTCACTAGTAAACACCAGGTTGCAACTAGCGACGCCGTACGACAGGTATTCGGACTACACGCCTCTGGGTTACGCCATCGTCCAGAATGACCCCAAAACCGTCGACCTGTTGCTGCGCAATGGCGCGTGCCCACAGTCTATACCGTGCACACCTGCAGATGATAACGTCGTGATTTTGTCTCCGCTTCATTTGGCCCTGACGCATCAGTGTCAGCCAAAAATCGTAGACATGTTGTTCAAATATGGCGCCATCACGACAGACATACGGGAGCAAGACGTGTCGTGTTTGCTCGAATATTTGGTGAACTGTCCCAGCAAGGCCACGGCGTCAACACTGTTGTCTGGTGTATCTTCCTTCGAGTTGGCGGATGCAAACAAGAAGCGAACACTACTGCACCTAGCAGCGATCAACCGCAACGGTGCCATCGCCAGTAGCGTGCTAGACACGGGACAGCTAAACGTGGACAAGTTCGACGCGATGGGCAAGACGGCACTCATGTATGCAGCCGAGCATAACGCTCCTACTGTAGTGCTGCTTCTGCTCGACAATGGCGCCAAAATCGACTTGGTTGACGCGTGGGGCAGAACGGCGCTTCATTTCGCTGTGCGCAGAGCATGCTTGAAAACCGTGAACCTGCTTCTGTCTTCCGGAGCCGACGTCACAGCTGAAGACAAGAAAGGGCTTACCCCATTAGCATACGCGTTATCGGACGATAAACTTCTGCATACTCGTTCGCCAAAAGAGAGCGCAGAGGACTTGATAGATTGCCTCGTCCGGTCGAACGGAAAATCGATCTCACTGAGCAAGCGAGATTTCGTTGGCGTAGTCTTTCTGATGGCGCAAAAGTCTGAGACTGAATCCGCCATCACAAAACTCCTCGAAGACAATACTGTTTACACGTGGCAGCGGAATGACGACGGTCAAATGTTGATACACGTCGCCGCTGAATTCAACAAACACCGAGTCGTCAAATGGCTCATCGAAGAAGGGGGAGTCCACCCTAACGCGCCAGACGACGACGGCTGGCAGCCATTGCACTACGCAGCCAAAGGCGGAAACAGAGACACGTTCTTTTATTTGCTGGAGCAACATGGCGCCGACGTCAACAGCGCGACACCTAGCAACTGGACTCCAATATGGATCTTGACTCGCAGCGGGTGGACAGATCTAGCGTGTGAAGTCATACGCTACGGATGTGACGTGGAACCGACTCTGCGCGTGATCGACTTACGGCTCGCCGAGAGCAACCTTAAACTGCCGCAGTCTTTGTTTGATCCAAACGCACAGCGCGAGAATCCGGTAGCGTATGCTCGTTGCGGTTCGCGCTCCTTATCTATCGTCGACTTCTGCACTGAATGTGGTTTCGGAGAACTGGCGCGGCTCTCGCGTAATGCAAGTTACCCTGAAATCAGTTACCTGTAAACCGATCGCCGTTATTCCTGACGCACAAACACTGTAAAATACAGGAATGTGATAGGGTATTGCTTGTCGTCAAGTCGAATCGTCAAAATGCCGAGAGGACAAGGACAACGTGGATGACATTAAATGAAAGTTCAGCATTCGAACAGGAAAAATAAGAGCCCCAATTCTCTCGACTGTGAATAGGATGTTCTTTCACTGTGTTACCAGGACCCGAAAATTGATCGTGTATAAATTATAATCGTAACAGAAATGTTCCCGTTACATCCACAACAATGTCGCCGACGTTACTGTCACTGTTTGCTTTTGTTTGTGCTGTCGTTAGTTAGAAAAGGCGACCGACAAGTGGATAAGATATTTAAAAGCCACGGCGTGAAAACGTTTTATTACAAACCGCCGTAAACCACATGAAAACATAATTACATAAACAGTGCTGTGTGAGAGTGTGACCTTGCGGTCGCACTGATTGCAAGAAAACGGGTGGATGTTGAATATTTATTCCAGGAATGTGGTTTAGTCGCGTCGAGCCATCCTCGCGCGCCAGGGGTCGCTGCTGCTGGTCAGTCAGCAGTAATGTAGCGCAGCGCAATGACCCTTGGCTTGCGAGGATGCGTCGAGCCGACATGTGTACTTGATGTGTGCCGGCCTGCATGCAAAAGTGCACAGGTGGCACTGCCTCTTCGCCTTTAGGATATTTATTATTATAAATTTATTTAATCAGGAATTAGGATTTGTAAACCATAAAATGCAATAATAAAAAATAATAGTAACAATTGTACGGTGTCATATGTCCGTTGTAACCGACATATTTCCAAAAGATGATAACTAAAATCAACTGATATCTACTAGGATCTGGAGTACCGATCGCTTGCCCAGCTTTATAGCGATCTTATCTGTTCCGGTACCCGGAAACACCCTCTCAAACCAGGGATGGTAGTTAATACTGTCAGCAGGGGGCCATCTCTTTGGACAATGAGCGCACAAAGACAGTCCACTACTAAACAGAATCCGTTGTAAATTTTTTAGACGCCAAGGACACTATTCCAGTGACACACCTACAACAGTGCCCCGGTGTCCCGTTCTGGTGTTGACAGTTTTCAGTTTACAGGATCAGTGTCAATGAGCGAAATTGGGTTTAAAGAGTAAAAGCAGGCTTATGAGCTCATGAGAATGTTAGTGAGACGGTCCCCAGAATGTTCACTGAATCGGCTGTGTGTCGCCCTAGTTGCTGTCGTCACTGCAGGAACGGAACCAGTCGCGTCCTGCAGCAACAAGAAATACCAGAAACTTGCGGTGAGGTCCATCTCCCTCCGCTACAACTGGTGTTAACTGTTTGAATTTTTCATGTACAACTTGAATGTTTTCTGATAGCAACATTGAAACTGTAAAACTGGTCCGGGCTTATTAAATGAAGCGCAGTAGCACAGCGGTAAGACCTCCGGACTCTCGACTGAGAGAACGCGGGTTCGAATCCTGTGCGGCGGTGTCGAACCTTGGGTAAGTTCGTTTACTCTACATTGCCTCAGTTCACTCAGCTGTATGAATGAGTACCTGGCTATGGACAGTGGACGATATTTGTGTACGAATAGCCTTCGCGCATTAATTGCAGCGTGGCTGAATGCTTCCCAGAGAAGTCGAGATGGTGTTCGATTGAACAGGTCTGCCAGGGAGTAAAGTGTAAAGCGCTTTGAGCAGTCCTGAGGACTGGATACTGCGCTATATAAGAACTTTAAAACAAATGCAATTTGGCGGGTAGTATACCTTAGCATGTTGACATTAGTATTCATTCTGAAATGTCCATCGTTTAAATACAAATATCCAGTTAATCAACATGCCCCATTCACTATATATCGCTATCTTCAATTTCATATAATTTATTTTCACGTAATATGCAATTTTAACGTAAATGGCGCAAAAGACGGAACATATATATCCGCATGCCATATGCTTATATTGTTCCTCTGGCCTGGCATGGCGACCGGTAATTTTGAAAAAAGCACAACGTATCAAATGACGTAACCACTATAGGTGTGACATACGTTGTAGCAATTATCATCAAATGAGTAAAAAACAGTTAAAATGTCACCTTAACTCAGAATGCAACTTCAAACTTGTAGTCTAGGCTTAAAGTCTCAAAAGGGCTAGAACAATTAGGGGTACCTAAATGTTACAAGCTGTCACTCGTGCCAGGATTTATCTGTGACCTCTACCAGACACAAAAAGCCCGGATAACACTCTCTATTGTAATTTTTTTACTTTTTATGAAAATGGTGGCAGGGCGTTTTGAAGGTTTCTTCAACATGTATGTAATCGGCTATATATCGTTACAATACTTAAGTATTTTGTCAAGTAATTGGCATGTAACGAAGTACAATTTTATTAAAGTACTTTTACTTGTAACGAAGTAGTTTTATCTAAAGTAACAATACTTTTTATTTCGTTACTTTCGTTTACTTCGCGAAATATTTTCGTTACAATATTTCCGTGTCTAGTCGCCAGGGGGATCCTATCGCCGATTCACCGGCCATGTTGCAATCGTATTTGCATAGAAACCTCGCTTTGGGATAGCGCGTTAATGCTGACCTTTATAAATAAGAGATCACCGAGCGGGAAGTCGTTTTGAATGATTTTTGTGTCGCTGTTTATCTGGGCCATATAGATTTTGTCGTTCATTTTTTCCTAAATTTGATACCTCATTACCAACG
Source organism: Escarpia spicata (assembly GCA_963995525.1). NCBI lineage: Eukaryota > Metazoa > Annelida > Polychaeta > Sabellida > Siboglinidae > Escarpia > Escarpia spicata. The sequence goes on from OZ023218.1 coordinate 33,126,936, forward strand.
TTACTAACACCATTCGCCATCATCCCAGGCATATTTATGTTACGAAAATATTGCGTCTTAGTGCACTTTTAAGGTCCAAAGAGCGACCCGTTTTGCATCAATATACGCTGCTATGTCGCTCACTGCGGTAACGCACGGTCGCAGTGGCGCAGACTGACGCAAACCGGGTTGCTCTATTGGCCTCACAAGTTCGCTAAAACGCAATATTTTCATAACACATAACGCAGATATGCCTGGGATGATGTTGAATGGTGGATCTATTCAAATTTTGACAAACGTATAGTTCTATCGACGAAATTGAGGTGGTCCCGGATACTAAACAAGTGCCCATGTTCGTAACTATACTGCTATTATCTGTGTTATACGGCCTTTTACTGGGCATGGCGACTATGGTCCCCTTATTAGCCCTTAATGTAATGCCTTTTTCATAAAAAAATCTCAAGAAACTTTTGTGAAATAGATCCCTATGGTAACTTCCTACCACTTATGTTTTATGCTATGCAACCAAATTATGCGACAAATTGGTTTTAGTGAAATACTTGCAATTTTCGTAAGAGTAAACCTGCTGGCGAGTAAACACTGCTATCAACGACTATCGTCTGGCGGTAATTATCCAATGAAAGAGACGCTATTATTGTAAGTGTGGTTGGATTTTATTAGGTTAAGGTTCATGTAGAGTAAAGTAGTTATTTTATTTTAGTGACTGATATTGGGTTAAGGTTCATGTAGAGTAAAGTAGTTATTTTATTTTAGTGACTGTTATTGAGTTAAGGTTCGTGTAGAGTAAAGTAGTTATTTTAGTCTCGCATTTTGTGTGCCTGCTTTAATGTTGACATTAAAACGTTGAATTGTACTTTTACGTTACTCTTACTTCAAGTACTTTTGAAAGTTACTTTTACTTTTTACTGAAGTAGGGTTTGTTAATGTACTTTTACTTAAGTAGTTTTGAAGTGAGTTACTTATACTTTTACTCAAGTACAAAATAAAAGGTAGTTCAGTCAACACTAATTATAGGACTACAGTTCAAAACAATTAATTACATGCGTGGCACATGACAACTATATTTACGTAAAAAACTTCTTAATTCATTTCAAAATAAAACAACACTAAATTATCTAACAAACAATGTGATATGTTACATACACAACCAAAATAGAAACCATACCCCCTTATTCTTCACGACAGCCGCTCAAGAACATAGTCCGCGATATATGTACTTATTACAAGGTTACACAGCTAATTTTGATATTAAGATGTCTCGAATGGTAAGATACGTATTTGTTGTTAATGCACACATCAATATTGTAGACGAAGTTGAAAGAAAAACAAAACTTATGCTATGCCCTTCCACGTACAACATTGTATTTGTTACACTGTGATGTCTAATGTTAAATATTGTTGGAAATAAATGATTTACTTACTTACTTACTTAAAGACACATTAACACTGTAGTTTGGTTTCGTGAAGGTGGGCATTACTTCAAACCATTATATACCCATCTTGTGCATGGCAATTTTGTTTTATCTCCCAACAATCCCAGTTCATTTCCAAATAACATAACACTAGATTTTCTAACAAACAATGTAATATTTTGCATACAAAACCGAAACACTAACCCTAACCCTTATTTTTCATAACCACCGTCTTCAAACACAATCGACTATATATATATATCTACTATTTACAGAGCTACATAGCTAATTGTTATTTGAAGATGTTTGGAAAGTTAAGGTACGAATTTGTAGTTAATATGAATGCTAATATTGCAGACGTGCTTGAAAAAAAACCGCAACATATGCTCTGACTGTGTTAACATTTTCAATTGGTTTAGTGACCGAAGGTGTACAATAGTTCAAGTCATTACTTACACAAGTGGCACATGACAATTGTTTTTATCTCGCAACCATCCCAGTTCATTTCCAAATAAAATACCATTAGTTTATCAGACAACGAATGTAACATATTGCATACAAAGCCAAAACACTAAACCTACCCCGTTAGTTACCTCCGTACTCAAGCACAATAGGATATAACTCTACTAATAGCAGAGTTACATAGGTATGTTGGTATCAAAATGTTTGGATAAATGATATACGTATTTGTTAATGTATATGTCAATACTGCAGACCTACTTAAACGAAAAGCAAAAAATAGGCTCAGATATGTAAACATTTTAGTTTGGTTTTATGATCCAAGGTGTATAATAGTTCAATGCATTATATACACACGTGGCGCGTGACCATTATTTTTTAACTTACACTAATCCCAGTTTATTTCCAAATAAAATGCCGCTAGTTTGTCAGATAAAGATTATAACATATTGCATACAAAATCAAAACACTACCCCTACCCCTTATTTTTCATAACCACCTTCCGCAAAAACAATCGGCTATTATAGCTGCTAATACTGATCTACGTTCATAGCTAATGTTGGCATCAACACATCCGGTGCTTGACAAATATTTGTTTATCTCACAACAATCCCAGTTCATTTCAAAATAAAACAGCACTACATTTTCTAACAACGAATGTAATATATTGCATATACAACCAAAATACTAACATTACCCCCTTACTTTTCAGAACCGCCTTCCTCAAACTCAATTGGTTATATGTTTACTAATTACAGGGCTAAATATATAATGTTGATATCACGCTGATACATATAGTACGTTACATATTTGTGGTAAGAATGCATGTAAATATTATATACATACTTAAAGTAGAGCACACATAATGCCACCTGATATTAATGTTTTAGTTTGGGTTCGTGACCGAAGGTGTACAATAATTCAATTCATTACTTACACTCATGGCACAAAACAACTGTTTTTTATTCCAAAATAACCCTCTTCATTTCCAAATAAAATAACACTACACTGTCTGAGAAACAAGGTAACATATTGCTTGCATAACCAAACCACTAACAGTACACCTCATTTTTCACACCGTAGATAGGCTCTGCAAGCGACATTCTCTAGTTATTCTATTTGGCTTCAGAAAGATACGCTTCACGTAATATGATTATCCAATAGAACGATATGCATGTTTCTGGACTGTTTTCCAGTTTTACTTTTCTAAGCCTACTCACCTACGTATCACATCTACTTAATGCTTAATATACTGGTATGTTCCTTCCAGTGTGAGTTAAGATGATATCACGGACAACAGCAAAACTTCATTGTGACACAGTAGCTGTTCTTGTCCAACGTTCGTGACTAAGTTTTGTTCTATTTACACTGTAAAGGAATAAAAAGCACCAAAGAATAGGAATATTTGCTCAAGATAATAATTCAAGCCCTGCTTGACAAGTTGCATCAGCATGTGGTACAATACACTTACATTGTCCTTTCGTGGGATGATTCCAGTAGATGAACATCTGGACCAGGGAACAATTCTGCAGAGCTTCCAGGTGTGACAACTCCCACAATCTAAATAATGCCTTTGGTTTCATCATACAAGTGACTAAGTCATGCAACGGAACAGCAATCTTGCTAAAGCCCTGAACATATTTCCGGTAGTAGGAAACAAATCCAAGAAATGAGCGTAGCTGTTTGACAGTGTTTGGTAATGGCCATCTCTGGACAGCAACAATCTTCGCAGGGTCAGTTGAAATACCGTCTGCTGATACACGATGTCCGAGGTATGTCACTTCATTTTGCAAAAGGTGACACTTGCTGGGCTTCAGCTTGAGTCCGATTTTCCGCAATCGTTGCAACACCATGTCTAAGCGTTCTATGTGACTTTCGAATGTCTCCGAAAACACAATCACGTCGTCTAAATAACATAGTACTGTCTGGTAACACTGGTCTCCCAAGCAACGCTGCATGAGACGCGCTGAAATGTCGCTGGAGCGTTGCACAACCCAAAGGGCATGCGGGTATACTCGTAAATGCCCATTGGCCTGACAAAGGCTGTCTTGTCTTGATCTTTCTCGTCCATGGCAATCTGGTGGTAGCCAGAGGCCAAATCAAGGGTCGTGAACCATTTCGCACCCTTCATAGCGTCAAACGACTCATCAATTCGTGGTAACGGGAAAGCATCCTTGTGTGTCTTGGCATTCAGATAGTCAACGCACATGCGCAAACTACCATCTTTCTTGCGATCAAGAACAATCGGAGAAGCCCAAGCAGAGTGACTTTCCGTGATAATGCCTCGACTCAACAAGTCCTTGATATGGTCTTTCACCTCTTGATACTGGGTAGGAGGTATTCTCCTGAACTGTTGCCTCACGGGTTCATCATTGACAGTCCTGATCGAGTGTCTCGTCATGTCCGTATAGCCAAGATCATCATCGGTTCGTGCAAAAGCATCTGCATTTTGACAGATCAACTCTTGTAAGCGGTCTACTTGTTCGCGGTTACACTGAGATCCAACATCAAGTACACTCGTGAGTCCCTCGAATGTTCCGACTGAACGCGATTGTACGCTCTTCTTCAAGGTTACGAACTCTTCATTTTGTGAGATTCTCTGAAAACACACTCCATTGTCGTCATTGACATTGTCAACTGTCTGGTAGACTCCAATTCTCACTCGTGACTTTAGCCACACATCTTCGTGACTCGTGTTGACTACCTGCACGGGTACAACTCCTCGGTGCACTTTTGTTACCGTGCAGCACATGGATATTCCGGCAGGGAGGGATCCTACAATGGGCTCAACGACGACAGTTGTCCCATCGGCTTGGTTCTGCAAACACGATACTACAATAATAGCGCAAGATTCTGGTAGAACTCTCAGACTCGGTGAACCTACAACTCGTGCGAAACCTTTTCGGTTATGCATATTCGCGTGTTCAATGGAAGCTACTACTTCATCTACTCGATAATTACCGGGCCTTAAAGATCCTTCTGGATGACTAAGAGAAATGTCAAATGCACATAGGACATTCATTCCCAGTACACTCGGACAACTTCTCTTGTATGCACGTTGTTCTGCGTCTGGGGAATCACAGACAACCAGAACACCTCTTGCGGGAATGGTCTGTCCCAAAGCCGTCACATCTAACTCTACATATCCAACGTATGGTATATCTAATCCGTTGGCAGCAGTCAATTTTAGCCAACCACACGACTCCAACTCTCGATTGTTTCGAGCGATATACTCGCGGAAGAAAGACTCTGTCACAGTACTCACTTGGGAACCTGTGTCAACTAGACAAGTAACTTCAACATCTCCCATTTTTACGGTTACTATGGGGCATGTCCCTACTGTAGCATCAGTTGGTGCAACAGTGTGTGAGCCTAACCGCAACAACTCCACAACCCGACTCGCGGCAGTGAGTACATCTAGTTTAAAGAGTCTTCGCTCTGTGGATCACCAGAACGAAAATGTCTGGAACACGTGTCCATGTTCGGTCTACATCTCGGTGGACGCGTTTGGAGCTGTCGCCAGGGTTGACCGGAGTGTGTCACGCCACAGTATTGCCTTTCCAAATGTCCAACTTTCCCACATTTGTAGCAAATGGCACGACCATCTTCTGTGAACTGCAACGACCGCTGTGCCTGCCTGGATCGCTGTGCTGCTCCGGACTGTCGTCCTTTCGACGTACTATTCGCGGCTTCTTCCATCTTACGAACACGTTCAGACAAAGCGCCCAAGACTCGCGTTTGGTCCTCTAGTGTCGAAAGCACCTTATGTATAGTACTGTTGGTGACTTCCGTATTGATTTCATTCGTGGACAGTGCTGAGTGACTAGCGGACTCGGTGGTAATAGTTGACGTTGCGGCTAATTCTCGGTTACCGGTAACATGACGTCTCACTGCGGGTGGCCGCTCGTCCTCTTCAGACCACATGATCGCTTCCTCACGCAGTTCGACAAAAGCACTGTCTGGACGAAGCCTAAGCTGCTGCTTCACTTCTCTGCGCAAGACGCGATCCTTCAAACCTTCTGCAAAGTGTTCAGCCAAGACGCGGTCTGGATCGTTGACGGAAAGCGAATCTTTACGTGTCAGCGTCTCGAGAAGCCCCTGCAATGCAGCTGCAAAGCTGCGAATGGATTCGACTTCCAACTGTTTCCTCAGGTAGAACAGCTCCTGTAGCTGCGACACGGACCGTTTCTCTCCAAAAACTTCCAAGAGGATTTCGAGTACTCGTCTGGGAGTCCTTGCGTCTTCCTTGGGCCAATAGCGTATCTCGTGTCTTGCATCGCCCTCAAGGTGCGAGACGATTAGATCACACTTCTCATCATTGGACATCTCACGAGCTCGGAAGAGACTCTCAATATCCTCCACAAACTGTACTGTCAACTCGCCATCTTTCCCACTAAAAGAACGGATCTTTCTCTCCCTCGGTACGTATAACACCTGAGTTGCAGGTCGTGAATTCGATGCGAGTTGCAGTCGCGCAAGTTGGTCCTGCAAAGCAGTGATCTGATTTTGGAGACCATCAGCAGGTTGGACAACATTTGGAGAGTCCCCAGACTCCATAGTGGTGGCTCTGTCGTGCACGGTTCACGGTGCAGGAAGGACATATATATTTTGGTCAGTCATTAAACGTCTCTCCCTTGTCGCATGCAGGAAGGTCATTGTTTCCGATCCGGTCGTCGCGCGTCTGCCGTCTCTTGTTCGTAGTATCGAGGATCCCACTTCTGACACCAAAATGTTTTAGTGCACCAGACTTCTCAAATGTCAACTGCACTAATGTGGAATCAAATCCATTTATTGAGGTTCGTTTGCCAAGTTTGGCGTTACATTTTCATTTCAATACGAACAAAGAGACGGCAGAGGCGAGTCATCTGTTAAGTCATAAATCATCCCAACAAATAAAATTGTTCTCACGACACACAACCTCGTGGCAAGGACCTTTTCATCGCGCTGCAGAAAAGTGTCGCACCGTAATTAAGCGCCGCTTAAAGAAACTGCAAAGAACGGGGTCAAACTGAAATTGCACAACTGGACAAAGAACGCCCTAGTACATTAGTATATGTTGGCATAGTGTGTGCCTCCCCTTTAAGTCTATGCACCGTAATATTCTTAACATTTGAATTAAAAAAGTTTGCTATGTTGTCCTGTAATTAGTTGATCTATAATTATAGCCGAATGTGTTCGAGGTTTGGCGGTTATGCAAAATAAGGGGGTAGAGTTAGCATTTTGGTTTTGCATGCAGTATATTACCATGTTTGTCAGACAGTGTAATTTTATTTTATTTGGAAATGAACAGGGGTTAGTTTAAGACTAAAACAATTGTCATGTGTCATGAATGTAAGTAATGATATGAAATATTGTTCACCAATATTGTTTACCTTCGGTCACGAAACCAAACTAAATGTATTATCTGGTGGCGTAATATCTGCTTTACTGTAATGTATATACCATTGACATGCATACTTACTACTAATATGTAACGTACTATATCTAACATAACGATACCAAATTTGCATACGCAGCCCTGTAATTAGTAGATATATAATCCAGTTGTGTTTTAGGAAGGCGATTATGAAAAATAAGGGGGTAATGTTGGTGTTTTGGTTATGTATATATATATATATAATTGTTTTTTTTACAAAAAAAGGTTGTTTAATTTGGAAATGAACTGGGATTGTTGTGAGATAAAAAATAATAGTCATGCGCCATGTGAGTAAGTAATGCATTGAACTATTATACAACTTCGGTCACTAAACCAAACTAATATATTTGAGCCTATGTTGTACTTTTCGTTCAAGTAGGTCTGTAATATTGACATCTACATTAACTACAAATACAATCAGAGCATATGTTGTGCTTTTCTTTCAAGTAGGTCTGCAATATTGGCTTTCATATCAACTACAAATTCGTATCAGACCTTTCCAAACATTATGAAATAAAAATTAGGTAAGTAGCTCTGCAAATAGTAGATATATAATCGATTGTGTTTGGGGACGGTGGTTTTGAAAAATAAGAGGGTAGGGTTAGCGTTTCAGTTTGGTATGCAAAATATTGCATTGTTTGTCAGTAAATCTGGTGTTATTTTTATTTGGAAATGAACTGGGATTTTGGGGAGATAAAACATGATTGTCATGCACCATATGTGTAAATAATGATTTGGACTAATGCTCACTTGTCACGAAATCAAAGTAATTGTTAATATATATTAGCACATGTTGTGTTTTCCTTCAAATTCGTCTATGATAATTACGTACGTATTAATAAAAAATACGTACCTCACCATTGGAAACATTTTGATACCAAAATTAGCTATGTAACTTTGTAATTAACACATATATTGCGGAGTACGTTCTTGGGCGGCGGTTATGAAAAATAATGGGGTAGGGTTTCTATTTTTGTTGTGTATGCAATATATTACATCGTTTGTAATTTAAATTTGTTAAATAATTGTTTTGAACTACTGTACACCTTCGGTCATGAAACCTAACTAAAATTTCAACATAATTTGGTCTATATTGTGCTCTTATTTCAATGGTATTTATTGTACTGATTTAAATGTGCTGCACATACGTGACTTGTTTTTCCACTCGTGGTTATGTACATGTTGGTAATCATTCAAAAAGTCCTGCCTCCATTTTCACAAAATAGCTCACTATGCATTATAAAATCACAATAGAAAGTGTCATCCGGGCTGGTTATAACCGGTAAAAGCCATAAAATAAACCCTGGCATGGATGACAGCTTGTAACATTTAGGTACCACTGATGTAATTTTTTGAGATTTTAGGCCTAGACTATTGATTTACTTGACGTAAAACACAAATTGATCAATCGGTGTTATCCTGAATGTTACACCCATCCGTCTTGGCCTAATCTAGTATTAAAAACATTATAATAATAATATCAATTAGTACCCAAGAAACAGGCCAGGTTGTTTTAATTTTCTGTCTTCTTCCGACTTTTGTTAGAATCACGTAGCTACGTCAGTGGCAATAGCTAGACAGTCATCGAGCCTGTGTTACACTGGTTGGCACTAGTCCGTAGTTTTCATCTTCGGCCTCCCCATGACCTCTCATGTTTGGTCCAAGTCGGCCAAGAATGGTTTATTCTGTCCTTAATTAAAGACACACGACAAATAGCATACACAATGATGTATTGTGTTGTTAAATTATTGGCTGTTTTCGAGGGGTTGAAGTTTCGCAGAGAATGTCACGCATAATGAATTTCGCTCTTAGACTAGGTTTGTAATAATTATATCCTTATATGGAACGTAAAAATTACCATCATATTAACATTTACTATTTTATATTTGATTCAACCTATTATTGTTTTTTAAAGGCTGCCTCTTAGTGTCGACTGTGCATGCGTGCAAGTGTACGAATACATGCGTGCAAGTGTACGAATAATGCGTGCAAGTGTACGAATACATGCAACGCTCGAACTGTCTGAACAACTTTTGCGCGGTTAAAAACGTCAAAGAGAAATTCTTGTAAATACGTTTGACAGGGTTTGACGTGTGAAGTGCCAAAAAGAAAAGAACGGCATTGCAAAAGAACAGTATCTCGAGGGAAACCATTGTAAGGTAATTAGAGTACTTGGTTGACTGTAGTTCAATACTTAAATAACACTTCCTCCACCAGACTTTCCAGCAAGATATTGTTCTCTTTTCTTCTTTGTGGACTCAAAATCATTTGCAGATGTCTTAGTATTGCGTGCAACTATAGACGGTAGCACTGTTGTATGAATTAGCTACATCGGTACAGGAACGACAACTCACGTACACCCACGATACTGACTGCAGTATTTTTAATCGTGACGTAGGTAGTGCTAGATTAAACTATTGACATACGTTACGGGGTTTTTGTATTCAAATATGGGTTTTCGCGTTCCAAACGCTCTTACTCACCTCTCATACAAGATGTGTGTGTGTGTGTGTGTGTGTGTGTGTGTGTGTGTGTGTGTGTGTGTGTGTGTGTGTGTGTGTGTGTGTGTGTGTGTGTGTGTGTGTGTGTGTGTGTGTGTGTGTGTGTGTGTACTAAGCTCAGAGCGTGACGTCATGTCTGCGTCGTAGATCCATCAAAAATCCCGTTTTTGTTACGTCACAGTGGGATATGACAAACAGGTGTGCAATAACAACTCTTAAGACTTAAAGACGTCTTTGTCACGTCGCAGTTGGATGTAACTAATTGACGCAGCGTGACGTCTTATTAACGCATTCGTTGCCTTATCTTGCCTTGTCTTATTTATTATAATAATGTGTCTATTTGTGTTTACTTTTTGTGTTGTAAGTCTTGACGTCATAATGTGGGAACAACAGGGCTGCACACTGCGTTGTCGTGCAGATATTGAGAGCACAACGAGAGCACTGTTACAGGTGCGAATTGGGTATTCATCTGTTGGCCAGGTTTTTGTCAGAAAGTTATTACAGGGTGGTGTGGCAATAATTTCCTAGACCTGAACGTTCGTAAACCCGAAGAACTCATAAGAGTTTTTAGGAAGAATCCTGCTCCTCCAAAGGGACTGTTCATCAACAGAGAGTGTGCGAGGAGAGTAGATGAATACAAGTACCTCGGCACCATCATTGATACCAACCTGACATTAATGTTGATCAAAATACAGCTGTACTTAATAGAAAGTGCCAGCAAAAGCAGTATTTCTTACGCAAGCTCAGGTCACTCAGTGTCAGCACACATGTTCTTCAAATCTTCTATAGATGCTACATCGAAAGCTCTATTACATTTGGGTTCCTTGTGTGGTACGGTGGCCTGTGTCTTGTGCATCGCAATACTCTGGCACGAACCGTCAGGGTTAGTGGCAAGGTGGTGGGAGAAAAGTAAACCAGTCTTGAGGATCTGTATAGGCAAGGGGCAGAGAGAAAGGGAAGGAAGGTCTCCTCAGATCCCGAACATCCCCTGTTTCCATGCTATAAACTGCTTCCTACTAGCCGCCGCTTTCAACGCGCTCACTGTAAACTGAATCGCACTCGAAACAAATTTTTCCCTCGACAATTAGACTGATGAATGAGTAACTGTCCTTCGTTCCCTCCATCTCTGCCAGTCTTCCCTGCCAGTCTGACACTGAGTGAGCCTGAGATGATTTATGATTTGTGAGATGATTTAACTTTTGTAACTTATTTAACTTATCTAACATATTTAACTTATTTTAACGTATTTAACCGATATAACTGTTGTTATTATTTTTACATTTTTATATATCATGTACATTTGTTTTATTTGTTTTAATATGCTGCTACACTCCAAATGAATTTCCTCCCAAGGGACAATAAAGTATTACGATTGTGATTGTGATTATCAGGTCAGAATCCTGAAGTCTTCTTTCAGCGTGCCATCTTCTCGTAAGCCAAGGAACTCGTCTTTCATGTTTTACGAATCCTTCATCCATTGAAATAGTATCAATAGCTATGCATTCTTCTTAAAGTGTTCCAGACCCGGGAAATATCAAAGGATGGCGTCATCCATGGAATGTATCTGCGGAATGATATCATCTTCAAGTGGCGCTAACAATTTGGAGAACATGGAGACTTCATTAGCCAGAACTTTATGTTGGTAAAGATGGATTTGCGAAAGGAGCTAGCCACCTGATTGATCTCACATACAAAATGTATAAAATATATCCCAGCTTTATAAAATAAGTATGGCGTCACCTGAACGTTTGGTCTGTAGTAGCAGTTCCCCTTTCTGAGAACATGATGATGTTTTTCTCTTTCGAAAACACGATCGCGACACGCCATGGTAAACAGTTGAGAGAACAGAATCCATTTTACAGTGCCGCCTTTCATGTTCACGGAATTGTGCACAATAGATAACGTTTGCTTATTCATTCAACTGAAGCTCGAAATATATAGGTTTTTGCAAACATTTCTGCAACTAAAATAGCCTGATCAAAAATACCTTGCTTGTTTCAGATGTTCAGATCCTCTCCGATTGTTATTACTTTCAATTTGAGGTGTTCTTAACTTTCGGTACGTCATTTCACAACCTATCTCCAATATGGCGTGCCACAAGAGTGTTGTAGTGATGAATTAATTAATGAAATATCCATATCTATAAAAGTTTGTTTACCCCATGGAAAACCCCGATTTATCCCCCAAGGGGGTAATTATCCCAGGTTATATACAGCTGCTATAACAGAATATTGTCTTTCCATCTTAAGTTGGGTGTTTCTCTTCTCCTTCTACATCCTTCTTCTGTTTTCAACGCTGCTTTTGTCAATGTTTCCTCTTTCATTTTTTTGTACATATCCTGCCCATCTCAGACTATGCCGATTTCCTCTTTGAAACAAAGTAGATCCTCGGCTGTTTAGTTAGTCACTAGATAGGGTATTGAATTGCGCAACACTCCCAACATTTAAAAAATGTATCGTTCATGTGTAAGATTATAAAAAGTTGTGTTATTGTATGTAATGTGTTAATTGCTCTATTAATAAACGTACTATTGCATATGACGGTAATTACTCGGTAGAAACTAAATTAGCATCGTTCAAGTTGCTATGCTGCAGTAATTCAACGGACTCTGGTCGACAATGTGGCGCCAAAAGTAATACCCCGCCCATTGACACTAGCAGGCAGCCATTTTCTAATATGGGCGTTCGTATTTGTCCGGTGGCACCCAAGGGTAAAACACGTATTAAAACGAAAAAAAAATTGTTACCCGATTTAATTATCTCAAGCTACGGGTGGAAATTATTAGCAGGAAGTCCGCTGAATTAGATATTGTTTGTTTGGCGGTCATGTGAACGCGCCAACCATCAAAGGTCAATTAAACGGCAAATGCGGCTAGCCCTGCCTGTCAATATAGGGTGTTTACAATATGAATATAAAACGTGGGCGCAATAATCAAATTACGAACACTATTTGCGGCTTATTAAACGCAACTTGGTGGGCAGTATATTTTGAACGTATTGAAACGTGTAATAAGAACGTAACAAATAGTTGTTGTTAACAGATAATTGCTACTTTTAGGGCGTTCTATTTACCAATAGGTGGTATTTAACTTCGGCATGGAAAATGTTCTCCTAAAACAAAACAAAAATTAAACAACTGAAGAGGCATTTTGCTGATATGATATCACAACTGAAAGACACTGGTACCAAAATTGATTAAAATAGTACTTTTTTCTTTCATTATGACGTGCGTTTTATTTTAAATATATTGACTGAGGCATGGTTTCACAAGACATTAGACACGGTATTCATATATTCCTGGATAGTTATAGTTTTGTTGAGGCTTGTAGAAAGAATGGTTCTAATTTTATGAAATTGCTTACACATTTGACAACTAAAGGAAGTTGTTTTAGTGTGATATATATGAGAGCGTTGCTCAAACGTTACGGAATATACTTCACATTGATGAAAACATGTTACAGATGACCTAATTTGAAATTTTTTATTCTATAAAGATGAATACCATAAGAAATTATACCTCCACTAATATTACTTCATGTTGTCTTGCCTTTATATATCTCTTATTTGAGAACATATTGTTAATATCACTGTGTTATACACATTTGACATCACATACACTATCCGTATCGGGAAACTTACCATTCACAATAAAACCTTCAATTGACGAATCCGTCACATGTCTAATTGCCAAGCAACCAGGTCCGTCAAGCTTACAAAATGGTTGCCGCCCATGTGAAATTGTCAGATGTTCCGTCATATATATTGTTCAAATTCTGGCCTAGATGCTTTCTTTGCAACAAGCACACAATAACTGAAATCGTATGTCATGCTGACATACATCCTAACATCCAGGGGTGAGCCAATTGAATTGTACGTGTTTTCGCCATGCATTCCATTGAGACACTGATGGTCAATGTGTCTAGACTCTTCGTGGTGAAACAGACCACGCACTGAGCACTAAGCACTCCCTAACATTCTCGCGCCTTCACGGCAACAGATGCAATACGCCCCAATGTCGCTCCCATATCGCTTTTCAATCTCCAACCCACATGAAATCGACAACCATGTCCACCGAACGGGTCAAAGGTTCTTCAAAATAAAAACTGAAACTGCAAGTATGACCGAAAGTTTAATCGATTGCATTACATATTTCAGTCGCAAGTAAACATGTTTCGCTGGGGCAACAAGGGGACTACATACGACGCGGGACAATGTAGACAGTCTTGTCTTCCATCCACAATGTAGACTAATAAATGTCTTCCTCGTGTCTAATTTAATCGCGAATAGTTGTTCACTGCGGCAGTAATGTGAATGTAATTCGCATGAAATGTATTCATTGTGCCCGGTATGCGGACATCATACTAATGGCGACATCGCACTTAGTGACCAGGGGCCGGTTTCACGAAGCGTTCTTAAAGTTACGCAAATACTTAGCTTCATGTGTTTGCGGAAACTCATATGTTCGCTTATAGTTAACGTTCTCTCCTCATGCATTGACCTGTCACTCGTTGCCCTAAACAAACCGGCTGTTTCTGTACATAGTGACCTCTCAAGACACTTGTTTTTGGTGGTCTGTATATTCCTTGAGAGGTAACTGGTAAATGGTTTCAAACTTATTTCTATACATTCTCAAAAGTAATTAAGAACCCAAGACATTTTGAAAGTGTTCCTTCATGTTACTTAATTGAAGCAAGTAGAATGGAAGAATAGTAGTTAATGCCACAGGCAACAGCAACGATATCATCACTGCAAGATTTGTAACTAATGTCTGACACTGGTCTTCCTCTTCTTGGTGGTTATTCGACAATAAAACTCATTATAACTTCTGCACTTCGCCACGTTTCGGAAAAAAATCAATAATAAGTGTAAAACGTATTTTTGTACACAGTTTGTGTTGCAAGCAGCTTATTCTGGCGGCTAAGTTTGACTATAAGCTGATTTATATTGTCATACACCGTGTAACTTCCCCGAAAATGTAGGCAATCACACGGACCAGTGATTCAAAATAAGTTACTGACCCGACGGCACAGCAGGTGGCCAGTGACGCTGTAATCGTGCTCGACGTAGGGGTAGTAGCACAAAAAGTAATCGGGCGTACCCATGTAATAGTTCGCGTAAGTGCAGTTTGATGTGCGAACGCCAGCCCAGCAGAGTTACTTCTGAGTGCGGTAACCAATAGACAGAACAAACCGCAAAGAACAGCACCAATATTCAAAATGAAGTGCATCAACGCATCAACATAAGCCTAGACTTGGCATACATCAGCAATGAAATTGGAGACACCCCAACATGCAAATTGGGTCTATACCAGTACTATGCGTTGAATATATCCACCAACATAATAATAATAATAAGATAACTTCTACTGCGCGTAAATCCTTGGTCAATTTCAAAATCCATAAGCAGTATTCCAGTTGTCAACAGATGGGTCAACGCGCTAGGAGCTACGGTGGATAAGCAAGGTTGTAATGATAAGGTTTTAAATGACGACATATTTTAAAAATATTTTCAACTGATCTAACACTAAGAGGGAGCATATTCCAAAGAGTTGGTGCAGCAACAGAAAAAGCCCTATTTCCAATGTTAGTGTTGACTCTAAGAACAAAACATAGGTCAGAACTACATGACCGAAGCTGGATAGATTTTCTTACAGGAGTAAGCAATGAACGCAAATAAGATGGTTGCTTACTGGACAGTGCCTGATATGTAATGGTGCAGATGTTAAATATTATATGATATCGTACAGGAAGCCAACGCAAAGACTTCACAAGTGGTACAGAGCGAGAAAAACAAAACGAGGAGATCTTGTAACTACTCTTGCTAGACAATTTTGGACACGCTGACGTTTTGTGATATCCTTGCTAGCGATATTATAAACGAGGGAATTGCAATAGTCAAGTCTGCTGCTAACAGGCGCTGTTGCAATAGTTCTAGCAACAGAATGTGATATATACCGGCGAATACGGCGAAGATCACGAATATGATAAAAACAGCAGCGTCATGTTAGAGATATGTGTTGTTGGAAATTAAAGTGACTATCATTGATCACTCCTAGATTCCGCACCGAGGTTGCTGGCGTGATATATTCAAAATACGCGTAGGGAAAAAGCATCCAGTTTACTACGCTGCATTAGAGTACCAATAATGATCAATTCAGTTTTATTTGCATTTAATTTCAACTTGCTGTCAGTTATCCAGTGGAAGATATCTTGAAGGCAATCACTAAGTTGGTTAAGGCAGCGATTTGTATCCGGGGTAGCCAACGAAATGTAGATCTGAGTAGCATCAGCATAAAGATGATGATCCAAGTTGTCTGCGTAACAGAACTTAGTGGCTTGGTGTAAGGAGTAAAAAGCAAAGGCCCAAGAACAGAACCCTGGGAACACCAAATAAAGCAGGCAGTGCAGCTGAAAAGCAGTTCCCAATCTTTATAGCTTGGTATCTATCAGTTATATATGAAGAAAACCAGCATAGAGCTGTGCCAGATATGCCGTACCACTTTAATAAGCGTTCAATGAGAAAGCTGTGATCAATCGTGTCAAGTTAATGTCATTATGAACCTTTAAGAGGGCAGTCTCTGTTGAATGAAACTGTCTATATGCTGATTGTGACACATTAGTTAAGACATTTGTACTAATGCGAGAACTTAGACGACTTGCTACAACCTTTTCTAATATTTTGGAAATAAAGCTGAGTTTAGAAATAGGTCTTTATAACTGCTTAGGTCTTGTTTAGGCAGAGATGACTTCTTAAGAAATGGTGTGACATGGGCGTATTTGAAATCATCAGGAAAACAGCCAAAGCAAAATTATGCATTTATAATATTTATTATAGGTACAGTTAGTGTATCGACACATGCTTTTAGCAGTATTGTTGGAAATGGATCAAGTGCACAAGATTTATTTGGGGAGGACATAATTATTTTCCTCCCTTCATCAACTGTGGCAGGTTCAAATGATACAAGTAGAGAATTTACTTTTGGTAAGTTCACACTGACATTACTTAAATTATGACGTGGGAAAGCAGAACGAATAATACTGATTTTATTCTTAAAGTGACTAGAGAACGAATCACATAGAGACTAAATTGACACATGATCAGGTAGCGATGGAGTAGGCCGTCTGTGTAGAATGTTATTGATGCAGTTCCATAACTGACGCGGGTTATCCGATTTATTTATGACCATATTTGTATAATAATCTGATTTAGCTTTGGCCATTTGTCTGTTACAGAGGTGACATGGCTTAGAATAGCGCCACCTGTCTAATGGCGAGCGCGATTTGCGCCATACACTCTCTAAATAACGATGACGCCTTTTGGATAGTATAATTTTGGAAGTTATCCATGGAGCCGGTGGCCTTTCTGACACACATTTGGATGTTATAGGTGCCTGTTTGTTAAGTAATGCATTGAGTACTTGACAGTACTATTTATATATGTCAGATAGACGTTTGTTTACCTTTGTTGTAATGTCAGTTCTGTAAATTGCTCTGTAAGACACATTGTGGTTCGACTCTAATGGGGTTATTGAAACATTAACATTAGCAATGACAGTATGGTGGTCTGATAACCCATCTGAAACAGTAGGTGCTTGGATATTACAAGTTGAACGGTTTATCAAGAGGTCAAGCCAATGGCCATGTATATGTGTCGAAAAGGTAACATGTTGTTTCAAATCAAATGATGCCAGACTATCATCAAACGTGGTTGTAGTTGTAGAAGGTATGTCCAAATGTAGATTAAAATCACCAAGAATGTAAAATTATGAATGAATAATTGCCAGATTTTACAACATATCCTAAAAGTCTTCAAAGAAATGTGCCGGATTTCCTGGAGGGCGATAGATACAAACAAAGTGTGCGGAGAAAGAAGAATCTGAAATGTCAGCACAGATGGGCTAACAACTGGAGTGTTCAGGGTTGGAATATAATTTAACTTTGAACTGCTGTGATGTTAGAAAGCCAATACCGCCTCCACGGCCGACTAAACGTGGTCGATGGTGAAAGGTGTAACCAGAAGGGGAAACGTTAGCAATGCATGCAGGTGTATCACGTAGTTTGAGCCAGGTCTCAGTTACAGCAAGAATATGTATTTTCTTTGAAATTAATCAATCATAAAGTGAGGCTGTCTTATCTCGTACAGATCGAACGTTTGTAGTGGTCACCCGAATATTTCGTCTAACAGCTGGCCCAGGATTGAGACTTACATCTCCTGCTAGTAATAAAAGTATTGCTAATTTCAATGTTGGCGTAGAGCGAGGGATTGGCAGTAGCTTTCTATTATAACAAACATGACGACATGGCAGGCTATGCAAAATTTAAATAGAATGATGTATGCTTGTGTGATTAGGAGAAAATACATTAAAATGATTGATGTCAAGGGTTTGCATAAAACAAAACCCTTATCCCTTATAGCAACAGAGGAAGACAATCAGAAAACACCCAATAAAAATAATGGTGACATAATTATGTTATACTATTATCATAGTCAGTAGAAAATAATAGAGCAAAACGATATAATTATATATCATATAGATAATAAATAGTAAAGAATGTTAAACCCAAAGCTAAGGCTAAGGCGTAAGTCAAAAACTTTATTATATTTACAAGATCAGTGGAATCATATGCAAAAGACTTAATCTAGAAACTGTGACCCATCTTAACGAAATGAGTCGGATGTCGGCAAAACTTACTTTCCGTAAATGCCTTTCATGTAAAAAAAAATCGCGAATCTATATATTTTGAGATTTCCCCTTAAAATGACTCCTTAATATTCGTTTTATCGATGGCCACCACTGCTACTCTCTAATTAATTCTGTTTTATGTATTTTAATGTCATTTTTGAGGAGCTGTGCGAAGTGTTCTGATTGATTTCCGTAAAATAAACCGGAAATACCGCTAATTGCGCGCGTTCCTTGTCGCCATTTTGTGGATGATTCCTAACAAATCGGGTATCGCCGCGAAGCGTGACACGTCGTCTCTCCAAATATGGGCATAACTAGGCTAATAAATGCGAACTGTGGTCTACAGAAGGCGAGGAAGACAGTCCATATAATGCTAGATGTGTAAACAAGTGACCCTAGCAAAGGCAACCGCGTGACCCAGGCAGTTTCACGCATTGGTTCAGTGAAAAGGTCATTTGAATAATTCTCTAAGCATGCAGGCAGACTATGCATTTTCACCGCGTCGCTGCTGTCACTTGTGACCCAGATAGTTACCAACAAAGAAGCAATGGCGTTCGGCGTAGCTTCGACGATGTGCTCTGTCCAAGCCCAGCCGAGGAGGTTTCCCCTATGAACCCGTTACCTGCACCCGCGGCCGTGCGAGTCGTGCCGACCCCACGCAAGCGAGGATGTGGCTAGCCTGGAAGCTACACTTGACTTACTGGGCATTGTAACTGATCTGTTGTAGTTATGTAGTTACGTTGTACGTAAAATTCTTACTAACCCACTAGTGACAATTACCTCTACGAAACTTAATGTACAAAAGAGCTGCCGGTTTTCGTTTTTCTTAACAATGTCAGTACTTACACATGCAATTAATTTGTTGCTAATTTATATCTGACAAAGGTTTTGTTTGTGTATTAATGTAATGTCATGAGGATGCCATTATCTTCGAGTGATCCAGATATCATCCAGATATGACAATGCTAACTGACGCACAATGTATAATATTGCTGCATAGTTTTAGCTTAATGCTCTTAACAACGGCGGCAATTATACAAACAATTAATTGTATTGCTATTTTTTTTCTAACAAAGATCTTGTTTTTATATTAATAGAATGCCTTCAGAATGTCATTATCTTTGAGTGGTCCAAATTTCTGCAAGATGTGTGCATGGTAACTAAGGTACATTACCTGAAACATAACAAATATGCTGCTTAAACTGTTAAGGCCATTTTCTGGGTTTGAAGGTTCCAACCCATAAATTTGGCAAGCCGTAACTTCAATTATAACTGAGATATCTTCTTATATGATACACCATATCAAAGCTGATACACGGTACCAATAACTAAATATTAAAACAATCCGACATGTGACTCATTTTTTTATTGTCCTTGTTTTGTATTTGTGTTGTTCAGCCAGAAATACAACTAGCTGTCGTGTGCAAGGAGGATGACGTCATACGGAAAAAAAAATTTCAATCACCGATCAATGTTTATCTCTCGTCAACTTTAATCGGATTATTTATTTTGTCTTACCCACGTCAAACGTCTGCTGCAAAGGAAATTAATAAAGAATACACAATGCCTAAGTTCTACGTCATTACATACTTAGCAGTATTGACGTCAGCGAGGAGAAACAAGTAAGCACGGATTCGTGTAATGACGTGTCGGATGGTGACACAGGTCACACATTAAAGCACGAAGATTTTGTCCTCTTTAAATCATGGTTTATATTGTAACTTATTCTAACGTATTCTAACATCTTCTCCGCTGAAAGATATTCACATTTTTGTGTAGGCTTTAACTTAACCGTCGTAGTCTATTAACATTAATTATGTTCGAAAACAAACTGTCGATAATTTCAAATACCTGCGAACAAAGTTTGTCACTGTCAGGATCAGAGTGCATTCTTTAAAAAACGTTCATTAAAATGTATTTTTGCTGTGAAAATATAGGAATCTGTGTGATTTTGATTACAAGACATTATTCTATGATAACAACGACTATTTTTTTCTACCTAAGAAGTTTGTTTGTTGACGTTATATAAAAAAACATTGATATGTTGCAATTTGATAGGAGGAGGGCATAAGTAAGTAATTATTTTAGGAAAATGGGTGTACTGGGTTCAAGTATCCTCTGTTATGGATTTGGAACATGAACGAAGACCCTAATGCACTGGCAACGGAGTATAGGTGGCGAATGTGAACCCTAAACCCAGACATCTGATAAAATCAGTTTAGTTCTTTCGGGTAAATGGTCTTCTCTGCAAAACATTTTTGTGTAAATTAAACCTAAAAAAGAAAAAACATGTATGATTAATGGTACATCTAAATAACGACTATCGGTCTACAACGGAGACGAGAATGCGTGATTATCCAGTCATGGCACAGGGATGCATTCAGCAATTACATTTTTAAACAATTACCAATTGGACAAGGCTGAGGATAGTAACCGGGGGTTACCCTCCTCTGTCCTGTTAAATAACATAGTTGAATACATATTTTTGTTTAGTTTTTTGTTTTTAAAAACATACATATACAATCACAGAGGGTTCGCTACAAGATAGAAAAAAGTATTTGCGACACGGTGGTGTTCATCTGAATCAGAGGGGGACGATGTATTTAAAAAAGAAAAAACATACGGTGGCCGTACGAAAGTATGCGCTGAAATTAAAGTAAACACGGGATTGCGAAGTTGTGGTGCCGTCCACAGAGCCGCTACTGCTGGCCACCACACACCTCCACAAACACGTGTCCTGTTATTAATAATTAATACATGGGTATTCAGTAATTATTTCGGACGGTAAACCTGTAAAAACAAAATAAGCCATTACATTTTGTATGAAATATATATATTTTATCATAGTTGTACAGGAGACGGAAACATGTGAAGCCGTACGAGCCAGCACTGCTGCAACCCGACAACCCCACATGCCGCCTAATCCCCCTAACAAGTACACAATTGCACTAACACTACGACGTTTCACAGTGTCCTAAGCGCTAAGGACATTATTTTTTGGAAGTCGATTGTTCATTGTAATTTGGTGGCCACCAGCATATTTTTCAGATTCTTGTTCTTTGAGAATGCTGTTAAAAATATCGGCGTGTATATTTCTGGATACGCGGTTTGTAGCAGTTTATAGGTGACTTTAGCTAGTTTAGCAATTACCTGCTTCTATTCAAAGGGCGTTGTTACGATGCTGTCAATGCGGAAACAGACAGCATGTGGACGGAATTGTATTCGCCAGTGTTTACAGTCCTTACAACAGTCAGCTCAATATCTGCTGGAACATTAAATTGTTGTATTTTTGTTCAGGTTTTCTCGAGTGGGATGCTAATTAGTTATTAATAAATGTGTGCGTGTGCGTGTGTGCGACCTTGCGTGCGTACTGAGTTATGCTAGGCCTAGAATGTAATCACATCAAGATTATTTGCCGTTCGGCACCTGGTGACGACCAGTCTGTCACGCCCCCCCCCCCTCTCCAATACGTGTCTTGTGACTTTGCGAACACCGTACTACAGGCCCTTGTCAGGATTGTGAATTGTTCTCATTTTTTATTGACCCGTTATGCTCATGACAAACCCCGTTACGCATGTATTGGTCAGTGGCGTGGCGTGGCGTGGCGTGGCGTGGCGTGGCGTGGCGTGGCGTGGCGTGGCGTGGCGTGGCGTGGCGTGGCGTGGCGTGGCGTGGCGTGGCGTGGCGTGGCGTGGCGTCGGCACGTGGGGAATATACAGGGGGCTGAAGCTCATCGAAAAACTCCACTTGCACGGTTGCACCCACCTCAGACTCTCAAAAAACCTCCAACTGCACCCCCCGGAGCTCGTAAAATACTCACACTACACCTCCTGCACTCGTACAAGGTCCGTTTTCGGACAATGCAAACACTGTTTTGACATTATTATTAGGACAACAAAACCACATTATGGTCTCATAAATGATCACGGTATCTGAAAAATTAAACTTCCGTTATCCAAAGACCAAACACCCGTTAGTTTAATAAGAAAAACCCGTAGCGATTTTCCAAACACTCCCTGCCCTACGACACGACTACCTTGTGTGAGCAATACTTTGCAACGAACAAACAATTGACTATAGTCTCTGTTCTTAACCATCTTCATGAAAAACGCAAGCCTACTGCAAAGCGATACAACAGTAGCATCAGTAGAAACACTTGTGCGTGATTGCTAACGTTATTTCAAAAACACTCTGTAATATGACGTCTGTGTAATGAAGAACGATATTTACAGGTGCCTCTTCAATTTCACTTTTCGCTCATTTCACATCAAATTTGTTTTTGCAAAAATGCTACGACTCAGCAGTTCTTAACACGGTGCCGCGACCAAAAATTGTGTCGCCATCAGAGCCGGAACGTAAAAAAGTACTTTTACTTCGTGACTTTACTTAAGTACAAAAGTTTACTTTTCTTGAGTAACGAAGTACATTTTTAGAAGTACCTTCAATTGTAATGAAGTACTATTAAGGTGTACTGTTCTGAATGTAATGAAGTACCCATAATTTATGTGTTAATATATTGAAACTTCTAAAATGTTTCCGACTAATGATCTCTGCCGAAACCCAGAACGGGCACAAATCTATATATAGATATCTGCGGGAACTACAAGTGGTAATATTTTCTGATTAGCTGATTCGTTAAGAAAGTGGGAGCATTATATAACTCAAATATTGTCGCAAGTGTACGATCTTCCAAACTCCATCTGCCATCTTTGTTATCGACTCGCAAGGTGTATCGTCTTTCCACGTCGATAAACCAATGAACTGCGCTGATTTCGTAAATTCTTCGTATTCAGCAAGTAAGCTAAACAAATAATCTCGAGTATTATGTTTACAAGCAATGCCTATTTATTTAATAATTTCAGAAATTATTTATAAAAAATGTTTGAATGCATGGCTGGAATTTTGATCTCAATCAAAAGAGGTTAATCTCGGCTGCATTACGACATGCTAGCTCGTTTCCTCAACTTGTTATCTGTTGTTTTGGTTAAATCTTCAAACAACTAGTTTATATCAAGCTGGTTACATAATTTATTCAAATGGTTGCCGAAAATGGAATCTTTAACAAGCATTAGAGTTATTGAGGTGCTCATGTTGTCGACTTTCGTGTTGGTCTTCCACGTTTCCATCTTCAGTTTACCATGCTCTCTTTATCAATATTTCCCCACTCAATCTCTGTATGTGTCCTCCCAACTACTCTCGTTTTCAGGTGATCCTTGATTCCTGTCTCTTCCCTGGATTATCCCATTTACCTTTTATCTTCTTATCTATAAAGTGGATAACCTTAGTTAACAGTCTTCCCATGATTTATCTATAAATGGCGAACGTTCGTTAACATAACATAATATTTTTTTTACAATACTTGTCCTATACCTAATCGCGGTATCATCTTGCAATCGAAGTAATAGGCCGGTTTCCAAACATTGTAATTTTAATCGTGAAGATAATCTAAACCATTTCTCAATGAAAAACAACTGAAACATAAACAATGGTAATTATAAATGACTGTGCGCAGTACTATTGACATACCGGATGCCAGGTGCCGAAAAACAATAAATAAATAAAACACCAACTTTCGGAAATAAATGCTCTGTATGACGTCATGGTGAATACAACATGAAAAACGTACACTTTACAAAAAAGATAAAAGAAAGGATTCAGAGACGCGCCCATTTCAGATGTGTAGACAAGTGATATGCAACCGATCCTAGTTTTCGATTGCATCACTCTTGTTTGGTGGCTTTAGGATATGAATAACAGTTTTCTAAGTAGCGCCATAAACAACACATCGTGTTGAACATGTTTGGTGAATATGTTAGAAACAAGATACGATAATGCCATCTATCTGGTTGGCAAATTGTTGTGAAGGCCTCCATCTTAAATTGAAACTGTCAGGTCGACAAACCAGCACGTTTTCTTCTCAAATTACAGCAACGTATGACAGTTATCAAATGCAGATTACAACAGTAAGTTTTAGTAACAACTAACGAGAACTTTTAAAATTGTCGTATAGTCTCGATTTGTATATAGCCGCATAGAGCATAACGGGTGAATACCAAATGGGAACGGGTAAACGGGAAAGTTTTACAATCCTGACAAAGGGCCTATAGTAAGGTGTTCTCAAAGTTACAAGACACGTGTAGCATTACGTATTGGTGGGGGTAGACTAGTGGTCACCAGGTGCCGAACGGCAAATAATCATGATGTGAATACAGTCTAGGCCCTAGCATAATTTAGTACGCACGCATGTAAGCACGCGCACGCACACATACACAAATGTATTAATAACTAATTAGCATCCAAGTCGAGAAAACCTGAAAAATATACAACAGTAACCGGGCTATTAATATTTATTGATCGCTGATTTACAAGAAATTTGAATAGCATTGGCTGAACTCATGTGTACGACTAACTCAACAATTTAACGTTCCTACAGATATTTAGTTGACAGTAACAATATTATGGAAACATCCTTTTTATATACAAGTTTGCCGCACAGTATTTATAACATGCGGTCAACCATTGTGTTTACACCCAATGAACACCGATAAACACTGTCACGAGGCTGCAGTATATTACACATTATAGTACCCTATTCAAAGCTATTGCGTAAGGGGATCTATGAGTTGCCTCGTCCGAAATATCAACTTTCTCTCTTCCTTCCAGTTTGACAAGTTTAGACTATTAAACAATTGCTTTGTAACTTATAATTATTCAAATGACTATATACACAATTACATACACATGTCAAGTACCATTTATCCATTAACTTAAAAGGCGTTATGCAAATATAGTAACATTATAATTACTTTAGTTTTGTTAATATAGATATTACTATTTGCAAAAAAATGATAAGCTCGCTTATATATTATTTTATTTGTTATATCACAAAATGTACAGAACTATTGTTTAAAAATAACCAAATATTAAGACATGAAACATTATGTATATTAAACAATGACTAGCATTCAATTAAATATACAACTGATAGAACATGCATATGTTTCAAGGTAGATATAATTATAAGAATGAACGTGCATCGTGGCTAATTGCTTCTCCGAAAAATTGAAATTTTGACACAAGCAGTTATGACACTGTCATGGGAATGACGTTGAGGTAACATGACCTTTTTCTGTATTTTCAACAATGAACGGCTGACGTCCTTCCACGCAAATTATACTCAAAAGCCGTACCTAGTAGCGACTCAAGCGTACGCACACACACGACTCGTGCTAATTACCGACTCATTACAAACCGTGATCGAGTCATTTCCGCCAAATGTGGTCGTAGAAAAAGCCGTCGCGTCACCCGGAAATAATCGGAACACGTGAACCGTGATTGGCCAATCAGCGACGGCAAACATACGTCTGTTCCGCCGACGTCGTGCGTAGCAGGTATGAAACAAAACACGGATGACAGGCGGCTACACAACACAGCGGGCACACAGACAAGACATACTTGTATGGCACAGCACCACGCGTGCCAAAGCTTGAACAAGGTCGAAAGAACACTCGGGACACGAATCGATATAAATTAGCAGAGATGGTACCTATATAGTCCTGAACAGGTGAGTTGCACCAGACGCCACTTAATTGTATGTTACCTAATGTATATGGAAACGCGCGTGCGTGCGTATGTGCGCGTGTTTCTGTGGGTCACGTTACCTGACACAGTCGTGACACTTGCTGTCAGTTGTCCTGGATCCATACGTGAAATTTGACGTATTAGAGAGTGTCTGCAAGCACACCGATCTCGATTCCCTTCCCTATCCCTAGCGCGCTGTGCGTACTACGTCATCGCTTTTTGTGTTTATGCGATCGGTTATGTGCCGATCGGATAGGTAAATACGTAAGCAGCAGGGGTGATCGTTAAGCGCAATCCCTTTCCATTTTAGGTTCAAATTATGGATGAATCGAAGTAAACAATGTGACAGCATTGTACATACACCTGTTTTGACTAATTAGCCGCCTCATTTTAATTGCTGTTGTATTTAATGCATCAGAAAAAAAGGATTTTTAAGACCTGTCTCAGCATGTAATACATAACAAGATTTAACAAGATTGCCATCCAGAGAATTAACTCTAGGTAGCAGGTGGACAAGGAAGCCCTTGGCTTATCGAGAGTCCGACTCTTTTATCTATGTGTATCCCGCCCGTCTGAGGTATGTGTCGATTTTATTTTTAAACATATACACGCTACTAGCACCCACACAATCAGCAGGTAATCTGTTCCATTCATTTACAGTTCTTTGTGAAAATGAAAACTTTCTTATATCCAATCTACTCTACTCCTTTGCTAATGCAAGATCATGTCCTCTAGTCCTTCTATCTTTCTTAACTGAGAAAAACATATTTCTATCAATATTTTCATAACCCTTCATTTTTTTAGGCATATTTCGTAACTAAGATCCCTCAGATTTGGTATCGTTTTAGTTGCTCTCCTCTGCACTCTTTCTAGCATATCTATGTCCTTCCTGCGATATGGCCTCCACGCTTGAATACAATATTCTAACTGAGGCCTAACTATCGTTTTGTACAGCGGTATTATTAGCTCTTTTTCCTTATACGTTATGTTTCGCCTAATTAATCCAAGGATTTGATTTCCCTTTGAAGCTGCAATTCCGCACTGCTCTGAAATCTTCATATCAGCACTAACGGTTAACCCTAAGTCCTTTTCTTTTACAGTAGTATTTAGTACAGTACCCCCCATTGTATATTCTACTTCTTCGTTCCCATGTCCTATGTGGAGGCATTTACATTTCCCAAAATTGAACATCATTTGCCACTTTTCAGACCATTTGATCAACCTGTCAAGATCATCTTGTAAATGCTGTCTATCTCCATCACTTTTAATCCTTCAAAACCCTTTTGTATCATCCGCAAATTTCAACACCTTGCTTGTTATTTCATCATCCAAATCGTTGATGTATATTAAGAATAATATAGGACCTAATACTGATCCCTGTGGTACCTCACTCAATACCGATTTCCAGTTTGAAGCCTCCCCATCAACTACTACACGTTGTCTTCTGTCAATCAGCCATTGTTCTATCCAGTTTATTATACCATTTCCTATGCCACGGGCCTTTAGTTTAAGCAGTAATCTTTGATGTGGTACTTTGTCAAAAGCTTTTTGAAAATCTAAGTAGACGATATCTACTGGTGATCCCTCATCTACCCACTTAGTGATGTCTTCCAAAAAACATAACATATTTGTTAAGCATGACCTCGCTTTAAAAAAACCATGTTGAGATGGGTTTATCAAGTTTAGTTTAACAAGAAAATCCACCATGTGATCTTTAATTAGTCTTTCTAATAATTTACAAATCACTGATGTTAAACTCACTGGTCTATAGTTCTCTGACTTGTTTCTCGAACCTTTTTTGAATAACGGTATAATGTTTGCTTCTTTCCATTCTAAAGGAACCACTCCTTCTTCTAATGACAAGTTGAAAACTGTTGCAAGTGGTATGCTAATTTGTTCTACAATTTCCAATAGTAGTTTGGGTGGAATACCATCCACTCCAGGTGATTTATTATCCTTCATAGCCCTTATTTTCTTAACTACCATTTCCGGGGTTACAAGTAATTGTCCTAAATAGTCTGAATCTGCCCCCTTGAACTTAGCCTCTGGTATTGGCAGTGAACTAATATCTTCCCTTGTAAACACTGAACTAAAGTACTCATTCAGGTCTTCTGCCATTATGAATCCCTCCGATATTATATTTCCAGCACTATCTTCTAGAGGACCGACCTTATTTTGAACTTTCTGTTTGCTTCGAACATACGCATAAAAACTCTTGCTGTCATGTTTTATATTACTAGCTAATTGTTGTTCATAGCTTCTCTTTGAATTTCTCATTTCAGCTGTAGCTTGGTTAAGTGCTTCTTTATAACTGTTGTAGTCTTCATCATTTCCAGTACATCTATGTGACTTCCACATCATTTGTTTATACTTAATTTTTCTAATGGCTTCTTTCGATAAGTGTTGGGGGCACAAATCGTGCGTGCAATCGTGTTTGTTGTTTTCACCAAGAAACTAATCAAATTCTTACGTAAATGTGTTAAATCTCTAACACATATCCCGTTAAATTTGTGCCAATAAACTGTTAGAAAAGTTGTCTTGGGTGAAGTACTTACGAATGTAGATTGGCCAAATCCCAAAAAAGGCGCCAGGGTTAAAAACCGTGCATCCTATCTTCGCTCTGGTGTGCTTTTGTACATAATTCCAAGATGATTTAGATGCATTACGATCTGTCCATTTGAGCTTGTGATTAGCTGAAAAGGGCATAAATGTGTGATACGTTGGCGCGAGAAACGCCGTGATGCAGACACTCCTGACGGCTACGTATCTCCAACAATAGACAGCGATCGCGCAGCGCGTTAGGGATAGGGAAGGGAATCGAGATCGGTACGCTTGCAGACACTCTCCATTAACAACCGACGTACCTATTATTGTTTTCGATGGAAACTTTTTTAAATTCTGAAAAACTAGGCTTGTACATATATTACAACATTAAAGCGTTGTACATATAATAGTTAGTAAACGTGTGGTTGCGTTTGTTTCTCCGATTATTTGTATTACAAAATGTTACCCATCTGTTTAGATTGCGAACCAATAACGATATCGCCATTACAAAACAATGTTTAACGTAACTTGTAATACATTCGTGCACGTTATACTGTGTTAAATGTTGTTTTCCATACAATTGATGCATATACTCAATTATCCAGGTGCTTGCAGGTGGCGCCACTGTATGTCGCTCTCGCAATTTCTTGGCGAGTTTACGAATAAAAGCAATAATCGAATAAGCAAGACTAACTGATATGCCACACACGCACGCACGCACGCACACACACACACACACACACACACACACACACACACACACACACACACACACACACACCACAACACCACACCACACCCCACCACACCACACCACATCACACACACACACACACACACACACACACACACACACACACACACACACACACACACACACACACACACACACACACACACACACACACACACACACACACACACACACACACACACACACACACACACACACACACACACACACTCTTCACTCATATCTGGTTTATTGCCTTTCAGAACGTAAGCCATTTGACTTCCACGATATACACTCTGCGTCCAGTTAAACAAGAACCACTGAACATTCTCTAGTGAGCCATCTGTCGGTAGATGTTGCAATAGCGTCACAACGAGTAAACAGCGACTACTGAGTTGGTTGCGCCTGTGACTACTGGGAACCGCAATTGTGTTGTGGGAGAAATACACGGGCATCACCAATCGAAACAAATGGAGCAAGCCGAATTATATTTGATTCACTGCCTCACCAAAGACAAAAGCCACCTTGGTAGATTTCTGCTGCAACTGGAAAAGAGCGGGTTTTCTAAGGAGGAGGTTCGTGCCCTGGTCAACTCCCGACTGCAAGAGCAAATCACGTGCCTGGTGTATTCCAATTACACCCCGCTTGGCTATGCCATCGTCCAGAACGATCCGCAGGCCGTAGACCATCTGCTGAACCATGGCGCTTGCGCACAGCTGGCTCCGTGCAAACCCAAGGACAAAAACGTGTGCGTTCTCTCTCCATTGCACCTGGCGTTCAAACACTTGTGTCAGCCGAAGATCGTAGACACTCTGCTCACGAAAGGCGCATCCACCAAGAACGTACAGAGCCGAGACGTGTCCTGTTTGTTGGGCTACATCGCCAAATGTCCCAGCAAGGATACATCTGAAGCGCTCTTGTCGGATATGTCTTGTCTGAACAGAATCGACAACGACAAGCGAACGCTGCTACATCTAGCAGCGATGAACGGAAAACGCGCAATCGTCAATAGTGTGCTCATCTCTCACCAGGTGGACATCGACCAGTTCGACGCGACAGGCAAGACAGCTTTGTTGTACGCCGCCGAGCGGAATTCTCCCGATATAATACAGCTTCTTCTCGACGGTGGCGCTAATGTCGACTTGACCGACGCATGGGACAGAACGGCGCTTCACTTTGCCGTCCGTAGAGCAAGCGTCAAGACCGTGGAGCGACTACTGTCGGCTGGAGCCAGTGTGAATGCGCAAGACCGGAAGGGATTGACCCCGCTGAACTACGCGTACTCGACAGAGAGTATCCTGCATTCCCGCAAGCCGAGAGAGAACGTCGACAATCTGATTATATGTCTCGTGCGGTCAACAAGAAAGCCGATCACGCCTCTCGGTAAACGAGACTTTGTTCACGTGGCATTTCGCCTGACGAAAATCTGCGAGACTGATACGGTCCTGAAAAAACTGCTTGAAAATAGCAAAAGTCTCCTGTCGCAACGCAACAACAATGGACAGATGTTGATACACGTCGCTGCCGAATTCAGGAAACACGGCATCGTGAAATGGTTGATCGAAAAAGGTGGTCTTCATCCACAGATCCTTGACGCTGTCGGCTGGCAACCGCTGCACTATGCGGCCAAAGGCGGAAACGGAGAGACTCTGTTCTACTTGCTGCATCAACATGGCGCCAAGGTCAACAGCGCGACTTCTGGCGGCTGGACTCCAATCTGGATCCTGTGTCGCAACGGTTGGAAAGACCTCGCTTGTGATGTGGTGTGCTATGGATGCGATAAAAAACAAACGATGACGGTGGCGGTAATAAGGCAGGCCGATAGTCACTTCAGCCTCCCTCTCTCACTCTTCGACCCCGAGGCTCAGCGCGTCCATCCCGTGGCATACGCGCGGACGGGATCCCGCCGAATCAATCTCGTTCAATTCGCCACCGAGTGTCGATTCGGAAGACTTGCTCGCCTCTTGGTTGACGTACAAGCCACTTCCCCGCTACAAAACAGACTCATCCAAGCCGCCGCTTGGGCAGGGAAGCACAAATCTCCAAAAAATGGTGCGGCCGTCAAAACCATTATGGCTAATTAAGTCTACGCGGCGCCGTAATCTCATAACAACATCACAGAAGACAATAAATCCGTCAAAACCAGTATTTTGGTTAACATGGTGGAATACTCTACAAGTATTCATAATGAATCGGCACGGAACAAAACTATTTATTTGGAGATAAACTCAATCTTTATTCTTAAGACACGATTTGAAGGAAAAGTGAGCTAACATGCGCTTGTTATTCTTAATAATAGTATAACACTGCATTTTTGTCGTGTAGACTTTACAGTGAATCAAGGAATCAGCAACGACTGCGTGTCCTTGCTAATTTGACACATATGTACATACCAAAGTTTGAACAGTCTGCCATTTTGTGGGACAGTGTATTTTGGTACACTTGCGCAGACATCGGTAGAAACAGTGTACACCGTTATGTCTATTTCGATGCATTCTGCTGTCTGAGGGTCTGTGTTTGCAAATTGAACCAGACAATTTTCTTTGCTCACTACTTTAACGTATTTTAATAGTGAATATGTGTTGTGTGGATTAGTGATTCGTGACAGTGGTGATTGTTTTCACGCGCATTTAAAGTAATATAATAACGGCCACCTAGTTGGCAAATCGGTGGATTAAAGACTGTCAACAAACTGGTGAATTAAAAGGAAATGTCATCGGTTGTTGACGAATTGCGACACAAAAATGACGTTGATTTGCATCGTTGCCGAGTTCCGGAAACATGACACATGTACACACCCACGCACACACACCCATCCACATGCACGCACACACGCCCATGCTATTGGGGAATACTGTATACCAGAACTGGAGGGAACGAAATAGCAATGGTAACTCAACGGTGTAAATTGAACGTAAGCAACTGTTCTCGGTAGAAGAGTGGAACAAACGTTCGACCAATAAAATGTCAAAAGTGGGGTGGAAGAAGTCTAAAATGGCAGTAGCTAGGTCACTACACACAATGTCATTGAACTCTAGAGTCAATGCTTTACTTCCGGTGCGTGTTGTTGTGTACGGTAATTTTATTTCTGAAGAATCATATTAAATTCTTGAAAATGTCCGTTTGAGTCACCTTTGTCAACAAGTGGAATGTACACTGCGAAATTTTGTAGAAGTTCGTTGTACTAAAAATAAGTAGGCCTACGTTTGGTTATACCGTGTTTTCTTAATTACGTCTAGATGGCTGACTCGTTGTTGGTCGGTCCACGGCAAGACCGCGTCATGTGGCATCGGGTTCGGCCGGTGACTGTGACGACCGACACACACGCACACACATACACACACACACACGCACGCACGCACATACACGCACACACACCACACCACACCACACGCACACATAAATAAACAAACAAACACACGCAATCACACAGGCACACATGCAAAGAAAACACGCACACTCTCACAACACACGCACGCACACGCACACGCACACGCACGCACACAGCACCAGTGAAAATCAGAGAAACCGCCAGTTCGTTTCCTTTCTGGTCGCTGAATGGCGCTACATGTTATTTTTTAGGTTAGCACACACTGCTTGAGCGATGCATTATAAAGACGCGCGCGGAGCAAAGGGTCTCCTCCAGCCTTCTCCTCTTCCGTGCTCCTTCTCCACTCACCTGATCCTGACAAATATCTTTTCACACAGTCCTCGCGTCTTCATCTACCGTTCTGTCTTCCACTATGAGCGCACCCTTTCTCTTCGTTAGCTGTACCCCATCTATGTGTTCCACATGTCCAGCCCACGTTAATCGACTCGACACTAGCTTCTTCTAACCCTATCATTCACACTATTCTCCTCGACCAGCCCCTGCATTGGTCGTAGGTCTCCTCATTTCATTAGCACATTTCATCCAGTTGTTTCCGCAAATTTGACTTTATATTATTGTATACCATTACAGACCAGGAGCCGGTTTCATGAAGCGGCTAAGAACATTTTTCTTGACGCTAAGATGATTGTCTTAGTTAGTTACACGATTTTTTTAATATGAGCAAACATAGGAGTTACGCAAAACACGTGACGCTAAATAATTGCGTAACTTTAAGTACGCTTCTTGAAACGTATACCAAACGACAAAGATCTTACTAACACAACGCTTTATTCAAATGCAGCAGCATACGTGTACCTTTTATGAAAAATATTACGTCATATGCCATAATTGCACAATACTGCAATGATAACAATCCTTTGAAAATATGATTCATAATATAAAAGAAAATGAAAAAACGTCTAGACAACATAATTCATACATCCGTTACGCACATTTTGAAAAGCAGACTATCTTTTATTTACGCATATCGATGAGTGCCACGTGATAGTGGACTTGATGTATCTGACGGATAACATCGGCAATATGCAACATGGCTCGTCCTGGAGCGTCGTCACGCGTGGCTGGTTACTGATTTTGTATTACGACAACCTCGATGCTTTGACATTTCCACTATTAGAATGTAGGTGTAAACACCTATATCTACGTGTGTCCGTGCACAGACGTGTAAACATGCATGCGTGCGCTCCCGGTGTTGAGTTTGCTTTGTTCCTGAATTCTTCTTTCCTGCTGCTACTTCTCCTCCG